>JAYEPQ010000015.1:17693422-17695922 GCA_036321105.1 Dracaena cambodiana
ATATATATATATATATATATATATATATATATATATATATATATATATATATGAGAAAACGGGAGGAGGGCTATCAGCTCCGATTTTTCCTGATTTGACGCCACGTGGTGAGCTTCCTATTTGCTGCGTCTAATTTTCTTACTAGATTATTATACGTGGTGAGGTCCTATTTGCTGCATTCTTTATTTAGAGAAAATCTAGCAAAGAAGAGGGGTCTTTTTGTAAAAAACTAAACCAATTAGATACAATTGTTATCCCGTAACAACGATCTCTCCCTCTTTCTCCCGATAGGAATCCCGCTCGATCCAGCTCTCTCTCTCTCTCTCTCTCTCTCTACCCCTCTTTCTCGATCTCTCTCTGTTAGTCGCAGAGAGAAGAAATTCCGCATCCCTCTCGATCTCTCTCTGACGGTCCTCTCTGGTCTTTCTTCTCTCTATTTTTCTCTCCCTCCTCGGCCAAATCCGAGATCACGCCGCACCCCCCACCATGATGGTAAGGCTTCTCTTCTCTATTATTTTTTTCATTTGTTCATGCTTTTTTTTTTTTCTAGGGTTGGAGAAATTTGTTATTTAGCGTTCTACATTCTTTGTTTTAGAAAAATAAGGATGAAAACAAGTTAAACACGGGACATAATACATACTGTATACATTATATTTGTGCGAAAATTGGATATGTGCTCGGACGAAATTTCCAAAGCTGTAACTCAAGACTTTGCCTTATAAATCATTGACCCAGTTCATGTGTTGTCAAGTAGATCACCATGTGGGGTTGTAGATAAAGGATTACATGACTTTATGATTAGTTTGCCCCTTCAAAGCATGATCAAGTTCTTCTATATATACCATAGATCTCTCAATTTGTGGAGCACATTTGGATAGAAAATGATGCATGATCCCCACAAATTTTTATCGACCACCTCTCAAGGTGATGTACACACTAATGAGGTTAAGCTGATTGTCTCTTCATCTTTGTGCAATCTACCTCAAATTTATGGTAGTCCTATGTTCTGCTGTCTAGTTGATTTTGCGTTTCATAAATCAGTCTTAACAGATATTTTCCCTCTCTATTCTGGAAAAAAGTTATCCTCTCATGGAATTTTGATTGAGTTTCAGTTAAGATGATGTTCACTACTCATAAAACTAAACTGTTACTGACACAATGCTCAGAAAATGATTATTATGTTTGATCGGATTGTTTTCCGAACAAACATTTATGTCAAAGAAGTTAAAGTTCCTTGTACTCCAAACATTTATACTGGGCTTCTCAACGATATCAGATGTTGTTGTAGTTCCCCAGGTTATATTATTGTGAATATTGTTGATAACCTGTACCCTTTCTGGATGTTTTGGTAGGTTTCTTAGTTTATGTTTTAAGCCGGCAAATAAACTTGTATCTTGACTTGAAATTTTTGCTCAAATAACTGAATCATCTCAATTTGTCATCTCAAACCAGTCCAATTATCTAGTAGGAACCCCCAAATAGACCATGAAAATGACTTTTCTTCATGGGGCAAGTCTTATTGGGGAAGATTTTGACTGGAGCACAAAATGACTTGGAGAAAGTGACCAAAATGACCTATGCTCAAGTTGCAGTTTATGGTTTCAGTGACAAGGTCGGACTCCTGTCCTTCCCACAGAGCGAGGATGCTTTCGAGATAAGCAAGCCCTATAGCAGCAAGACCAGAGCGATCATTGACGGTGAGATAAGGGATACGATAAGACGTTGGAGTTGATCATGGAGCACCAGGACCATGTGGCCAAGATTGCCGAGTTGCCGCTTGAGAAGGAGGTACTCCATCAGGACGACTAGGTTCAGGTACTAGGCCAGTGGCCATTCAAGTCTAGCGAACCAACGAACTACGATAGATTCATTCAAAGGTTTCAGGAAGAAGGCTAAGGGAAGGGAACGGTAGCCCCTAAGGAAGGGGCTACGACGGAGGACGATGGAGGAGCCCTACTGGAGGGCGAAGTTGTGCCAGCGTAGGTTGGTGGTGGTGCTTTATAGGCCTTTGAAACAATATGAGCGTAATTTGTTACTGTCTTTGTTGCATTTTAGCTAATTGTACCAAAAAAAAATCAATATATAATTTAATCTCGTGATTTTTCTATTGGCCGAAAGTTTTTGTATTGGAAATTAAGCTGAGCTGGGCAATATACTATAATAAGAATTTGATTTTTCCTTTTCTTTTTTCTTTTCCCAATGATAATGTTTGTATGCTTCTATGATTTCTTTTGGTTGGTTGGTTGTCTTATTACTTGTTGAGTCTCGAAGTCTTTTCTTGCATTGTGCATTTCCTTGTTGATTACTTGTTTACCGACATTGGGGAGAAGAGGTCAATTTTTTATCTTTGGAATTTCATATAAGATCTTGCATATACTTGCAGGTAGTCAAACTTCTTCTTAGGCCTAAAGCTTCCAGAAAAATTAATTTTATTTATTCCGACCAACCCATTTCTTGAAGAACTGAGGAAGCCCTTTTCGATATGGAAGAACTATAAGTG
>JAYEPQ010000015.1:17708422-17713422 GCA_036321105.1 Dracaena cambodiana
ATCTGATCCGGATTTTTATTTTGCAATTGAATTGGATAGTACAGGGATAATGAGAAGCGTATTTTGGGCAGACGGACGGTCCTAAGCCTCATTTTTAAAGTTCAGTGATGTCGTCGTTTTTGATGTCACATATAGAACTAACAAGTTAGCTCTACCATTTGCTCCATTTACAGGCGTTAACCATCACAGACAGTCGAGCTTGTTTGGTTGTGCACTACTAGCAGATGAGGAAGAAGACACATTTGTGTGGTTGTTTAATGAATGGTTAAAGTGTATGAATGGAATAGCGCCACTTTCTATTATCACCGATCAAGATAAAACTATATGCAATGCAATTCAGATTGTTTTTCCAAACACTCGACACCGATATTGCAATTGGCACCTTGGTTTTCATATTGCTGAACATCTAATATCATTACAAAGGCTTTATGGGGTAGAGTTCGAAGGCTATTTTAATAGTTGGTGCTATAGTAAGACAATAGAAACTTGTATCCAATACTGGGAGGAGTTTAGAGATAAATTCAATATAAAAGAGGATGATGAAGGCTGGTTACAGACTATGTATAAGAAACGGAGACATTGGGTTTCATGTTATTTAAAAGATACTTTCTTTGCAGGAATGACATCAAGCCAGCGCAGCGAGAGTATCAATGCTTTCTTTGATACGTATGTTAATTCTCAAACCATGTTACCAGATTTTGTGCAACAATATGACAAGGCAGTGCTTTGTCGTCGTGCAGAAGAACTGAATGAAGACTTTGCTTCAATAGAGACAAAGCCTATTATGCATTTACATCATCCAATTGAGATTCAAGTAGGAGAATTATATACTAGAGATATTTTTAATAGATTTCAAGACGAGCTTAAAAAATGTGGATCTCTATTTCATGATAATATTGAAAAAGAAGCTTCAGTTGTTTATTATAGTGTTGGTTCTCACTCAGATGATAGGAGTAAATGGGAGAATGTTGCTTATGATCATAATGAAGAATTGAAAGTCACATGTACATGTGCAATGTTTGAGAGTGAGGGCATATTATGTCGACATATACTTCACATTATGATACTGAATCAGATAATAAAAATTCCGAAACATTATATTCTACACAGATGGACAACGGCTGCAAGGCATCGAAATATTAGTGCTGCAAATGTATTAATTGGAAGAAGCATACACAACAATGAGGAGCAGATGTGTATCTTGCGTTCTTGGGCTCTTAGAGCAAAATTTAACAGTGTATTGGAGATGGAAGTTTACTCACCTACTCTCTTAGAGAATCTAGAGAGTTTCTTATCTAACTTAATGGAGAAGGCAGAAAAAGAAGTGAGAGTTAAAGATGCGGAGCGGGTTGAAACTACAAACCAGTTTGGATCTAACACAACACATTCAGATACTATTGAGAAAATTCCTCAGATCACAATCCCTGATCCTTCTGGACCTGCAAAAACTAAGGGTCGTCCAAAGAAACTCAGTAGATTAAAACTTGGAGCTGAGAAAGCGCATGATGCAAAAGAAATAAAGAAAAGGACATGCAGCAGATGTCATCAATTAGGTCACTATAGAACTAGTTGCACAATCCAATAGGTAATGGCCAAATAAAATAGCATGGTGCATCTAATTTTGTAGTTTTTTTTTTTTAAAATCCATACTAGTTCTTATTTTTTTACTAAGTTTCATCTTTTGAATTATTTGTTTATAATTGCAGATGGAGGCAAATAGTGGTTTTTTATACTGTTATTTCTCATTCATAGTGTGGTTGTTTCTAAACATTACACGGTATGTTCATTTACTGATTGATATAATATGCATCTCTTTACTAGTAAATTTATTATTTCTCATAACTTTGTTAAAAATTTTGTTGTTGCAGATGCCAAGAAACAGGAGATGGATAATTTTATAAGAGTTTTTTGGGAGTAAAATGAAGTATTTAGTTTTGAAGGTTTTTGAATTGTTAATATTTAGTGAATAAACAGACGCTCTCATTTTTGTATTGGAAATTAAGCTTAGCTGGGCAATATACTATAATAAGAATCAGAATTTTTTTTTTTTTTAACCAATGATAATGTTTGTATGCTTCTATGATTTCTTTCAGTTGGTTGGTTGTCTATTTACTTGTTGAGACTCGAAGTCTTTTCTTGCATTGTGCATTTCCTTGTTGATTACTTGTTTACTGACATTGGGGAGATGAGGTCAATTTTACATCTTTGGAATTTCATAGAAGATCTTGAACATACTTACAGGTAGTCAAACTTCTTCTTGGACCTCAGGCTTTTAGAAAAATTAATTTTATTTATTCCGATAAGGTATCTAGACAACTTTAAGATATTAGAAAATAATATATATTTTGTATGTTGCTTGAAATCTATGCACATGTATTGCCCTTTTATTAGTACAAATTTTTGATAACTGTGTACATGGCTATTACTAGAGTATTTTCCGTAATATGCTAAACTATTTTTGTATCTTTCTTTCAGAGATGTTGCATGCTTGTCAATCCTAGTGATCTATAGACTGATCCGTCTGCCAAGACTCCAAAGTCATTTTTAATGCGTTGCTGTTTCAATAGTTCATGACGTGTGGCAGTTCTTCTTTACCGTGTAATTTTCATGTATTGCTTGAGTTATATATGTATGGAATATCATGTTGCCAAGATGTCTTGGAAATGTGTTTGTGTAAACTCTAAAAAAAAAAAAAATTGATGCAACTAGATGGAGCTTTGCTCTGTATTTAGGTATGTTTATCTAATTTTGCTGCAAGCAAAATCTCCCGAGGATTTGAGTTATGGCTA
Organism: Dracaena cambodiana; assembly: GCA_036321105.1. Lineage (NCBI taxonomy): Eukaryota > Viridiplantae > Streptophyta > Magnoliopsida > Asparagales > Asparagaceae > Dracaena > Dracaena cambodiana. The sequence goes on from JAYEPQ010000015.1 coordinate 17,711,212, forward strand.
TTTTAAATATGTACATGTCCCCGCATGGTCTCTATGTAGTTATTGGTTTATATTTTGTATATTACAGATTTTTTAGCATTGGTCAGGTGCTTCACACATTATGAGTTCCCCAGGGGTTTAATTCACTTTCAGACAAACAAAGGCCTCAAACGTCTAGCTGTTGCTCTCTCAGCATTCAGCAGTGAATGCCGCTGGATGTCTCTCCCAAAGGGATTGTTCACCAGCAGCATCAACAAGGAGGGTCTTGTCCGAAGACAAGCTGGCTCAGGCTGCTACCTCAAAGTGATATTGTCCGAAGACTCCATTACATTTTTTTTCAGATCGATGTATGTAACATGCTTCCCATTGGATAAATTATTTGTTCTTACTTCATAATCTCGAGTCTTTCATCATCTAGTGAGCAATAGTCCTAAAAAAATTATACAATGCAAGACAAATAATAGTTCTAACAAGCAATACATCAAACACCATGTTAGCACTGATTTATTTTAACTAGTATCAACAAAACACACGAGATCTCTACCACACTACATATGAAATTTTATTATAAATGTATCTTCAACTCCAAGAAAGAGCATGTCTTCTCCAAATAATCTTACCAAAGACTGAGGATCAACCCTAAGATTGAAATGCCTGTCAATAAATAGAAACAAACTGGAAATTTCTAAACTTCAGAGAAATTTGGAGGCTAAGGAGTATGAATTACCTGCAAGTTGCTCAACTAGACTTAATAAATATGAAAATATATGCAGAGCAGGATCTGTCATTGATGAAAACGAAAGGGCTTCTCAGTAAGTTTACTGCACTGCATACTGAACAGACTCTCTCTCTCTCCTTGCTCTGAAGGAAAATGACCGACTCAATAAAGATAGAAGTATATTAAGGAAGCTCTACAAATAAAAATATATTGTTCTATGACTAGCATAAAGACGTCGGAATCTTGATAAGCTCTACTTAGCTTAGATTAGCTCTGAAGCTGAAGTTTCTACAGAAGCAATAACAATGACAGCAGCCCATTAGTACACAATAAAAACAATCATAGCTTCTATTTCAGAACAAACTTTTAGTTCCATCGTTTTATGGCCAAGAGACAAGTACATAAACATCAGACCAACAGAAAAATACAGATACAGATAAAGGAATAACAGTAGTGGCCAGTGGCAATCAAACAAACTAGCTATCAGAGAACATGAAAACCAGTTGAGAGATGGTTGCAGCAGATGAGTAATGCATCTTCTTTCTATGTAATAGATGCCGCCACCGCCTTGGTTTAGGCCACAGGCTTCTCCCACTTGAGAGGCTTGACGATCTCCCAGGTGAAGTCAGGGTCGTCCCTGCCAAAGTGCCCGTATGCTGCTGTCTTCAAGAACCTGCCGTTGCCTCCCCTCTTCAAATCGAGGTTGATGGTGATCATGCCTGGCCTGAAGTTGAAGTTCTCCTTCACAATCTTCAAAATCTCCTTGTCGGGGATTTTGCCGGTGCCGTATGTGTCGACAAACACCGACAATGGGTCGGGCACGCCAGGACTACAGTGCATTAGCAAAGACCAGTTTATTATATTGCATATTTTTAAATAATGTGAAAAAAGCAATAACTCGTCGTAACACCAGTGCATAAGCAATTACCAAGTAAGAAGGCTTCGTAATTTATGAAGAATGAAAGAAAGCAAATAAATCTCTACAAAACCAATGATTACCAGCCATGGAAGAGGGCGACATGGGTGAGTGTCGCAGTAAATCGTGCGAATCCAGATCCTATGGACAGAGCAAAAACATGACTCAGGTAAAGCTTTCCATAACTGGTGCGTCAATTCGGGAGAGGGCCAAATCGAGAAGAGGGGTGGATTAAGATCAGAAAGGAATCGTTCGAGGAAGAGGCGTCCAATCGGGAGAGGGCCAAATCGAGGAAGAGGGAGAGGGTTCGGATCGGGAGAGAGGGGGATCGAATCGGGAGAGAGAGAGGGGGGGATCGAATCGGGAGAGAGAGAGGGGGGGATCGAATCGGGAGAGAGAGAGAGAGAGGGATGGGATCGAATCGGGAGAGAGAGAGGGGGGGATCGAATCGGGAGAGAGAGAGAGAGGGATCGGATCGAATCGGGAGAGAGAGACCCTCTTGCGAATCGGGAGAGAGAGAGAGGGATCAAGGAAAAAAGCCTCTTGCGAATCGGGAGAGAGAGAACGGGAGAGGGGGATCGAGGAAGAGGGTGGTCAG
>JAYEPQ010000015.1:18915922-19243422 GCA_036321105.1 Dracaena cambodiana
CCGTTTGAGTTGGGCTAGCCATGTTATTCCCCTCAACATGGTGAGTTGTCGAGAATTTTGTTTGGGCTTAAATGTCAAACCTTTCCTCTTCCCTTTGCCTTATTAGCGTTGGGTAATTCATACTTTTTACCCCAAGTATGAAGGGGTTGGCGAGAAACTGGTTCTCTCCCCATTGCCTAATCGGCGCTAGGTAATTCATCAGATCTAGGTCAGAGGCGCTCAACTGCGCATGCCTAAGAGAAAGATTGGAGTCGGTTCAAGGCTCTCTCGCGTAACTTGAACCGGACATACTAGGTTTTAGGTCAGAGGCGCTCAACTGCGCATGCCTAAGAAAAGACTGGAGGCTGTTCAAACTTGAGAACTGGGCACACCAGGTTTTAGGTCAGAGGCGCTCAACTGCGCATGCCTAAGAAAAGACTGGAGGCGGTTCAAACTTGAGAACTGGACACACCAGGTTTAGGTCAGAGGCGCTCAATTGCGCATGCCTAAGAAAAGATTGGAGGCGGTTCAAACTTGAGAACCGGACACACCAGGTTTTAGGTCAGAGGCGCTCAATTGCGCATGCCTAAGAAAAGACTGGAGGCTGTTCAAACATGAGAACTGGGCACACCAGGTTTAGGTCAGAGGCGCTCAATTGCGCATGCCTAAGAAAAGACTGGAGGCTGTTCAAACTTGAGAACTGGGCACACCAGGTTTTAGGTCAGAGGCGCTCAACTGCGCATGCCTAAGAAAAGATTGGAGGCGGTTCAAACTTGAGAACCGGACACACCAGGTTTTAGGTCAGAGGCGCTCAAATGCGCATGCCTAAGAAAAGACTGGAGGCTGTTCAAACTTGAGAACCGGACACACCAGGTTTTAGGTCAGAGGCGCTCAATTGCGCATGCCTAAGAAGAAGGAGACGCGTACCTCCACTGATATTAAGAATAGTATTTCTTCAGAAATTTGCCATTGATCGACATCATCCTGTCGCCATTCTGATTCATTAAGCGATAGGCTCCACTGGAGTATACTGTCTCCACAATAAACGGTCCTTCCCACTTGGGTTCAAATTTACCCTTAGTCTTGTGGGTTAGTACCATCGGCCTTTTAACTGCCAGCACCAAGTCTCCTTATTTAAAGGTCCTTGGGTTAACGTTCTTATTGAACGTTTGTGAGATTTGGGCTTGATACAACTCAATTTGTTGTTGAGCCCTGAGACGCTTCTCATTCAACGCCTCTATTCTTTCAATCTTTGATGATGGCGCTCTTTTATCGTCATCTTTGTGGCTAAAGCCACTCGTAATGAAGGAATCTGGATTTCAAGAGGTAAGACGGCCTCTCTTCCATAGATCAAAGAGAATGGAGTAGTTTTTGTAGGGGTGCGAACAGTGGTGCGATAAGCCCACAGGCACTCTCCTAACTTTTCATCCCAATCTCGTTTATTAGAAGAGACGAACTTCCGAAAGAGTCTAATAATCGTCTTGTTGAAGATTTCGGCCAACCCATTAGCTGTGGGGTTATATGGCGTTGAAGCAATATCTTTGATTCTGAACTTATTGCAGAACCTGGAGAATCCCTGACTGATGAATTGCGGACCATTATCATGAATGATCCGTCGGGGAATGCCAAAACGGTAAATGATATGATACTTGACGAACTTGATCACATCTGTCGTTTTCACCTCTTTCATGGGCACGGCTTCGGCCCATTTTGAAAAATAATCGGTTATTGCAAGAATAAACCGATGTCCTCTGGATGACGGGGGAGTTATAAGCCCGACAATATCCATTCCCCATGCCTCAAATGGCCAATTAGCAACGGTGTTGTGCAAGTATTCTGGGGGTTGATGGATAAAATTGGCATGTACTTGGCATGCATGGCACCATTTAGCGTATGCCATTGCTTCCGCAATCATGTTTGGCCAGTAGTATCCCAGCCTTCTTATGCGATCTCCGAGTTTTGGACCGGGCTGATGAGCTCCACATACTCCATCGTGTGTTTCTCTCATCACTTCATCTGCTTCTGCTTTTGATATGCAGCGCAGCTACAAACCATCTCTTGACTTCCTATATAAAGTCTGAAGCTTATGGTCATAATAAAATCTTTGGGCCTTCCTCTTTATCGAGGTGGCTTCCTTTGAATCTTCTGGTAATATCCCATGTAAAGCATAATCCACAAACGGAAATCGCCAATCACGGGGCTCCAAAGTTAAGCCTGCTTGGCATACTTCTTTATTTTGAAGAATAGTATCTGGATGGAGGAGGTCTCTGCTTCCAATGGTGATGCTTTTAGCCTCACCTAGCAGAATCGCCAATGTTGCAGCTAATGCGGCAAGGGCATCTGCATATACATTCTCATTCCGAGATATATGACAAATGTGAAATTGTTCAAAATATCCAGCTAATTCAATGGCTAACTGGTGATAGGGGATGAGGGCTTCATGTCTGACCTCATACTCGCCCGTCATCTGATTGACGATGAGTTTAGAGTCTCCATATGCCTCTAGATAGTTCACCCCCAGTTGTAGAGCCATTTTCAAGCCAATAATGAGCGCATTGTATTCAGCCACATTATTCGTGCACGGTTCTGTTAATGAGTAACCGTTAGGCAATATATGTTTGTGTGGGGATATAAGCACAACCCCTACTCCAGCAGCAGATCGTCTGGCAGCACCATCAAAGAATATTTGCCATGGTTGTTCCTTGCTAACTGTGTTAACCCCTGACGTCTGTTTGGAATTAGACCAGATTGGATGGTCTGCTAAGAAATCGGCAATTGCCTGTCCCTTCATTGCTTTTTGAGGAACAAAGTGTATGTCATATGTTGACAATAACAAAGCCCATTTTGCTAACCGGCTATTTAAGAATCCTGGCTTTGTCATCAGAATTTTTAGGGGATTAACCCGTGATATGACATGGATCGTTTGCCCAGAAAGATAGTGTCGCACTTTCTGAACAGTGAACACTAGGGCTAAACATTCCTTTTCAATCGGGGTATACCGCTGTTCGGCCTCGATCATTGTCCTGCTTAAATAATAGAGGGCATGTTCATAGCCGTGCTCATTATATTGAGCAAGTAATGCTCCTAAGGCATTATCCATGGCCCTTACATATATAAGGAAGGGCTGATCAGGGACCGGTGCCATAAGAACAGGAGGTTTAGTGAGATATTCTTTGAGGTCGTCAAACGTCTGTTGACATGCCTCATCCCATACAAAAAAAACCCCCTTCTTCATAAGTCGAGAGAAGGGCTGGCATCGTCCAGATAGGTTGGAAATGAAGCGTCGAATATAGGCGAGCTTCCCTTGTAACCCCCTCAATTCTTTAAGGTTGCGGGGAGGCGGCATCTCTCTAATTGCTTTTACCTTTTCAGGGTCGAGAAATATTCCTTTTGAAGTTATTACAAATCCAAGGAACTTCCCACTCGATACCCCCATGAATGACTTAGTGGGATTCATCTTTAAATGATGTTTCCTCATGAGATCGAAGATCATTTTTAAGTCCTGAAGGTGGTCCTCTTTATTTTTACTTTTGACTGCCAAGTCATCCACATAGCACTCTACTGTTTTGCATAGGTGTTCTTTGAATATAGTGCTCATCGCACGTTGGTAAGTAGCACCGGCGTTCTTCAATTCGAACGGCATCACCGTGTAACAGTACACCCCCAGCGGTGTTCTGAAAGCTGTATGATTTTCATCATCTGGGTGCATCTTGATCTGGTTATAACCTGAGAAGCCATCCATAAAGGACATCCTCTCGTAACCACAAGTATTGTCAATCATCACATCGGTGATGGGAAGTGGAAATTCATCTTTAGGACATGCAGCGTTCAAATCTCTAAAACCGATGCATATCCGGATTTTGTCGTTCTTTTTACGAACCGGCACTATTTTAGCCACCCAATCATGATGCTGTTCTTCACGGATAAATCCGGATTTTATAAGTTTGTTGACCTCAGCAACTATTGCCTCCATCAATCCAGCCGAAAACGCTTCTGTTGTTGTTTAACAGGTTTGGCGTCTTCTTTTATATTTAACCGGTGCGTGGCAATTTGAGGGTCAAGCCCAGACATGTCTTCATAATTCCATGCGAACACGTCTATATACTCTTTGATGAGAGATATAAGTTCCTCCTTTTCCAATGGAGTTAGCGTGTCGCTTATGAAGATGGGTTTCGGATTTTCTTCCGTTCCCATGTTGACTTGTATCAATTTGTCTTCTGTGGGCGGGTCACGCTGTTCAAAGCAGACATCCCAGAGAGTGTCCATATGTTTAGTCCAGGTATCATCCTGAACATCAATTGGTTCCTCGTCGCTTTCTAGTGCGGCTGAAACCATATTGGCCATCAAGGACTGAAACCAGGTGCCAGTACTTAGATCTGAGTCATTATTGGGTGAAGATGTATCTTCCTTGACCGAAGAACACTCTTCTTGTCCGGAGGGTGACGGGGGAGGAGTAGATACATAGCCCAACCCCCTGCGAGTCTTCTGATAATAATCACGGCTCTTTCCTCTCGGTCTGAACGAGGGTATAAGATTCCGTCGCCCTTTTTCAAAGTTTAATCCCAGTTTCTAGGTAAAATTATAACCCATCTTCTCCATCATTTGCCGGGATTTCTGTTCATACAGGGAAATTGAGGTGATGTTTGTTCATCACTTTCACTGCTTTGTCTTTACCGGGGTGACGTACCTGCCGAACATAATCGGCCTTTGGGATCCTCGCCGAGGAGGCACTTCGAAGTAGTGACCTTTTTCCTCAACTATTTTAGACCGAGAGAGGAGGGATGACCTAAGTGGCAAATGATATGCCTCCAGAACTTTAAGGTCGGATAGGTCATCCACTTCAGTGGAAGTACAAGAGGGTTCAGACTCAGTAGCTACAGTATGCTCGTAGACTAATTTCATATTATCATTAATAACCCATTCACTCTCTATTACATTGGTCATATTATCATCAAGACTCAAACTAAAATCTAAGTGAGGGTTGATTTCATAGTCACCCCCATCGTCTTCTCCAGGAAGCTCATACTCAGTATCTGCTTCATTGCCACTGTCATCGGGCTCTTGAAGCCTGCTGCAATCATCATTGAAGACTTCATGGGATGGTTTATAAAGTGCAGCATCCGTGAAGTAATTCTCCAACCCTTTGAATGGTTGCTTATCGGCAATTAGTGTCCGAACTTCTCCTTCCTCATCGCAATATTTCATGCATTAGTGAAGAGTCGACGGGACTATCATGTGAGCATGGATCCAAGGCCGTCCCAATAAAATGTTGTATGAGGTATCTCCATCAATAACGTAGCATGTAGCTTCCATCCTCAAATCCCCGATTTGACATCGGAGTCAGATTTTTCCGAGGGGACGGCTATTATTGGCATTAAACCCGTATATCATTGTATTGGTTAGTGTCAGACGATGGAGGGAAATCCCTAACAGCTGCATCAACCTTCTGGGTACGACACTTAGCACAGAACCCGGATCAATCTGAATTCGGTCCACCTTTGTGGATCCGACGTATCCGGTGAAATATAAAGGCCTGTTATGCTTTATATTCCTCACCTGCATATCTTCTGGAGAGAAGATAATTTGTGGGACTTGCCTCCTCACTTGGTGACAACGGGGGCAAGAGTCCTGTTCTTCAATGGCCAGCTCGACTATCTAAGCTAAGAATGACTCAGAGTCTGCCAAGGCCTCTCTTAACGCTTCACGTGTTGATTTCGATCATCTCAATAATTCATAAAGCGTTACTCGTGCTGGAATGTTGGCAAGCTGAGCAATTATGTCAAATTTGAAGGCAGACTCCTTATCTCCTTCATCTCTAATAGGATTCTTCTGGAAACGAAGTCCTTTCTGCTTTGCGGGCTTTGCAAGTTCCGCATAGATGTCTTTCGGATCTACTCTAGTGTAGTCCTTAAGATATGTCTTTCCGGATCGAGTACCGGAAGGGCCTGTCCCATCTTGATGCGTGGTCATAGTTTTGGGCTCTTCTTCAGTATCTGTAAAGGCACCCGAAGCTATATATTCTTCCTTTATTTCCGCGGAAATAGCATTAACCGTCCGCTTTTTCCCTTGACCTGCTGTGGTAGTTCACTGCTCATCTTCTAGTAAGTCAGGGTGCACCCACATAACTTCCCCCTTTTGGGTTGTTACAGGGACGAGTCCTTCTTGGGCTTTGTTGTGAGGGTCAAGCTTCTTTGTAACCATCTTACTCTTTGGGATTGGGGTCACTCCTGCGGGGAACTCATGAGTTTCAACCACTATAGTTGCCATATTGGCAGTGACCTTCTTCTGCTCTTCCTTAAGCATCAGAACTCCAGCTTCTATTAGTGCTTGATTCTGTTCTTAAGGGGGTAACAATCCCTAGTAGGGTGCCCAATGTTCCGGTGATAGAGACAATAATTGGGGTCGTTGGTTTTACCAGCGTCCTCCGATTTTCTATTCTCCGGAAGTTTTAGCATTCCCTTTTCTGGAGCAGGTGAAAGAGGATAGGCATCTGTTCCGACTTAAAAGTATAATTTCTTTCCTGCTGAGGTCTATTTTGCCTTGAGCCTTGCTGATTTTGGGGCTTCGGTTTTGGAGGAGGATTTGACGTCTGAGGAGCAACTTCTGATGCCATCACCGCTTTTCCTTTATTCTTATTGCTGCTATTCTGGGTATATGGCTTATTACCCCCAGTACTTCTTGATCCACGAGATTCTTCAACTCAAAGAATCAAGTCCTCAGCTTGCTCTCCCTGTTTGAGCAAATCCCTACATGTCTTAGACTCTACGGCCCCCATTTTTAGGAGCACATTGGTCTTAAGATTGTGTCGACAAGTCTCGACAAGAGTTTCCTGGACCATTCCGTGTTTGCAATTCATGGACTTCTCCCGAAACCTTTCTATAAAATCTTTTACCGTCACTTGTTCCCCTTGCTTAGTTGCAAGGAGGGAATGAACCGTAATCTCGGTATCATCCTCGAAGAAACGTGAGAGAAATAATTTCTCAACATCTAACCAGGTATTAATAGTACCTGGGGGTAGCTGCATGAACCAAGTAAAAGCAGGCCCTCACAAAGTACTAGCGAATACTTTGGTCATAATCGTTTCGTTACCCATCAAATGTCCTGCTTGGGACAAGAAGTAATATATGTGCTGACTGGGCGATCCTTTCCCGTCATACGGCTCTAACTTGAGCGGCTTATACTTCTGTGGGTAAGGTACCATATCTCATTCAAGTGGGTATGGTCTTGAGACCCCTGACTCTTTCAACTCCTTCTTACGCGTCAGTGCGTCGAGTTGATTTTGCAATTTTTCTATCTTCTCTCCATGTGGATCATGAAAAGAGAATTTATCCTCGTCTTCGTGCATCGAGTAGGCTTTCTCCTCCTATTCTTCTTCATTCAGAGTTTCTTTGCTCTTTTTGGCATTATCCTCAACAAATCTCGATAGCATGACTTTAAGATTTTCAATCGTCTTTTGTTGCTCGCGAATCATCTTTCTTGAGCTTCAAATCTCTGATTGATGTCGTTAGACTTATCCGCCATGTGCGATGATGACTTCTGTAGTCGAGATGATGTAGAGGATGGAGGCAAAGCTATAGCTGAGTTGTCACTGTTATCGTCATAAGAATCCTTTACAAGCCTCTTATAATTTCGAGGTGGAACGGCTCCTGATTTTAGTCGAGTGAGATGATGAAGTTCTTCATCACTCGATTCTGAATCATCATCCGTCTCTATAATTTTGTTCCCTTTCCTCACCATATTGGAGGTCACAGCTCTCCATTCTTTTAGGGAAGTGGTTCTTGTTTTTTTAGTAGGGTTCTTGTCCGACTCAGTTAATCGATCGAACACAGATACCCTGCTCTTACTGCAGCTGCAATTGTTCATCACAGCAGATACTGCTGTCATAAGCTGCTGGCAATGACAGACAGGTTCAGTTTGAAGTTGGTCTATGCCTCTCTTCTTGGACAGATATTCCCTGAGATCAGTGCCCTTAGCCATGGAGTCGTGGGACCCATCCAACTTTTGAGAGGGTCTAGGAACCCACTGAAGCTTCTTAGGACTACTGATGCGAGGATCAACTCTGGTTCTGGAGTCAGGTTGATCTACGCGAAGCTTAGAGATAGCCCTGCGTTTTGTATCGCGGGCCTGAAGAGTAGCTCCGCGTCCCACTACGCTAGCCTCGCATTTTATGCTGGCTTGGCGTGTTTTCAGAAGTTTTTCTTCTGTAATCTTAGCCTCGCTTGGAATAAAATTCCTATATACTGGCTTACTCTTGTGGTTATCACAAGTCATAATTTCGCGTCTCGCGTGATTTCTACGACTGACAACAATTTGCCAATATCTTCGCGTTTCTCATGAGTATTACATATCTTGCGTTTCTTGCAAGTATTACTGGCCTCGCGTTTCTTGCTTGGCTCAGTATCAGCCTTGCGTAGAGAATCAAACGCTGGCTTCAAAGAATTTTTATACTCGCGTTTCTCGCGAGTGTCAGAAGTCTTGCGTCTCTCGCAAGTAGCCTTGCATTTCTCGCTTGGCCTAGTATCAGCCCCGCGTGGAGAATCACACGCTGGCTTTAAAGAATTTTTATACTCGCGTCTCTCGCGAGTGTCAGATAGTTTGCGACTGGCGCAAATTTCGCTAGCTTCGCATCTCTTGCTAAGCTCAGCAGTAGCCTCGCGCGGAATATCACACGCTGGCTTTTCCTTGCTTTTAAGGCAAGTTGTAACTTCGCGTTTAACGCGATAGCGACTGGTCTCGCGATTAGCGCGAGCCAGTTTGCGAGGGACCATAGCCTCGCGTCCTCTGGTGTTAGCTCCGCGTCCAAGGCGGGCTTTGAGGGCTTTACGCCTCGCTCTCCGATTCCTATTTCGGAGTTGGGTTCTGGTCAATCCAGTTCCCATGTCTTCTTGGGCAGTCAGAAGCTCGTCCTCTGCTAGGATTTCTTGTGCGAACTCCGACCCTATAGCTGCAGTCTCCAAGGATCCCCGTCTCTAGGTGGATACCATTCTACCCGTTGCTTGGGTACTGGAGTACATGCGACGATAGTGTCGTGTCTCATCCAAGTCACTTGATTCAGAGGAGAGGAACTCCTCATACTTCTGCTGGTCGATTTCAATCGATCAGCGTGTCTACTCGGATCCGATCATGCCAACGTCCGATTGCACCACAATCTCTTCATCAGTGAAAGAGATGGATCCCACTGTGGTCGCCAGTTTGTTCGCCGCAAAAGTTTCTTTGCTTCCTTCCATCGAATACAGCTTAGATTACAATGAAAGTGAACAAGATGAAAAGAGAACAAATGAGAGGATTTTATATTTCAATCTCTCTCTTTTACAATATGTTGTGGGATCTGTGGCGATGGGATCTATAGTAGTTCCTTTGGACGATCGAACGTCGAACTCTTCTCTCTTGAAGATATCAGCCGACTGTAGATGATCTTTTCTTCCCTTTTCCGAATTCAAGGCTCTGTGCGTAACTTGAATTCTCCAAGAGGAAAAGATCTCAATTGCCGAAAAGAAGATGATCAACAAAGGCTTCAAGGCTCTCTCGCGTACTTGAATTGCCAAAGGATCAAAAAGAAGACTTCAGACGCCCCAAAAAGAAGACCCCTGCCGAAAGGAAAAAGGAACCCCCCTAGGGTTTCACCGAGATGGTATTTATAGCCCCAGGATGATTTGAGAGTTTCTATCTAAGTAGAATTCCCTCTCATCAAGGATTCCAATCAAATATTTAATATTGATTTAAATCTCTTGATTTAGAATTCTGATTGGACTTGATTTAGGTATTTGGATAAGTCCAAATCATAATCTCAATCAATTTAAGATTCTGGTTATCTGTTCACGCGGAGTTTTAATCGCATCAAAACGCGGCGCTAAATAACCAAAATGTAGAGCTAATGTGGAGCTATTGATCATCTCCGCGTTTTACTCAACGCGAGGCTAAAAATAGCCAGACGCGGAGTTATAGATTATCTACGCATTCTGTTGTGGAAAATCCTATTTTACTTAGAAATTTTCACCGCCAACAAATTAGCCATTCCAATGGCTAGCAAGAGTAGCAGAAGCAACATGATATTTATCACCGTCAATGTCTTTGGCACCCCTAGCCCAATCCGGCTGCTAGCTAATGAGAATACTATGTCACAGCTGTGATTCAGAGTGTACCCAAAATGCCAACTCGCAAGTGCGGGCTGCCCGTGCTTGGTGTCAATCGAGTATTTTCCTTGTTTTTGTTGAATTAGCTGAGTAAATCGATTGTTCATCTTTTAGTAAGTCTGAGTGTACTCTCATGGTTTCTCCTTTTTTGGTAGAAACCAGAAAGAGTCCCTTCTGCTTCATTTTATGGGGATCATGGTTGATTAAAATTGGCTTCCCTACTGGCATAGGGGTCACTCTGGTAGGGAACTCATTGGTTCCTATAATTAGAGTTGTCATATTCATAGAAACCTTCTGTTCTTCTTTAAGCTGGAGGACACCGGCTTCTATTAATGTCTGGATTCGGCTCTTAAGAGGATAGCAATTCTTAGTTAGATGTTCGATATTCTAATGGTACAGGCAATAGTTAGGATCATTGGTTTTTCCAGCGTCTTTCGGTTTTTGATTATCTGAAAGTTTCAGCATGCCCTTTCTTACGAGGACATGGAGTAAAGTACCTGTCTACTCAGTCTTGAACATATAAGTTCTATCTTATCGGGGCTTATTCTGACCTGCACCTCTCAGATTTTTAGGTCTTGGTTTTGTCGGAATTGTTTGCTTTGGAGTAACATTTGATGTCATCACAGCCTTTCCTTTATTCTTAGGATTCTGTAGATATGACCTATTATTCGTAGTGTTTCTCATACCACGAGATTTCTCAATCCGGCATATTATATCTTCCACCTGAGCAAGTCTTTCCAAGTTTTGAACTCCACAGCTCCTATTTTTATGAGCACGCCGGTTCTGAAGTTATACTTGCAGGTTTCCACTAGGATTTCCTGGGTCATACCGTGTCGACAATGCACGGATTTTTTCCTGAAGCATTCAATAAAGCTTTTGACCGCTTTTTCTTCTCCTTGTTTCGTCGCAAGGAGGGAATGAACCGATATTTCGGTATCATCCTCAAAGAAACGTGTCAGGAACTGTTTCTCGACATCGTACCAAGTATTAATGTCCCTGCGGGCAACTGCATAAACCATGTAAAAGCAGGCTCTCGCAGGGTACTCACGAATACTTTAGTCATTATGGGATCATTTCCCATTAGATAATCCGCCTGCGATAAGAAGTAATATAAGTCTGGTTTGGGGATCGCTTCCCGTCATATGACTCAAATTTGAGGGGTTTGCATTTTTTTGGATAAGGGGTGAAGTCCCACTCAAGCGGATACGACCTTGAAACCCCCAATTCTTTTAGCTCCTTCTTCTGCATTAATTTATCAAGTTGCTTTTGTAACTTTTCTATCTTCTCTTCATGAGGATCATAGAAGGAAAATTTATCGTCTTCCTCATGGACTGAGTAAGCTCTTTCTTCTCTATTATCTTCATTTGTCTTAAGGGGTGGTTCTCATTTTTTTTCGGTGGTGGTTCCGAGGAGGAGGTTTTAGCCTTATTTTCGACTATCTTCTGGGTATTTTCGACCACTTTCAAGAGCATTGACTTGAGGTCATCGATAGTCTTTTTTTGGTTTTGAATCATCTGTTCTTGGGCTTCCAATCTCTGGTTAATGTCATTGAACCTATCCACCGCGTGCGACGCTGATTTTTGTGGTCGAAAGATGCACAAGATTGTGGGGAAGCTATAGCCGAATTGTCGCTGTCATTATCATAAGAAACTTTTGCAAGTTTCTTTTAATTTTGAGGAGCGATGGCGTCTGATTTGAGTCAGTTGAAATGATAAGGCTTTTCATCGTCTGTATTTGACTCATACTATTTCTCCACAATCCTTTTGCCTTTGCCAACCATATTTGAGGTCACCATTTTCAATTCTTTTTCTTTGATTTTGTATCTCAGACCATTCTTTCTGCTCTTTGGAGTATTTTGGTCTGATTCAGTTACCCTTGTTCGCAGCAGAAATTCTTTTCTTTTCTTCCATTGAATTAACTTAAATTACAACGAAAGTGAATAAGAAAAAAAAGAACAAACGAGATGATTTTATATCTTAATCGCTCTCTTTCACAATGTAAACGTGGGATCTGTATGGCGATGGGATCTGTCAAGCAGCTCCTTTGGACGATCTGACGTCAAACTCTTCTCTTGAAGATGGCGGCCGACTATAGATGATCTTCTCTGATCTTGATTCGTTCAAGGCCCTATGCGTAACTCGAACTTCTCCAAAACTCCAGAAAAAGATCTCAGATAACGAAAAAAGAAGACCCCTAGGGCTTCCCCAATAGGGTATTTATAGCCTTAGGATCATATGAGAGTTTCTATCTAAATAGAATTTGTACTCATCAAGGATTCCAATCAAATATCTTAGTTTTGATTTAAATCTCTTGATTTAGAGTTCTAATCGGACTTAATTTGGGTATTTGGATAAGCCCAAATCACAATCTCAATCAATTTGAGATCTGGTTATCTGCTCACGCGGAGCTAATCGCATCAAAATGCGAAGCTAAAGAACCAGAACACGGAGTTATTGATTAGCTCCACGTTTTTCTCAAACGCGAGGTTAATATAGCCAAACGCGGAGCTACTGAGTTAGCTCCGCGTTCTGTTGTGGAAAACTCTATTTACTTAGCAATTTTCACTGCTAATAGAACCCTCTCCAAAGTTTTCAAAATGGTTTAGAATTTAGCAAATTTTGAAATACATTGGATACTAAAACTGAAACGCGGAGTTAGAATACCAAGTTTATCTCGCGTTTTGTTACCACGCGAAGTTAAGTAGCTTCATTTTCAGTGAGTAATTGCTTATTAACTACTCAGTAATTACTTAGTAATTGCTCAGTAATTACTCCGAACCTTGCGCCGAATACCAAGAGGCGGGTTCTCTCTTTTAAATAGAGGCTTTAGACTTTCTTCCGCACTTCATCCGAAGAATCCAAAAATCTGGAGCTCCGGCGACCGGGCGACTCATGCAAACGAGCGGTCATTTGATCGAACTTTGTTCGATTTTCCATAGATCTTCATCATTAGGATGTCATCTAAGAAGAGTACGGTGTCGCGCGCCTCCTCACCATCGGCGGCCAGCGCTAGCGGCAGCGGCCGAGGGAGCGGACACAGCGGCGAACCAGTTCATGCCGCACCCATTGGAGGTAGAAATCTCAACTTTGCGGACTCCTTTGAACAATTTTTAAGTGTTTTGGCTCGGTTTTAACCGACCAACCACTTTTGAACCGGCGAGATCATCGTTCTCCGGTCGTAAGGCTTGGGAAGAAAGGAGAAGACAGAGAAGAACTCTGGTCTTCTTCTTACGCGAAGTTATCGCGTCATCCTCGCGTTTAAAACACGGGGCTATTTTAACTAGCAGACGCGTTTCAACGGAGGCTATTTTGACTAGCAGTCGCGTTTCAACGCGAGGCTATGAATTTTAGTTTCGCGCGTGAAACGCGAGGCCATCTCCTCAATTGCGCGCAGAGTTATTTTTAGCTCCGCATTTTTATACTTAGAAGATTTTTCGAGTTTTGTAAAACTTTTTCTAACTCTTGATTCTTCTTTTGCAGTGAAGTACTTGGACCAGATCCTTTTTGAAGAGGAGTGCATGTGGCTCTTCCGATCTTCGTTAGCAAAAGTAACTCTAAGGAAGCCAGAAGTATATGTTTTACAATATAGTTGCAGATTTCAAGCTCTGGCTCCAAAAAATAAACTCTTGAAGAAGTTACAAGAACTCTGCGGCAGCTCATTAAGTTTTCTTGAGGACCATTTCTGTTAGATGATAATATCTGTCACTTTCCAAAGCGATAGAGATGATCATCTAGGGCCTGTAGCATGTCAAATTCAACTTGTGCGTCTTCATCAGGATTCTTGTAGTAGTATTTTCAGATGATCCACTAAGAACTTTTAAACAGATCATAATTGACATTTGCAGAGGAGATCTTTTGCATGTGAACCAGGAAATTTCAACACTCCATGGAGGAGACTCATTGTCGGGTTATTGATGAGTCGATGAATAGGTTGAAGCTTTTTGGGAGAGCTATAACTCCCTATTCTTCTGTAACCTTTTGCTTCATGAATAAAGATAATTCTTTTTCTCTTTATCTGTTAGCTTCAAGAATTTTGCTTGCTCAACAAATAAATGGTTCATAGTTTCGGTAAAACAATCCCAGGCTCATTTGCGTAACTTAGACTGTTAGTACCTAAAATGATCGGATAAGGATCATTTAACTTAGACAGAGGCGCTTAATTGCACATGCCAAGTCCAAGCTTCTCATGGAAACGCGTAGCTAAACTACCAAGTTATTTTCGCGTTTTGCATAGTTGCGCGGAGCTAATAGCTTCGCGTTTCGCATCACCACGCGAAGCTAATAGCTTCGCGTTTTAGAGAGTAACTGATCAGTAATCGCTCTGATTCTTGTGCCGAATACCAAGGGGCGGGTTTTTTCATTTAAATGGAGTCTCTTCTTTTTCTTCTTCACTTCATTCGAAGGATTTTCAAGAGATTAGAGCTCCAGAACTACAGCGATCCAGGCGACTCAGGCGACCGAGTGATTTTTGATCCGATTTTCGTCAATTTCGTTCAAGATTTCGCAAGCAATGGCACCCAAGACCCGTGCTTCTTCATGCGCAGCCTCGCCGTCGGCGACTGGCGCCAGCAGCGGCGGTAGCGACCGTGGAAGTGGCCGCAGCAGTGAACTAGTCCACGCCTCACCTATCGGCGGTAAGATTCTTCACCTCTTGGATTTTTAGAACTTTTTAGGAGTGATTTGGCTTGATTTTAACCGGCCAAACATCTCTTTTACCGACGAGATCGCCGTACTCCGGCCAAATGGCTTGGAGAAAAAGGAAAAGATCTCTGATCTTCCTCCACGTGAAGCTATCGCGTTATCTCCGCGTTTTTAAATGCGAAGTTATTTTTGCTGTCTGTCGCGTTCTTTACGCGAGGTTACAATTTAGCTTCGCGTTTGTTCTCGCAGAGTTATCAACTTAGCTTAGCATTTATTATTCAAACGCGAAGTTATTTTATCATCCTCGCATTTTGTCAAAATGCGAGGCTATTTTCTTAACTTCGCGCGGAGTTATCCTTAGCTCCGCTTTTTCATTTATACAATTTTCCTGATTTTGTAAGAATCTTTTTCTAATTCTTTGATTCTCTTCTTGCAGTTGGCTACTCAGTGGATGCACTCTCCCAAAGACATCACTTCGGCCATGGCGGGGGTGCAGACTCAGTCACCCAGTATCGCTTCACCACTGTTCTTGCTGCATATAAGCCAGGTTTGAAAGAGCGCAGGGAGAAGTTAATCAGATACAGCCCTGCTACCGCGCTACCGCACGGGAAATCATAACGGATGCTCCCTTTGAAGCCACGAACCGGGAGGCGTTGGAGAAACCGGCGTTCCTCTTTGGAGATGCTATAGCGCACTCGGATGAAATCTTATTCGAAGAAGAGAGCAAGTGGCTGTACCATGCCAGGGATCTTCTCATGTTTCTTCCTGACATAGAGCGTAGCTACCCTCTGGTGTATCTATAGAGGCTATCTTTTCACCGCGAGTTGGAATTTGAACTAACTCGTGAGTATGATGGTGTTGCGACCAGCAAGTTTGGCGCGAATGGGGCTTTTCAAGATGGTCCCCCTATATGTATTACGAGACTCCTCCCAGGCAGAGTCACCAAAGAGTACCCTTTCGGTGAAGTTCCGATTCGTGCTAAGACTTTTTTTAGCGAATTCTTAGCCAAGGGTGGACAATACCCCGCCAAAAACTTTAGAATGCCCGGATGGGTCCACTCCTCGGGCAACATGTGGTGGTTCGTCAAGAGGAACTGAGGCGCCAAGAGGAAGTCTGGTCTCGGGAGTTAGCATAACTACGAGCTAGTCAGGAATCGATCCTCAGGGGGTTAGAGATAGTGGACTTCGAGATTGAGGGGAGTCAGGCAGCCATCCTTAGAGCTAGAGAGACTATTGCTAAGGCTCGAGCTATTCTGGAAGCCAGCGAGTCTCAGTTAGGGGAATCTGTTAAGAAACGGGAAGAGCTGATTCTTCAATAAGGACAGCTCGAACAGGAAGGCATAATGAGGAGCCGTGCTATTGAAGAATCTCGTCAGCGGTTGGCCCAACAACTGGCAATAAAAGACGATGATTTACGCTGGCAGGCCCAACACTCCGTGGAGAAAACTCGTCGTCGAGTGATTGACGAGACGACAAATAAATTGAGGCTTCTACGAGATCCATAACTTTCTTTCTTTCTATTCCTTTATTCTTTTTGTAATAAGAACTTGTAATAGAAGAGAGAAGTTTACTGTTTCTTTGTGACTTCATTCTCTTTCGAATAAAGATAATCTTTTGATTCTTTTACCTGTTGGCTACAAAATTTGTTTGCACAACAGATAACTTGTCATCAAAATGATTTAGTTGTTTAGGTAAAACAATCCAAGGCTCATCTGCGTAACTTAGACTGCTAATACCGAGGTGATCGGGTCAGGATCACCAGATTTTGCTAGAGACGCCTAATTGCGCATGCCTAGAGTTTGATTGGAGGTAGTTCAAGGCTCTCATGCATAACTTGAAATGTACATACCAAGATGATCGGGTCAGGATCATCAGATTTCGGCAGAGGCGCCTGATTGCGCATGCCTAGTTTTAAGTAAGGAGTTCAAGTGCTCATCTGCGTAATTTGAACAAGTGGAGGCGGTTCAAAGCTCTCATGCGTAACTTGAACTGCACATACCAAGATGATCGGGTTAGGATCATCAAATTTCGGCAGAGGCGCCTGATTGTGCATGCCTAGTTTTAAGTAAGGAGTTCAAGTGCTCATCTGTATAACTTGAACAAGTGGAGGCGGTTCAAGGCTCTTATGCGTAACTTGAACTGCACATATCAAGATGATCGGGTCAGAATCATCAGATTTCGGCGGAGGCGCCTAATTGCGCATGCCTAGTTTTAAGCAAGGAGTTCAAGTGCTCATCTGCATAACTTGAACAAGTGGAGGCGGTTCAAGGCTCTCATGCGTAACTTGAACTGCACATACCAAGATGATCGGGTCAGAATCATCAGATTTCGGCAGAGACGCCTAATTGCGCATGCCTAGTTTTAAGCAAGGAGTTCAAGTGCTCATCTTTATAACTTGAACAAGTGGAGGCGGTTCAAGGCTCTCATGCGTAACTTGAACTACACATACCAAGATAATCGGGTCAGGACCACCAGATTTCGGCAGAGACTCCTAATTGCGCATGCCTAGTCCAAGTGCAGATGTGCGTAACTTGAACTGGTGGATGGTTATACTCCTAGGGATCTAAACCAGATGTGACAGTTACTCTGTCATCATTCTGGTTCATTTTAGGCATAGTATTTCTTCAGAAATTTGCCGTTGATCGGCATTATCATTCTATCGCCATTCTGGTTCATTAAGCGATAGGCTCCACTAGAGTATACCGTCTCCACAACAAACGGTCCTTCCCACTTGGGTTCAAATTTACCCTTAGTCTTGTGGGTTAGAATCATTGGCCTTTTAATAGCCATGACCAAGTCTCCTTTTTTAAAGGTGCTTAGTTTAACGTTCTTATTGAACGTTTGCGATATTCGGGCTTGATACAACTCAATTTGTTGCTGAGGCCTGAGACGTTTTTCATCTAACGCCTCTAGTTCTTGCAATCTTTATTGATGGTGCTCTTCTATCGTCATCTTTGTGGCTAAGGCCACTCTTAATGATGGTATCTGGATTTCAAGAGGCAATACGGCCTCACTTCCATAAACCAAGGAGAACGGGGTAGTTTTTGTCGGGGTACGAATGGTGGTGCGATAAACCCACAAACACTCTCCCAGCTTTTCATCCCAGTCCCTTTTGTTGGAAGAAACAAACTTCCGAAGGAGTTTAATGATTGTCTTGTTGAAAGCTTAGGCTAACCCATTTACCGCGGGGTTATATGACGTTGAAGCAATATCTTTGATTCTGAACTTATCACAGAATCTTGAGAATCCCTGGCTGATGAATTGCAGTCCATTATCATGAATGATCCTTCGGGGGTCGCCAAAACGGTAAATGACATGATGCTTGATGAACTTAATCACATCTGTCGTTTTCACCTCTCTCATGGGCACGGCTTCGGCCCATCTTAAAAAATAATCGGTTATTGTAAGAATAAACCGATATCCTCTGGACGACGGGGGAGTTATTGGCCCCACAATATCCATTCCCCATGCCTCAAATGGCCAACTGGCAACGGTATTGTGCAGGTATTCTGGGGGTTGATGAATAAAATTAACATGTACTTAGCATGCATGGCACCGTTTAGCGTATGCCATTACCTCTATAATCATCTTCGGCCAGTAGTATCCCAGCCTTCTTATGCGGTCTCCGAGTTTTGGACCGGGCTGATGAGCTCCACACACTCCATCATGTGTTTCCTTCAGCACTTCATTTGCTTCTGTTTTTGAAATGCAGCGTAGTAGCAGACCATCGTTTGACTTTCTGTATAAAATTTGAAGTGTATGATCAAAGTAGAACCTCGGGGCCTTCCTCTTTATCGAGGCGGCTTCCCTTGAATCCTCTGTTAGTATCCCATATAGGGTGTAATCTATAAATGGAAATCGCCAATCTCGGGGTTCCAGTATTAAACCTGTCTGGCACACCTCTTTGGTTTGAGATACCGTATCTGGGTGGAGGAGTTCTCTGCTACCAATAGTGATGCTTTTAGTTTCACCCGGCGGGATCGCCAATGTTGCAGCTAACGCAGCAAGAGCATCTGCATAGACATTCTCATTCCGAGATATATGATATATATAAAATTGTTCAAAATATCCTGCTAGCTCAATGGCTAGCTGATGATAGGGGATGAGGGTTTCATGTCTGACTTCATACTCACCTGTCATCTGGTTGACAATGAGCTTAGAGTCTCCATATGCCTCTAGATAGTTCACCCCCAGTTGCAGAGCCATTTTTAAGCCGATAATGAGTGCATTGTATTCCGCCACATTATTCGTGCACGGTTCTGTTAATGAGTAACCGTTAGGCAATATATGTTTATGTGGGGATATTAGCACAACTCCCACTCCAGCAGCAGATCGTCTGGCAGCACCATCAGAGAACATTTGCCATGGTTGTTCTTTGCTAACTGTGTTGACTTCTGACGTCTGTTTGGAATTGGACCAGATTGGATGATCTGCTAGGAAATCGGCGATCGCCTGTCCCTTCATGGCTTTTTGAGGGACGAAGTGTATATCATATGGCGATAGCAATAATGCCCATTTCGCCAATCGGCCGTTTAAGGATCCTGGTTTAGTCATCAGAATTTTTAAAGGATTAACCCGTGAGATGACATATATCGTTTGCCCTGAAAGATAGTGTCGCATTTCTGAACAGTGAACACTAGGGCTAAACATTCTTTTTCGATCGGGGTATACTGACGCTCGGCTCGGATCATTGTCCTGCTTAAGTAATAAAAAGCATGTTCATGGCCATACTCATTATATTGAGCAAGTAACGCTTCTAAAGCATCATCCATGGCCCTTACATATATAAGAAATGGCTGCCCAGGGACCGGTGCCATAAGAACAGGAGGTTTAGTGTGATATTCTTTGAGATCGTCAAATGCCTGTTGACATGCCTCATCCCATATGAAAGAAACCCCCTTTTTTATGAGTCTGGAGAATGGCTGGCATTGTCCAGATAGGTTAGAAATAAAGCGCCGGATATAGGCGAGCTTTCCTTATAACCCCCTTAACTCTTTAAGATTGCGGGCGGCATCTCGCTGATTGTTTTTAGTTTCTCAGGATCAAGGAAAATTCCTTCTGAAGTGATTATAAACCCAAGGAACATCTCGCTACGCACCCCCATGAAAGACTTGGCAGGGTTCATTTTCAAGTGATGTTTTCGCATAAAATCGAAGACCATTCTTAAATCATGAAGATGATCTTCTTTGTTTTTGCTTTTGACTGCTAAGTCATCCACATAACACTCTACCGTTTTGCGCAGGTGTTCTTTGAATATTACGCTCATCGCTCATTGGTAGGTGGCACCGGCGTTCTTTAATCCGAAAGGCATCACTGTATAACAGTATACCCCCAGCGGCATTCTGAAAGCCATGTGTTTTTCATCATCTGGGTGCATTTTAATCTGGTTATAGCCTGAGAAGTCATCCATAAAGGACATCCTCTCATAACCGCAAGTATTATCAATCATCACATCGGTGATGGGCAGTGGAAATTCATCCTTAGGGCATGTAGCGTTCAGATCTCGAAAATCGATGCATATCCGGATTTTACCGTTCTTCTTACAAACCGGCACTATGTTAGCCACCCAATCAAGATGGTGCTCTTCACGGATGAATCCGGATTTTATAAGCTTGTTGACATCGGCAACTATTACCTCCATCAATTCCGGTCGAAAACGCCTTTGCTGTTGTTTAACTGGTTTGGCGTCTTCTTTAATGTTTAACCTGTGCGTGGCAATTTGAGGGTCAAGTCCGGACATGTCTTTGTAGCTCCATGCGAACACGTCTATATACTTTTTGATAAGAGATATAAGTTTCTCTTTTTCCAAGGGAGTTAGCGTGTCGCTTACGAAGATGGGCTTCGGATTTTGATCCGTTCCCATGTTGACTTGTACTAGCTTATCTTCTATGGGCGGGTCACACTGTTCAAAGCGGACATCCCAGAGAGTGTCCATATGCCTAGCCCAGGAATCATCTTGAACATCAATTGGTTCCTCGTCGCTTTCTGGTGCGGCTAAAACCATATTGGCTGTCAAAGATTGAAACCAACCGCCAGTACTTAGATCCGAGTCCTGATCAATTGAGTTTAAATCCTCATCGGACGAAGATCTGTCCTCATATTGCCATGGTGGTGAGGGAGGAGTAGATACATAGCCCAACCCCCTACGAGTCTTTTGATAATAGTCTGGGCTCTTTCCTCTCGGTCTAAATGAGGGTATGAGATTCCGTCGCCCTTTTCCAAAGTTTAACCCTGGTTTCTGGATAAAATTATAACCCATCTTCTCCATCATTTGCCAGGATTTCTGTTCATATAAGTGAAATTGAGGTGATGTTTGTTCATCACTTTTACTGCTTTGTTTTTGTCGAGGTGACGTAATTACTTTGCCGAACATGATCGGCTTTTGGGACCCCTGTCGAGGAGGCACTTCAAAGAAGTGACCTTATCTCTTAGTTATTTTTGATTGAGAGAGGAGGGATGACTTGAGTGGTAAATGGTATGCCGCCAGAACTTCAACTTCGGATAGGCCATCTACTTCGGTGGAAGTACAAGAAGGTTCAGTTTCAGTAGCTACAGCAGGCTCGTAGACTAACTTTATGTTTTCATTGATAACCCACTCATCCTCTATTACATCAGCTACATTATTATCAAAATTCAAATTAAAGTCTATGTGAGGATTGATTTCATAATCACCCCCATCGTTCTCTTCGGGAGGCTCGTACTCCGTATCCGCCTCGTTGCCGCTCTCGTCAAACTTTTGAGTTTTGTTGAGGTTGTTATCGGAGACTTCATGGGCTGGCTTGTAGAGTAAAGCATCCGTGAAGTAGTTCTCCAGCCCTTTAAATGGTTGCCTATCTGCAACTAGTGTCCGGACTTCTCCTTATTCATTACAGTATTTCATACACTGGTGGAGAGTCGACGGGACTATCATATAGGCGTGGATCCAAGGCCGTCCCAGTAAGATGTTATAGGAAGTGTGCGTCGATGACGTAGCATGTGACCTCCGTCCTCAAATCCCCGATTTGACACCGGAGTCGGATCTTTCCAAGGGGACAACTATCATTGGAATTGAACCCATATATTGTAGTATTGGTTGGCGTCAGGCGATTGGGAGAAATTCCCAATAGCTGCATCAACCTTCTGTGAATGACGCTCAGTGCAGACCCTTGATTAATCTGGATGCGATCCACTTTCGTGGATCCGACATACCCGGTGAAATATAAAGGTCTGTTGTGCCTTATATTTTTTACCTGCATGTCTTCCGGAGAGAAGATAATTTGTGGGATCTGCCTCCTCACTTGATAACAGCGGAGGCAAGAGTCCTGTTCTTCGTCGGCCGGCTTGACAATCTAAGCTAGGAATGACTCAGAGTCTGCCAGGACTTCTCTCAATGCCTCGCGAGTTGATTTCGATAATAGTAACAACTCGTACAGCGTGACTCGAGCTGGAATATTTGCCAGCTGAGCTATTATATCAAATTTGAAGGTAGCGTCTTTGACTCCATCTTTTCCAGGATTTTTTTGGAAGCGAAGTCCTTTCTGTTTTGCAGGTTTTGCAAGTTCCGTATATATATCTTTCGAGTCTACTCTGGTGTAGTCCTTGAGATTTGTTTTTCCAGATCGAGTGCCGGAAGGGCCTGCCTCATTCTGATGAGTGGCCATAGCTTCGGGCTCCTCTTCAAAGTCTGTTAATACCCCTGCAATTATGTATTCATCTTTTATTTTCGCGGAAATAGTATTGCTACTCCGCTTTTTCTTCTAACCTCCTGTGGTAGTCCACTGTTCATCCTGTAGTAAATCAGAGTGGACCCACATGATTTCCCCCTTTTGAGTTGTTACGGGGACAAGTCCTTCTTAAGCCTTATTGTGCGGGTCATGGTTTTTCGTAACCAGCTTCCCCTTTGGTATTGGGGACACCCCTGTGGGGAACTCATAGGTTCCAACTACTAGGGTTGCCATATTGGCAGTGACCTTCTTTTGTTCCTCTTTTAGCGTCAGAACTCCAGCTTCTATCAGTGCTTGGATTTTGTTCTTTAGAGGGTAACAATCTCTAGTAGGGTGTCCAACATTCTGGTGGTATAGGCAATAGTTGGGGTCGTTGGTTTTACCAGCGTCCTCCGGTTTTCTATTCTCTGAAAGTTTCAACATTCCTTTTCTGAGAAGCAGGTGGAAGAGTGTAGGCGTCTGTTCCGCCTTAAAGGTACAGGTCATCTCTTTCTAGGCCTATTTTGTCTCGTGCCCTTCTGATTTTGGGGCTTCGAGTTCGGAGGATTTATCTTCTATGGAGCGACTTCTGATGCCATCATCGCTTTTTCCTTATTTTTATTATTATTATTTTAGGTGTACAGCCTATTATTCCCAGTGTTTCTTGACCCACGAGACTCTTCAACTCAACGGATCAAGTTCTCAGCTTGCTCTCCTTACTTGAGCAAATCTCTCCACGTCTTAGACTCTACGACCCCCATTTTTAAGAGCACGTTAGTCTTAAGATTATGCCGATATGTCTCCACTAGAGTTTCCTGGACCATTCCGTGTGGACTTCTCCCGGAACCTTTCTATGAAGTTTTTTACTGTTTCTTGTTCCCCTTGTTTAGTTGCAAGGAGGAAATGAACCGTAATTTCAGTACCATCCTCAAAGAAACGTGCGAGAAATAGTCTCTCAACATCAAACAAGGTATTAATAATACCTGGAGGTAGCTGCATAAACCAAGTAAAGGCAGGCCCTCGCAAAATACTTACGAATACCCTAGTCATAACCGGGTCATTGCCCATCAAATGTCCTGCTTGGGACAAGAAGTAATAAGTGTGTTGACTGGGAGATCCTTTCTCGTCATATGGCTCTAATTTGAGCGGTTTGTATTTCTCCGGGTATGGTGCCAAATCCCATTCAGGTGGATATGGTTTTGATACCCCTGATTCTTTCAACTCCTTTTTGTGCATTAGTGCTTCAAGTTGATTTTGTAACTTCTCTATTTTCTCTCCATGTGGATCATGAAAAGAATACCTATCCTCGTCCTCATGCGTCGAATGGGCTTTCTCTTCTTTGTCTTCTTCGTTCATTTTATTGAACGGAGTTTCTTTTCCCTTTTTAACGTTATCCTCGACGATTTTTTGGGTATTCTCGACCACTTTTGAGAGCATCATTTTAAGATATTCAATTGTCTTTTGTTGCTCCCGAATCATCTTCTCTTGGGCTTCAAGTCTCTGGTCGATGTCGTCGGATTTATCCGCCATATGTGATGCTGACTTTTGTAACCGAGATGATGCAGAGGAACGAGGTGAAGTTATAGCCGAGTTATCTCTGTCGTTGTCATAAAAACCTTTTACAAATTTCTTATAGTTTCGAGGCGGGACAGCTCCTGATTTTAGTCGGGTGAAGTGATAAGATTCTTCATCACTTCACTCTGAGTTATCATCTCTTTCAATGACTTTCTTACCCTTACCGACCATTTTGGAAGTTACAATTCTCCATTTTGCTCGGGGAGTAGCCTTTGTTTTCTTAGTAGGGTTTTTGTCCGACTTGGTTAACCGGTCGAACACCGATATCCTGTTATTGTTGCAGCAACAATTATCTATTACAGCGGATACCGCCGTCATGAGTTGCTGGTAATGACAGACAGGTTCGGCTTGAACTTGTTCTATATCTCTCTTCTTGGTTAGATACTCCCTGAGGTCAGTGATTTTAGTCATGGAATCGTGGGACCCATTCAACTGTTTAGAGGGTCCAGGCGCCTATTGAAGCTTCTTGGAATCACTGGAGTTCAGTTCTGGTCTATTAATGCGACGATCAGTCCTGATTTTTTATTCGAGTTGATCTACGCAGAGCTGAGAAATAGCTTTGCATTTTGGAGCGCGGAGCTGAGAAATAACTCCATGTTTTGCGTCGTGGGCCTGAAGAATAGCTCCGCGTTTTGCTACGCTAGCCTCGCATTTTATGTTGGCTTGGCGTTTCTTCAGAAGTTTATCTTCTGGAATCTTAGCCCCGCGTGGAAGAAAATTCCTGCACGCTGGCTTACTCTTGTGATTAACACAAGTCTAAACTTCGCGTCTAGCGCCATTTTTACGATTAACGACAATCCGCCAATCATCTTCGAGATTTACGTGGAGGTGAGGCAACTTGCGTTTCTCACAAGTACTACTGGTTTTGCGTTTCTCGCTAAGCTCAGTATTAGCCTCGCGTGGAGAATTATACGCTGGCTGTAAGGAATTTTTATCCTCGCGTTTCTCGCGAGTGTAAGAAATCTTGCGTTTATCGCAAGTGCTACTGGCTTAGCGTTTATCGCTAAGCCCAGTAGTAGCCTCGCATGGAGAATCACATGCTGCCTTTAATGAATCTTTATCCTCGCGTTCCTCGCGAGTGTAAGAAATCTTGCGTTTATCGCAAGTGCTACTGGCTTTGCGTTTATCGCTAAGCCCAGTAGTAGCATCGCATGGAAAATCACATGCTGGTTTTAAGGAGATTTTATACTCGCATTTATCGCGAGTGTCAGAGATATTGCGATTAACGCAAATCTTACTGGCTTCGCGTTTCTCGCTAAGCTCAATAATAGCCTCGCGTGGAGAATCACACGCTGGCTTTTCCTTGCGATCAACGCAAATTGTAATTTCGCGTTTAACGCGATAATGACTGATCTCGCGATTAGCGCGAGTCAGTTTGCGAGGGACCATAGCCTCACGTTCTATGAAATTAGCCTCACGTTCAATGCGGGCTTTGAGGGCTTTTCGCCTTGCTCTCTGATTTCTATTTCGGAGTTGGGTTCTGGTCAATCCAGTTTCCAGTTCTTCTTCGGCAGTAAAGAGGCCATCCTCTGCTAGGATTTTCTGTCCAAACACCGACTCTATGGCCGCGGTCTCTAAGGATCTCCGTTCATCGGTGGATACCTTTTTACCCGTTCCTCAGGTATTGGAGCGCACGCGACGATAGTGTCGCGTTTCGTTCAGGTTACCTGATTCAGAGGAGAGGTACTCCTCATATTTCTGCTGGTCGATTTCGACGACGAGCATATCTACGTCGGATCTGATCCTATCGATGTCAGATTGCACCACAATCTCTTCTCTAGTGAAAGAGACGTCTCCCACTGTGGTCGCCAGTTTGTTCGCAGTAGAATTTCTTTACTTTCCTTCAATTGAATTAACTTAAATTACAACGAAAGTGAACAAGAAAAAGAAAGAACAAACGAGAGGATTTTATATCTTAATCGCTCTCTTTTACAATGTAAACGTGGGATCTGTGTGGCGATGGGATTTGTCAAGCTGCTCCTTTGGACGATCTGACGTCGAACTCTTCTCTTGAAGATGGCGGCCGACTATAGATGATCTTCTCTGGTCTTGATTCGTTCAAGGCTCTATACGTAACTCGAACTTCTCCAAAACTCCAGAAAAACATCTCAAATGCCGAAAAAAGAAGACCTCTAGGGCTCCCCAAGAGGGTATTTATAGCCTTAGGATCATATGAGAGTTTCTATCTAAATAGTTGTACTCATCAAGGATTCTAATCAAATATCTTAATTTTGATTTAAATCTCTTGATTTAGAGTTCTTATCGGACTTAATTTGGGTATTTGGATAAACCCAAATCATAATCTCAATCAATTTGAGATTCTGGTTATCTGCTCACGCGGAGCTAATCGCATCAAAACGCGGAGCTAAAGAACCAGAACGCGAAGTTATTGATTAGCTCCACGTTTTTCTCAAACGCGAGGCTAATATAGCCAAAAGCGGAGCTATTGAGTTAGCTCCGCATTCTGTTGTGGAAAACTCTATTTACTTAGCAATTTTTACTGCCAACAATCCTGTCAAATATAGACACTCTTCTTGACATAACAATAATTATTTAATATGGCTGATATTATTTGTTCACAATGACATGTTGAGTGCGATGGAGTTTGAGTCATTTTTCTTTTATTCGTCAAGTATTCTCTGAGATCGTGACTGAAAAATCTTCAGTAATGTTCCGGACATGGGACCCACTTGGCTGTCAGAGAAGTTCGGGTACCTGTTGAAACTCTTTAGAGCTAATGGTGTTGAGCTGGTGCTCAATATTTCGCTTATTAGTCTTGATTCTGTATACTGGCTGTTTTACGTGGATCTGAGCATTAGCTTCGCATTTTATAGAACTCACGCGAGGCTGGGCTATAGCTTCGCGCTTTACGTTAGCCTCGCGTTTTACTCTGGCTTGGCATTTCTAAAGAAATTGAACTTCTGTTAATTGTTTAGCCTCGTGTGGGAAATTATCCTCGCATGCTGGCATAACCTCATGATTTACGCAAGAATTCTTGGCTTTGCGATTAACGCTAAGCTCAAGTTTTTGTCCAAGTTTGATAGCTTCGCGTGGAGAAACTTCTTCACATGCTGACTTATCTTTAGCTTTGCGTTTTACGTCAGTTTTGGCAACTGTGGCAGTTTTATATTCAAGCTCAGTAGCCTCGCGTGAAGAAACTTCTTCATACGCTAGCTCAGTTCTGAGGTTAGCCTCGCATTTTATGTGAGTGTTGTTAATTTCCTATTTTTATGTTCAGGATCTGTAGCATCGCGTGGAGAATCTTCTTCGCACGCTGGCGTACAGTTAACTTTGCGTTTAACGCAATTTTCGCTGGTCTTGTGATTAATGCAAGCCAATTCGCGAGGTAAAGTCATAGCCTCGCATTCTGCCTCTGCTTCAGCCTCGCGTTTAACACGGGTTTTGAGAGCTCTCTGCCTCACTCGATGATTTCGATTATGGAGTTGAGTCTTGGTCAGACCAGTCTCTTAGCTCTCGTCGAGGATAGGAGCAGCATCTTCCTTTAGAGTTCTCTGGCTGAACGACGACTCTATAGCCGTAGACTTAAAGGATCCCTGATTAACGGAAAATTCCTTACAATCTGATTTACAGATTTTAGAGATCACATGACGATAGCATTGCGTTTCAGTTAAATTTTCCGATCTAGAGGAAAGAAAATCCTCATATTTTTGCTGGGCGATTTCAACAACTAGCATGTTAACGACCGATCCGATTTTCGCCACATCAGATTGCACCACGATCTCTTGTTCAGTAAAAGAGATGCCTCCCATTGTGGTTGCCAATTTGTTCTCCGCAAAAATCTTGCTTTTTTTTCCATTGATTACTTTGATTACAACGAAAGAGGAAGAATAGAAAAACAAACAAGAGGATTTATATTTTTATCGCTCTCTTTTACAATGAAAGTGGATTCTAATGTGGCGATGGGATCTATCTAGTAGTTCCTGTTGACGATTCGATGTGAAGATCTCCTTTGAAGAAGATGATAGCCGACCCTAACTTCTCTCTCTCTCTGCTGATCTCTATGAATTCAAAACTCTCGCGCGTAATTTGAACTCCAAAAGATTACCAGGGCTTCAAGACTCTCGCCTAATTTGAATTGCCAAAGACCTCAAAAAAATCCCTAAAGTTTTCTCAAAGAGGGTATTTATAGACTTTAGTTAGTTATGAGAGTTTTTAGAGGAATATGAATGAAAGTTTTCATAGGAATAAGAATAGAAGGTTTTTATAATCATCAAGGATTCTAATCAAATATTTGATTTTGATTTAAATTTCTTGATTTTGGATTCTGATTGGACTCTATTGTTTTCGGTGAAATTTTCTAGTTCTCTTCATTGCCACATATTACAATAATTTTCAAAGATTACAATAATCTCAAAATTACAATGAAAAGAAAAATAGAAAACAAGAAGAGAGATTTATAGATCATCCCTCTTTTTACAAAAGTAGTGAGCTCTTCATATGGATATGGAGCATAAACCTTGTACCTCGTTGACTATTCGACAGAGATGGGAGCAGCATGGTAGCATGGCGACGGTCAGTTTGTTAGTTTTTTTAGCAGCATGACGACAGCCGGTTTGCTAGTTTTTTTATGAATGCACCTAGGCACGATTTGATTGACCGGATTAACCGGGTTATACGCACTCAAGAGCTCGTTAATTATGCGCTCAAGAGTACGGACCTTGGGTCTCTCCAAATGGTGCCCTCCACAATATCTCATGATGTCAATTTATAGGCACAAGTTGGGTGGATCACCTGCCTTACAGATAAAGATGGAAATATACTGTAATCCAATCAAATATTTGATTTAATCTAATCTGATTTGGTTCAATGAATTTGGTCCTGATTTGATTTAGGGGGGATTTGGCAGAATCTCTGAGATTTTTAGTTTGACTAGATTATTCTTAATTTGGATTTGACTAGATTTAAGATTTCCATCCACTTTGATTCTATTTGGATTCTTTGAGATATTGGCAGATGTGGGCCCACTCCTCATCAATTTTTTCCTGTCAACAAGACCCCCTCCAAAGTTTTTGAAATCTCGTCGTTAGTTTGTAACGAGTTTCAAAATACTTTGGATTTCTTTATTATGATTTTGTCTTGGGCTTGAACCATTCATTGATCGATGAGTTGTTCAATCAATGACTGCCAGAGGTGATCATTAACGTAGCAGTCTTGGGTGACTAGTTGATGTAGTACTTTGAGGGCATCCTTTGGTCGTTCTTCTTGATAGATCTTCTTGTTGACATCTGACCTCTCTTTTTTTTTCTTCATGGAATATCTACTTCACAATGATAAATTTTGCGCTTGCTCGTTTCTTCATTCCTACAAACATGAATAAAGAATTCTTTTAGTTTCATAAAGCTTACTTTCATAATATTTGAGCAATGGGTGATGATGGTGATGGAATGGAAGTAAAGTGATAATGACTTGATGGTTTTGGATATGATGACAATGGTGTAAGTGGTATATGATAATGATTTTGGTAAACGATTGATTTTGAATAAGAAGTGACTCGCCTGGCTGACAGACAGAGCCTGATGACTCGCCTGGTAGACAGACAGAGCCGGATGATTATTGAATTGATATTAAGAACCATGAGCAGAGGTGTTCAGAAAACGTACCCATGGAACTTTGACAGAGGTGTACCGTTAAGCATATCAAGATTGCTTGGCATGTTTAACGGGATACCTCTCCCCTTTGCCTTTTCGGCATCGGGTTGTTCCTACCCCCTGTATGATATGACTGGTCGAGGATTTTATCTTCCTCTTGCCCCTTGCCTCAAGGGCGTTGGGCTGTCCGTACATTCTTTCTTATCATAATGGGTATCTATTCAATAGATTGCTGGAGTGTGACTGGGTGAAGGTCGAAAACCATGAGCAGAGGTGTTCAAAAATGTACCCATGGGGTCTCAGCAGAGGTGTTCAGAAAACATACCAAGGGGTTTCGACAGAGATGTACTGTTAAACATACCGATTCGGTCGCAGCAAAGGTGTTCAGAAAACGTACTGAGGTGACCGTATTAGGATCGAAAACCATGGGCAGCGGTGTTCAGAAAACGTACCCACGGGGTTTCGGTAGAGATATTCAAAAAACGTACCAAGCTGACCGTATCAGGGTCAGAAAGCCATGAGCAGAGGTGTTCAGAAACCGTACTCATGGGATCTTGGTAGAGGTGTTCAGAAAACGTACCAAGGGGTTTCGGCAGAGGTGTACTGTTAAAACACACTGAAGTGATTGGATTTAAGTTATAAGGTAGCTCGTCCGACCGACAGACAGAACTGATGACTCGTCTGGCTGACAGATAGAGTCAGGATCATGTTGGGATCACAGGATGTATTATCTGTGTGATTGTTCAAATCTCACTGTCAGAGGTAAAATCTTAACATGACAGGTTTGGTTGTTTTTTAGATGAGATGGTTTTGAATCTCGCTGTTAGAGGTAAGAGCTTAACGTGACAGGTTCATGGAATTTTTAGCAAACCCCCAGCTATCAACGGATTTGATATGCCTTTACCAATCGCCATTCGCGTTGGGCTAGTCATGCTATTCCTCTCAACATGATGAGTTATCGAAGGTCCTGTTTGACCTTAGATGCCAAACGTTCCTTCTCCCCTTTACTTTTGGAGCATTGGGTGTTTCAAGCTTTTACCTTAGTATGAGGAGTTATCGAAGATTTGAATTCCTCTCCCTTTTGCTTTTAGAGCATCGGGTAATGATGTATTCTTATATTCAGATAAAAATACTGCTGTGACAGATTTGTTATGGAATTTTTAGCAAATCATCAGCTATCAACAGATTTGATTTGCCTTTACCAACTACCGTTTGAGTTGGGTTAGCCATACTATTCTCTTCAGTATGGTAAGTTGTCGAGCGTTTTGTTTGGGCTTAAATGCCAAACCTTTCCTTTTCCCCTTGCTTTAGCAGTTTTGGACAGTTCATACTTTTTACTCCCAGCATGATGGGGTTGGCGAGAAATTTATTATCTTCCCGTTGCCTTGATAGCGTTAGGCAGTTCATGCTTTTTACCCTAGCATGATGGGTTGGCGAGAAATTTGTTCTCTTTCCGTTGTCTTGATAGCGTTGGGCAGTTCATGCTTTTTACCCCAGTATGATGCGTTGGTGAGAAATTTATTTACTTCCTATTGCCTTGATAGCGTTGGGCAGTTCATACTTTTTACCCCAGCATGATGGGGTTGGTGAGAAACTGGTTCTCTTTTTGTTACCTTGATGGCATTGGGCACTTCATATTTTTACCCCCAGCATGATGGGATTGGCGAAGACTTCGCTTGGCTTACATGCCAAACGTTTCCTCTATCCTTAGTCATAGAGACGTAAGATTCAATTTGATTTTGTACCCCAGTTGGGGTGTGGAGCTGCACGCTAGCGGCAAGCCAATATTTATTCATTTTGCTGTATTGAAAAAGAGCTCGGATGACTTCATTCCCTTAAGAATAATATTTCTTCAGGAATTTTTTCGTTGATCTGAATCATCATCTGGTCATCGTGTTGATTGATCAATCCGTATGCTAAATTTGAGTACACCGCCTCTACTGCAAATGGGCCCTTCCACTTTGGCTGAAATTTGCCTTTAGTATTATGCGTTAGGATCATTGGTCGCCTGACTGCTAAGACCAAGTCGTCAACTTTGAAAATTCTTTCTTACATTTTCTTGTTGAAGGCGCTCTCGAGATGCGCGCTTGGTACAACTTGATTTATTACTGCGCATTCAAGATACAAGCTTAGCCCTATATTCGAGGGCTTAGCCTCGTATTTTAAGCTGGCGAAGCCTCGCGACTGGGCTAGTATAACTTTGCGTTATACGCTGGGTTGGACTTGTGTATAGGTTTAGCCTTACACACTGAATTAGTTTCGCATTTTAGTTGCGGGCATAACTTTGCACTCCGCGCGAACCTAGCCTCGCGTTTAGATGACTTTACACTGGCTTAGCATTGCATTGTATGCAGAGTTTAGTTTTGTTCGCATTTTAATTGCGGGCATAACTTTTCACTCCGTGTGGACATAATCTCGCGTTTAAATGACTTTACGCTGGCTTGGCATTGTATTGTGTGCAGAATTTGCTTTGCATTGCACACAAGGTTTATTGGTATGGGGTCCACCTCCTGTGGGGGCCACATTTGAATGGTCGTTGTAATTCAATTGACCGCCTTCTTATTCTTTGAAGTTTACACGAGGCTAAGAGTTAGCTTCGCATTTTAGCCGTGAGCATAGCCTCGCGTTTAAATAACTTTATGCTGGCTTGGCCTCGAATTGTACGTGGGGTTTAACCTCGCGTTCTTGCTTCGGTCTTAGCCTCGCATTATACGCAAGTTTATCTGGTTGAAGATCGTACCCCCTGTGTCAACCTCATTTGGCTCTTCATAGAGTTCAACATATAGTAACAAATCACTTCCATCTTTGTGGCAAATTATGCGAGACTGGGTCTTAGCTTTTCATTCAGATTCATCTTTAGACTTGGGATTAGCCTCGTGTGCTGTATTAATCATGCACGCTGGCTTGGTTTTGTGTACCGTAGGTTTCATATCAGGCTGCAAGTTAGCCTTGTGTTAGTATTTTCTTCCGATAATGGAAATCACACGGACTGCCAGATAGCCTTGCAT
The DNA here is from genome assembly GCA_036321105.1 of Dracaena cambodiana. Lineage (NCBI taxonomy): Eukaryota > Viridiplantae > Streptophyta > Magnoliopsida > Asparagales > Asparagaceae > Dracaena > Dracaena cambodiana. Next base: position 18,948,548 of record JAYEPQ010000015.1, read on the forward strand.
CCTTACTTTTCAACTGTTTTACATGGGGTTGCAAATTAGCCTCGCATTTTGGAGCTTTTGCACTTTTGCTGGCTTTGCTTTGCATAGTCTTGCATTGTTCGCAGGTATTAGCCTCGCGTTTTTTATGCTGGCTTTACCTCGTATTGTATGCAATCATAACTTTACATTCTATACTGGCATATCCTTACATCTGGATGACTTTAGCGAGTTTAACCTCGACTTTAGATTATGATTTAACCTTACCCATATGCCGGGTTAGACTTGTGCGCTAGTTTAACCTCGCGCACTGAGCTAGACTCGTGCACTGGTTTAGCCATGCGCATTGAATAAGTCTCGCGCTTCACTTGTAGACATAGCCTCGCATCTTGCTGGTTTTAAGCTGGCTAGGCCCCTCCTGTATTTTATGTGGAATTTAGCTTTGCGCTCTTGATGTGGGTTCTACCCCCTGTGTGGATCCCATTTGGCTCGCACACGGCTGAAACTTAAGCTTTGCTCTTCAAGCATGGGCATAAACTTGCATTTTGGATCAATTTATACTGGTTTAGTTTTGACTTAGCCTCGCATCTAGATGACTTTATGTTGGCTTGGTCTTGAATGAGTTTTGCATCTAAAATAACTTTATATTGACTTGGCCTCGCGTTGCATGCAGGCGTAGCCTCGCATTATGGTTCTTTTGCGCAAGAGTGACACATAATCTCATATTCTGGTTTCACACGTATCCTTGTTTGGCTGGATGTGGGTCCCACCCCCTGCATGAGACTTGCTTGGCTGTCTGTGGAGTTCGACATGTGGTAATAGATTACTTTCTCTTCGTAGCAGACTATGCGAGACTGAGTCTTAGTCTCGTATTTATGTTCACTTTTGCACTCTAGAGGGTTCTTTGCACTGGCTTAGTCTCGTGCACCGGTATAACCATGTATGATGGTTTAGTCTCGAGCTAGCCTCGCGCCTGGATGACTTTGCGCTGGCTTAGTCTCGAGTTCCTTCATATACTAGATGATTTTATGCTGGCTTGGCCTTCACTGTACGCAGGCATTAGCCTAGTGTTCTGGTTTCAGACTTAACCTCGTCTTATATGCAAGGTTCTATAGATGTGGGTCTCACCCCCTCTGTAGGCCTTGTTTGATTGTTTTACGCGAAGCTAGCAATTAGCTTCGTGTTTTAAAACTTTTACGCGAGGCTGAAATACAACTTTGCGTTTAGCGCCAGCTTCGCGTTTTATGCTGGCTCGGCATTTCTGAAGAAGTTTAAATTCAAGTGATGGTTTAGTCTTGTGTGGGAGAGTGCCTGCAAGCTGGCTTAACTTTGCGTTTTACGCTAGTTTTGTTAGCTTCGCATTTTATGCGAGCTTCATGTTTCTATCCAAGTTCATACTCATAGATGGACTTAGCCTCGCGTGGAGAGCTTTCTACACACGCTGGCTTGTTTATGTAATTGATAGCTTTACATTTTACGCTAGTCAATTCTTCAGTTTTGTGCAAATGCAAGGTACGCACAAAACCTCACATTTTGTCTCAGCCTCGCGTAAAACACGAACTTCGAGTGCTTTTTCTCCTTTTGCTTAAATTTTTTTTGGTTTCCTTCTGTGCTCGGGCTGCTGCCTTTGCTCCTAGTTTGTCTGCCCTGTGCATGACCATTCTCTTGGAGGGATCTTTAAAAACTTCTCTAATGTATGGACTATGTAATTTAAGTTTGTGGATGATGAAATCCTCCATTCTAGTGGAAATTTGCATCAAGTTAATCAGTTCTTGAAATGACTGGTGCTGATTGTGCTCCGATGGAGAAGAGGCCGATGCGACCTTGGGGAAGAGGTCACGGCCTTCTTGCAAAGTCTTGAAACTCCTGTTAAATGGGAGTTCAATCCTTCGTAGAGGCCGTAACCTCTTCCTGTTTACATTGATTAAAATTCAACAATCATGACTCCACGTAGGTATTCAAAGTCAAGGGTGATGGCAATGTGGACGAGCTGAGGACCGTAGGTATTTAAATTCAAGTGATGGTTTAGTCTCGTGTGGGAGAGTGCCTGCAAGCTGGCTTAACTTTGCGTTTTACGCTAGTTTTGTTAGCTTCGCATTTTATGCGAGCTTCATGTTTCTATCCAAGTTCATACTCATAGATGGACTTAGCCTCGCGTGGAGAGCTTTCTACACACGCTGGCTTGTTTATGTAATTGATAGCTTTACATTTTACGCTAGTCAATTCTTCAGTTTTGTACAAATGCAAGGTACGCACAAAACCTCACATTTTGTCTCAGCCTCGCGTAAAACACAAACTTCGAGTGCTTTTTCTCCTTTTGCTTCAATTTTTTTTGGTTTCCTTCTGTGCTTGGGCTGCTGCCTTTGCTCCTAGTTTGTCTGCCCTGTGCATGACCTTTCTCTTGGAGGGATCTTTAAAAACTTCTCTAATGTATGGACTATGTAATTTAAGTTTGTGGATGATAAAATTCTCCATTCTAGTGGAAATTTGCATCAAGTTAATCAGTTCTTGAAATGACTGGTGTTGATTGTGCTCCGATGGAGAAGAGGCCGATGAGACCTTGGGGAAAGAGGTCGCGGCCTTCTTGCAAAGTCTTGAAACTCCTGTTAAATGGGAGTTCAATCCTTCGTAGAGGCCGTAACCTCTTCCTGTTTACATTGATTAAAATTCAATAATCATGACTCCACGTAGGTATTCAAAGTCAAGGGTGATGGCAATGTGGACGAGCTGAGGACCATAGGCATTGTAGTTGCTACCACGATCCGATCGCGATCGCATTTGTCTGCATTGCGAAAACGGGCCTAGGCCTCCGTGGCTGCCTCCGTTGTTTCCAATTGTCACCTTTTGCACCAGCCGTATCAAGCAGCTTCCATGACAACTCTCCTTTAATCTTTGAAATGAGATCTTTTGGTTCATCAACAATTGCAGCTTAAGTATTGCAACTTAATCGAATGTCTCATCATCAGCCTCCGGAACCTGAAGACTCTATCATCCATATTCAGTCCAATAAGCTGAGTGATGATTCTAGCAAAGATCTCAGATAGATGATCAATTTGGCTAAGAAGATCTCCAAAGCCATAGAGTGCAGCAGCCCTTAGCAACTGTCAATTGATCACGTATTTTGTGAAGATCCATCATTAACAGAATTTCCCAGCCTCGCTGCGCTTTGATTAGGCCTCGAATTGCCCTCAATAGCAACCGAATGCTTCAAATTTGGTGATTATCAGCAATAGGGATCATTAGAGCATCAATTCTGCTGGTCAACATTTCAAGGAGAGCTAAAGCCCTGCTCCTGCTGCTGGTTGTGTTTCTAAAAGATGAACCTGGCCTTTGCTCGAGCAGGCTACTCCTAACTCTTCTCAGCTCGCCCTCACCATGGGCAAAGTTGCAATCGTTGCCTCTCACACAACCGCTGGGAGAGTCATAATAGCGGCAAATCTCCGTCTTCGTGATAGGGTTGCTCTCATTCTTTTCAAGTTTCAAATTCTTTCCCAGAATATGTTCATGTAACACATCACTTAACTCTTCATCAAGAGACGAAAATGTGTCATGACAAACATCTTCATTAGGAGTTCTGGTATGAAAAGAGCCTTGGCTTGCATGATTGAGAATGATTCGGATATTTTGTGAACTTCCCAAATCTATTGGCTTTTGCCCCCGGTGGTTAATAGCTTGGCAATCTGCTCCATACTGCAACAGGAGCTTCGTGCAATCTATGAATCCATTTCTCACAGCTGAAAAAAAAAAAAAGGTGTTCCATTTGTCACAGATGCAATATGCACACATTCTGGAGCTTGCAGTAGTAGTATCCGAAGAGCCTGATAATTTCCCTTCTTTGCAGCAACATGAACTGGTGTTAGCCCTAACCGGTTCTGCTGAGATACTCTCGCACCATGCTTGAGCAAGAGCCACAGGACCTGTGCTGAGGCACAAGTGGAGTACTGAATTCCCATGGGCATCAGTTTCATCAGTGTCGGTGCCAGCCTGAAGGACCAACTTCGCCACCGTCTCATCTCCAATCCGCAAAGCCCGAAGCAGAGGTGGCAACACTTTCCGCTTCCTGTAATTATTCCCGTCAACAGAGGCAATTTCACCAATCATCGGAATCAACTGAATCTCATGTAGGAGAAGCCTTCTGATCTTTCGGTAGACTTGAACCCCTCCACCATTTTTAGCAAGGTTACCTTCGTCTCGTGCCCACTGCTGTTCTTTCTCCAACGCATGAGATTTTTTATGTCACAACGAGCATGCTAACATGATATAACATCCTTCTCATGCATTTCATCGAACATTCTGACTGCACTCTCAATGCATTTCGAGTCAAGAATTTTTAGCTCTAATCCTTGTCTTAAACAACATTACAATTATCTTCTCCATGGAAAAATAAATAAAACACCCTCTCGAATGCGTCACAAACGATCCGTAGCTCGTTCCAACGACGCAATGCCTTGTTGGCCCATACACCTTATCAAACTCCTTGATGTCGTGGGCAATCTGTCTGGAGCTGAACTTGTCGAGCCCATTGTAGGCCTGCCTAGCGCGCCGGAACGCATGCACCTGCATGAACTGCGGCATGTCGGCCGCCATCAGCTTCGCTCCAGGCAGGGAGGCCGTCGCCTCGGCCGCGCCTGTTTCAACCCGGGAGACCAATTTACAGCCTTTCACTCCGTCGGGGACGGATAAAGTTGGCATCAAGGCCGGAGGTTGTGAGGACAATGTTGGGCGCATTGGGCTTGGATTTGGGCTTTGGCTTCTCCACTGATTGAATTGCTGTTGTCTCCCATAATCAATCAAATTTAGTTAGCCAAGCATTTGAACCAATCTGAGAAGAAGATACTCTATCTATCCAAACTCGGAACTGTTTGCCTTTTTTACCACCATAATGTGGAGCAAATGCATCTATGGCCTCGTGAAAGGGGTCGCTCAACTCCTGTAGGATTGACAAGAACCCCATTTGGACAACAGATCCTTTTCATATTTTCGACAATTAGTTCCGAGTTCTCTAACAAATAAAACAACACGACCTCATGCCCAGGGGTAAAGTTCTCTAGCTTGCAAGTAGATAAATCCCTAACATCTCTAGGGGAAACATTAGGACCTAGCTTGAAATGGCCTCCTCAGCTCCTTGTACAGCGTCGGCGATCTCCCCGTGGAGAACACCAGCAACGAGTCGTGTCGGTAGCTCGACTCCCACAGCGCATTGAATCGCAGCAGCAATAGATTCTCATGATCGTGATGATCGACCATTGTGTGATCGAGATCAGAGACGATCATTAGGCGGGCGGAGGTGGCGAGGCGATCCATTGGGGTTGAGATTGCTGCTGAAATTGGGGAAAAGAAGGGAGCTCTTTGATGTTGTATTTAGGGATTTGACGATGAAAGGAGGGATTTTTTTTTTTTTTTTTTTTTTTTTTGCTTACTCCGTTATGAGGAGAGGGGATTTTTTTTTTTTTGCTTGCTCCGTTGTGAGGAGAGGGGACGATCCCAGATCTGAATACGACGTCACGTGTCATCGAACGTCGCTCTCCTCTTGAGCATCATTTTGCACCACACCTTCAAATAAGAGCTCTCCTACTGTGGTTGCCATCTTGTTTTCGGTGAAATTTTCTACTTCTCTTTATTGCTACATATTACAATAATTTTCAAAGATTACAATAATCTCAAAATTACAATAAAAAGAAAAATAAAAAATAAGAAAAGAGATTTAGATCATCCCTCCTTTTACAAAAATAGTGGGCTCTTTATGTGGCTATGGGGCATAGACCTTATACCCCGTTGACTATCCGACAGAGATGGGAGCAGCATTGCAGCATGGCGACGGTCAGTTTGCTAGTTTTTTGAGTAGCATGACGACAACCAGTTTGCTAGTTATTTTTATAAACGTCCCTAGGCACGATTTGATTGACCGGATTAACCGGGTTATACGCACTAAAGAACTCGTTAATTACGCGCTCAAGAGTATGGACCTTGGGTCTCCCCAAAAGGTGCCCTCCACAATACCTCATGACGTCTATTTATATGCACAAGTTGGGTGGATCACCTGCCTTACAGATAAGGATGGAAATATACTGTAATCCAATCAAATATTTAATTTAATCAAATCTGATTTTGTTCAATAAATTTAGTCCTGATTTGATCCGGGGGGATTTGGCAGAATCTCTGAGATTTTTAGTTTGACTAGATTATACTTAATTTGGATTTGACTAGATTTAAGATTTCCATCCACTTTGATTCTATTTTGATTCTTTGAGATATTGGCAGATGTGGGCCCACTCCTCATCAATTTTTCCCTGTCAACAAGAAATCTCGTCGTTAGTTTGTAACGAGTTTTGAAATACTTTGGATTTCTTTATTGTGATTTTGTCATGGGCTTGAACCAATTATTGATCGATGAGTTGTTCAATCAATGACTACCAGAGGTGATCATTAACGTAGCAGTCTTGGGTGACTAGTTGATGTAGTACTTTGAGGACATTCTTTGGTCGTTCTTCTTGATAGATCTTCTTGTTGACATCTGACCTCTCTTTTTTTTTTTCTTCATTGAATATCCACTTTACAATAATGAAATTTGCGCCTGCTCGTTTCTTCATTCCTGCAAACATGAATAAAAAATTCTTTTAGTTTCATGTAGCTTACTTCATAATATTTGAGAAATGGGTGATGATGGTGATGGAATGGAAGTAAAGTGATAATGACTTGATGGTTTTGGATATGATGACAATGGTGTAAGTGGTATATGATAATGGTTTTGGTAAACGATTGATTTTGAATGAGAAGTGACTTGCCTGGCTAAAAGACAGAGTCGGATGACTCGTCTGGTTGAGAGACAGAGCCGGTGATTATTGGATTGATATTAAAATCCATGAGCAGAGGTGTTCAGAAAACGTACACATGGAACTTTGACAGAGGTGTACCGTTAAGCATATCAAGATTGCTTGGCATGTTTAACGGGATGCCTCTCCCCTTTGCCTTTTCGGCATCGGGTTGTACCAGACCTTCAAAGAAGGGCTCTCCCACTGTGGTCGCCATCTTGTTTTCGGTGAAATTTTATAGTTCTCTTCATTACCACATATTACAATAATCTTCAAAGATTACAATAATCTCAAAATTATAATGAAAAGAAAAATAGAAAATAAGAAGAGAGATTTATACATCATCTCTCTTTTTACAAAAGTAGTGGGCTCTCCATGCTGCTATGTTGCTCCCATCTCTGTCGGATAGTCAACGGGGTACAAGGTCTATGCCCCATAGCCACATGAAGAGCCCACAACTTTTGTAAAAAGATGGATGATCTATAAATCTCTCTTCTTGTTTTCTATTTTTATTTTCATTGTAATTTTGAGATTATTGTAATCTTTGAATATTATTGTAATATGTGGCAATGAAGAGAACTAAAAAATTTCACTGAAAACAAGATGGCGACAACAGTGGGAAAGCCCTTCTTTGAAGGTGTGGTACAACCTGATGCCGAAAAGGCAAAGGGGAGAGGCATCCCGTTAAACATGCCAAGCAATCTTGATATGCTTAACGGTACACCTCTGTCAAAGTTCCATAGATACGTTTTCTGAACACCTATGCTCATGGTTCTTAATATCAATCCAATAATCACCGGCTCTGTCTGTCAGCCAAGCGAGTCATCCAGCTCTGTCTGTCAGCCAGGCGAGTCACTTCTCATTCAAAATCAATCGTTTACCAAAACCATTATCATATACCACTTACACCATTGTCATCATATCCAAAACCATCAAGTCATTATCACTTTACTTCCATTCCATCACCATCATCACCCATTGCTCAAATATTATGAAAGTAAGCTACATGAAACTAAAAGAATTTTTTATTCATGTTTGTAAAAATGAAGAAACGAGCAGGCGCAAAATTCATCATTGTAAAGTGGATATTCCATGAAGAAAAAAAAGAGAGGTCAGATGTCAACAAGAAGATCTATCAAGAAGAACGACCAAAGTATGTCCTCAAAGTACTACATCAACTAGTCACCCAAAACTGCTACGTTAATGATCACCTCTGGTAGTCATTGATTGAACAGCTCATCGATCAATGAATGGTTCAAGCCCATGACAAAATCACAATAAAGAAATCAAAAGTATTTCGAAACTCATTACAAACTAACGACGAGATATCTTGTTGACAGGGAAAATTGATGAGGAGTGGGCCCACATCTGCCAATATCTCAAAGAATCCTAATAGAATCAAAGTGGATGGAAATCTTAAATATAATCAAATCCAAATTAAGTATAATCTAGTCAAACTGAAAATCTCAGAGATTCTACCAAATCTCCCCCGGATCAAATCAGGACCAAATTCATTGAACCAAATCAGATTAGATTAAATCAAATATTTGATTGGATTACAGTATATTTCCATCCTTATCTATAAGGCAGGTGATCCACCCAATTTGTGCGTATAAATAGACATCATGAGGTATTGTGGAGGGCACATTTTGGGGAGACCCAAGGTCCGTACTCTTGAGCGCATAATTAACGAGCTCTTGAGTGCGTATAACCCGGTTAATCCGGTCAATCAAATCGTGCCTAGGCGCGTTCATAAAAAAAACTAGCAAATTGGTTGTCGTCATGCTGCTCAAAAAACTAGCAAACTGACCGTCGTCATGCTGTCATGCTGCTCTCATCTCTGTCGATAGTCAACGAGGTACAAGGTCTATGCCCCATAGCCACATGAAGAGCCCACAACTTTTGTAAAAAGAGAGATGATCTATAAATCTCTTTTCTTGTTTTATATTTTTCTTTTCATTATAATTTTGAGATTATTGTAATCTTTGAAGATTATTGTAATATGTGGCAATGAAGAGAACTAGAAAATTTCACCAAAAACAAGATGGCGACCACAGTGGAAGAGTCCTTCTTTGAAGGTGTGGTACAATCCGATGCCGAAAAGGCAAAGGGGAGAGGCATCCCGTTAAACATGCTAAGCAATCTTGATATGCTTAACGGTACACCTCTGTCAAAGTTCCATGAGTACGTTTTTTGAACACCTCTGCTCATGGTTCTTAATATCAATCCAATAATCACCGGCTCTGTCTGTCAGCCAGGCGACCGGAGAAAAAAGGGGATTATTTGGAGAGGCAGTTTTTCAGAGATTGGGGTCCAAAAATTAAAAAAAAAAAGAAAATTTCCAATCTTCATCCCGATTCAGATCGGATCGCCAGTTCTTTTTTGTTCAAAAATTAAATTTTTCCTTCCATTGTAAAATTATTTGATTACAACGAGAAAATTGAGATTTACAATAATTTAAGGAATTACAAGAACGGGAATATTGATTGATTCCCTTTTTGATGTGGGTTCGGGTGGCGGTGGAGCCTCGATGGTGCACTCCATTGACCGTCTGACTTGGAAGAGGATCTGCTTCTTTCTCTGTGAACTCCTGAAGAAAACCCGCTCCTTCTGAATTCTCTAAACTCTGCCAAGAATCGCTCAAAAAGTCCCTTCTATGGACTTAACTCCTCTCTTTTATAGACCGAGGAAGTTTAAAATCCGGCTTCGATTCTCCCTAAAAAATCGGATCACGGGATTTCCGGAACTGAATCAATCTGCGGGTGAAACAAAATACAAAACGAGACGAATTACAACCCGTGGGTGGGCACCCGCGGGATCGCTCCCGCTGGTGACCACCCGCGGGAGGGAGAGTTTTTAGAGGAATATGAATGAAAGTTTTCATATAAATAAGAATAGAAGATTTTTGTAATCATCAAGGATTCTAATCAAATATTTGATTTTGATTTAAATTTCTTGATTTTGGATTCTGATTGGACTCAATTCGGGTATTGAATAAGAGCAAATCTCAATCACAATTAATTTAAGATTCTGAGAATCTGCTCACGTGGAGTTTAAATAATCTGAACGCGGAGATAACGTTTTAGCTTCGCGTTTTAACTTTTCATGCGGAGCTAAGTTTTGGACGACGTGAAGCTAATCAATAGCTTCGCGTCCACCTAGACACAGAACTATTTATTTTCATCTTTTTGAATTTTTCTCTACCAACAAATTCGTCAACATGAACCTCGATTTCATGGAGGTACTAAGTGATGGGTTCCCCCTCTATGAGACTGCTGGGGATTCTTCTGAGCTACATAATTGGGCTGCAAGAACAATAGCATAGAGATGTATAAGGCATTTCCATACTTTGTTCGTGATAGAGGCAGCGGCTCTTAGGGGCATCATAGGTTGATTGATGGAGTTGAAAACTGCATTTATGATCAATTTGTCCTCGTGATACCAGTGAACATAGTCCAACAACGGAGTTGCAACAATTCCTTTGGGCAGACAAGAAAGAGTGCCATCAAGGTGTCCGGGAGATCATATACAGTAAATGAGTCTCAAATTGGACGTGTCACAAGGAGAAGTTGGTTGGGTGAGAAGCAGCGGAAGTTAGTTTGCTGGATTAATAATAATAAGTTGCCTAGCAGTATGTTTTGACGAGGTTGGTGGGCGGAAGTGGACATGATAGCAGGGGATTAGTATTACCTAGCCATAGAATCGTAAAATCTCGTGAGAGAATATAATTTATTTGATATCATATAGAAGGTAGAATATTTCGTAAATATTTTTCTCAATATTGTCATTGACACAATTGCCTGTTATTACACATACAAGGGAACCAATTTTACAAAGATTATAACTGTAAATTAATTAGGCAAGCTGTACAGTTACAAGAAAGCCATTATAAATGCCAATTAGGTGAGCATTTACAAGGAAATAAATAACAATTCAAAGCAAACATAAATGAGATTTATTAGAATAATCTAATTTAATTGAGTTTCCATAATACCATTCAAGGTCCTACTCCAGTGCAAAACACATTTATTCATCAAGGAAGTCATTTAAATGTTCGATCAAATTTTCACACGTACATAGTTAATCAACAGATTTTTTTGGACGATCACTCAAAATTTTAATAACTTAGATTTGTTACTGAGAAAGTCTCCTTTCTTCGACCTTAATCTTATGGCTTAGGTTAATAGCAGTTGTAGTTGCACATTTTGAAGTCAAGTTCCTAATTCATATATGTTGGATATCTTCGACAACATTTTATTTACACCCAATTGGATCCATTAGGGTTACGATTTTCCTCCTCATATCCTGGTGAGCAGCTGTGATTAGATACCCCCTATTGTATTCTTTCCCATGGTATGAAATTTTATAAATTGATTTTTAAAATGGAAATATAATTTAATAAATTTTTATACTATGGTTTATGACCCATATTTCTCTACTATATTATTCTATTTTTTTTCTAAGCCCCAAGGCCATATAATGAAATAACCGACTATTTTCGCCTAAAACTTTAATAAAAGAATTAAAAATAAAAATAAATGTAAGTAATTGAACCCTTAGTCTATCATACTTGCACCTTCTAAGTCACAATCCCAGAACACTAGCTATTTTGCTTGGTTGCTAGATTGGAGTTCAAATATTATCTTGAATCCATATTTGACTTTTCATCATCTTTGCCTCTAAACTTTAACAGGAAATTCTAAATACAACCACCCTATTACTAAGTGAGCCCACCAAAAAACTTCTAAGTAATTACAACTGTGCCATTTTTAAAGAATAAGTTATCATAATTTTCTTTAGAACATCCACTCTAACCCAACAAAAACCCAAAAAATTCTAAATCCTAGCTCCAAATTTCTTTCTAATTTTTTCTCTCATTTCTAACTAGAAGATTTGTCTTGTTTGGAAGTACAAGCCAATCTTTTCCCTAAGTCTTTGAACTAAAGTTTCGTCATTTTTAGAAAAGTTTTCAAAACAATTTTGTGAAGATCGGATTTTATTTGGATATTAATACCAAACGAGTATTGCACTATCCGAGGATTAACACCTGAACGAGTATAGCATTATCCGGGTATTAACAGTTGAACGGATTGGATAGACGTGAGAGGGTTTTGGGCTCAATCATGGGATATTGAAATTTAGGTGGGCTCACTTAGTAATATACTATTTTCAAAATAGTTGGGGGGCATACTTAGAGGGGGCTCACTTAGCAAACTCATTTAGAATTTCCCACTCCAAGCTCTTCATATTTCCTCAACAATTCACCATTACAACCCGCCTTTAAATCCCTTTTTAAACTAAAAATTAACTTCAATAAACCTCTTTAATCCCTGAAAACCCTTCATTGTTTTAACTTCTCGAAACTGATTTTACATAAACCCATCCCTCTTCTCAAATCAGTCCCTTGAAATAGCTCCAATATCTCTCAAAGTTCCTCTACTTCACGTTGTACTGCTCCCTACCAGACCAACTACCACCAATTCCGCCATTAGAGTTGCCGCCGCCTTGCCGGATCACCACCACTGCCTTCTAACTTCTCCTCACTTTTTGGGTTCTAACCCATTTGGTTAGAGGTTAGTGGCGATTTCATTATCCTTTTTATTGGATCTAAGTCTAATAGATCTAAACCTGCCTATCGGGCCGTGCCCGGCCCGGCACGGGCGTGCCGTGCCGGGCACGGCACATCCCCCTTTGGGACGTGCCGTGCCGCCAGCACGGCACGGTTGCCCGGGCGTAGGCCCGGGCTCGGCCCGCCGTCACGGCACGGCGGGCCTGTGCCGTGCCCGTGCCGGCCCATGTTATTTAAAAAACAAAAAAAAATTTAAAGAGGATACTTAACTTTATTTAACTAGATTTAATAAGAAGTAATAACAATAAAAATATATTATATTATATTTAATCTCATTACATTCATATAATTGCTTTATAAATCTCTTTAGAAGTTATACAAAGCCCGAAGAGAGGGGAGAGGAGCCTAACCGTCACCCTCAATTTATTCTTAATATCTTTTCTAAGAGATTTATGAGTTAAAAATTACAAAAAAAATTGAAAATACATGAAAATCCTTACAAATTTAAATACTTTTAATCATACTTCATTTTCTTCTGGTAAGCCTAAGGTCTTTAGTACAACTTCATTAGTCAAGTCTTGTTTCCTATCTTCTGCGTCGTACCAATCCTTCAAGCAGATACACATCTTCAATGTGTCCGACGCTATTGAGGTTCTCAAGTCCGTGAGCACTCTACCACATGTGCTAAAAACATACTCCGATACTACAGTAGACACCGGAGGAGTTAGTAGATCACGGGCCATGTTGGAAAGCACGGGATATGTTTTTTCCTGTGATTTCCACCATGCCAAAATATCAAAAGATTCATAATTTTCAGGGGATGTGTTATCTTCATAGTTAATTCTCTCTAAATAATAATGTAATTCATTAAAATATGTACTAGTTTATCTTGTCTTTTTTCTGTGAAATACAGATGATATTATTGGATTACGAATTTCCCTAGTGTTCTTTTGTAGTTTGTATTGGCACACCATACATATTTTTATATGTTTTATACATAATATCTAAACATATTTTAATATCATTAATTAAATCTCTCACATTATTTTCATAAGACATATTTGTATAAAATAAATCTATTAATATTTCAAGTCCATCTAACTTGTAACGGGGATCCACAACAGTTGCAAAATATAATAAGTATGGAAATTCTTTAAAATATTTATTAAATTTACTTTCCGTAGGTTGAACAATAATTTCAAGTATATGGTGATTTCTACATTCATTAAAAACCGAACTAATTTCGGTTAGATAATATAATGTAATGTGCGTAGTTGGGTAATAAGTTCCTGATAGTGCTCTAGTTGCAATTTCAAATTTGCCTAAAAACTTAAAAATGCAATGTAACTGTGCCATTCATTATTATCTAAACTATACATTGGTGACTCCATTTCATTAAAAGTATTTATTACATTTTTATACTGAATAGTTATGTTTAACATTTTATATGTAGAATTCCATTTTGTTCTAACTTCTATATGAACAATTCTAGGTGATATTTTCAGATTTTTACATATTTGTTTAAATGCTTGTCTTCTTGGCCCAATATCTTTAATAAAAAGTAATGTATACCTAAATTTCATTAGTGAATCATTTACTATTTTTAATCCATCTTGAACGCATAAGTTTAGTATGTAGCAAATACACCTAACGTGGAATAATTTTCCATCTAGAATTGGTTTTGTAATATTTTTAAGAATTCTAATTGCGGCCGTATTTTCAGAAGCATTATCCAAAGAAATGGTAAATTTTTTTTTTCTATTCCAAAAGATGAAAAAAAACTTAGAAGGGATTGTGATAAATTATGTGCATTGTGAGGAAATTCAAATACCCTAAACCCTATTATTCTTTTCTGTATGCACCATTCTTGATCTATATAGTGTGCCGTTACGCATAAATAATTAGTCATATTTTTAGCTTCCCAACAATCTGAAGTTATAACAACTCTAAAAATTAAAGAAGTAAAAATAGCTATTAAAGTGTCCCTCTGCTCTTTATATAGTTTGAATATATCGGATGTAGATGTTGAATGTGAGAATTTTTTATATTCGTCAGTAAATGCTGATTTACAAAATCTTTCAAATTTGCCATTTTCCGAAAAAGTAAATGGTTGTTTGTCATTTATTATAAATCTTGCTAAATGTTCTCTTGTTTTAATTGGATCATATTTACTATACCTAATGATCCACCAAATGTGCTTATTTGTGTTTGATGTGGTACATTTGGTGGGAGAGTTTTTTCGAGGTGTCCTTTAAGATGACCCATTCCGCTACGTAAAGGAAACGAATAAATTTTATGATAGTATTTACACTTAGCTTTCCTAACACAATTTTCTATTATTTTTTTCAAAATATTTCCATATGTCCGATCTAGTAGCCCTAGTAGATGTGGTAGTTTGTATTTCAGATATGTTTGTATCAGTTGGTTTTTACTCAGATACAGAAAATGGTACTTGAGGAGCTTGTTCTAAGGGTTGACATAGATTTTGATATTCTTCATCAGTTAAAAAGGGAGTAAAAGAATCCGCGGCTTGAGAGTAAGAAGCGCCAGACGAGTTTGGATCCATTTTAATAAAATCCCAAAAAAACAAAATAAAATTCTCAAAAAAACTTTAAATTATAAATACTTGTTAACCGGTGAACTATTTGAGAGAGAGAGTGAAATATCTAGCTAGAGAGATGAAGCTGGAAACCAAAATAGCGAAGAAAACCTTGCTTCAATGAGAAAACTTACTAGGATCTTGTTTGGGAGACTTGCTTGTTTGAGACTTCTTGATCACTTGATTGAAACTTTCTACTTGCTTTATTTGAGACTTCTTGAGAATTAAAGAGTTTAGAAGATTTTTTAGAATGAATTTGGTTGTATAAGAATGATGAATGGTAATAGAGGAGATAATGAGGTATTTACAGAGAAAGAAAAGTTTTAA
This sequence comes from Dracaena cambodiana, assembly GCA_036321105.1. NCBI lineage: Eukaryota > Viridiplantae > Streptophyta > Magnoliopsida > Asparagales > Asparagaceae > Dracaena > Dracaena cambodiana. The sequence continues at coordinate 18,963,831 of JAYEPQ010000015.1, forward strand.
TTTACAAAAAAAAATTACAAAACCCCCCAACGGCTATTTTGATCGTTGGGGGAAAAAATCTGCAATTTAAAATTGCAAGAAACCCCCCAACGGCTATAAAAATAGCCGTTGGGAGGCTATTTGCAAAAAAAATTGCAAAAATCACCCCAAATTTAGCCAACGGCTATTTAAAAAATAAAAATCCTTGCCGGGCCGTGCCTGGCACACCGGCGGGCCGCACCGTGCCACCGGCACGGCCGGCCTCGGCTCGGGCACAGCTCGAGACGAGATGCCGGGCTGGGCGTGCCCAACGGGCCGCCCGACCCAGTAAACAGGTCTAAATAGATCATAGTTTAGTTCTCACCCATTAGCCACTAGATCATAACTTAAAAACTACATGCTAACCATTCTATAAACTCGATAAGATGGATATCTGATCCCATTTGGCGACTCGTTAAGCCTTATGAATGTAAAAAGAGACTTTTGAGTACTTAAAAATACAATAAAACCTAAAAAAGTTACTAAAATTCATGTTGTTCAATTATTAACAATTTTGTAGTAATTTGATTGTTTGATTGCAAATCGAATTATGAAATGGAATTAGACCAAGATAGGTACCTTTTGGACTTATTAAACATGTTAATTTTCTATAAAAATAATATTTCAATTATTTTGTTCAATTTATATAAAATCAACATGTTATTGAAAATGAATTCAGTCTCTATTGGTATTATTAATATTGTTTATGTTATTAGAAATTCTATTATTCTTGCTCTAGATTTGTTATTGGAATAAATATTTGTTAAATTATATATCATAGTTAGATATATAAATGATCGATAGATATTATATTGGTAGAATCATGTAGCATCTATAATTGTGGAAATACTGTTTATAATATTATTCTATATTGGTATTTAGACAAGAGTTGAGTGGCAAATGCTGAAAGGAAGTGTTGTTTTTAATTATGGAACACAGTTATATAGGAAACCTCCCACTCTCTTACTCTTACATGACCGAGTTATCTTTATGATGTCTCAAATCAACAAATTCTTAATTTTAATGTACTCGGTAAAGTATAAATTGGACGATGTCATTGAATAGAAGAATAATATTGTTAACAAGTTAATTAAACCTAAATTGAAATAGTATACTTTTGCATGAACTATGCTTGAGTTAATATGTGCAAGATTTGAATTGTTATGAACTATATTTAAATTCTGATAGACTATAGATAACATTGGATTTGGGGATGAAACTGAATGATAGAATATACTACATTTCTATTGAATTATTTGTTCCGTTGCACAACTATTTTTTTTGTGCCTCATGAGCATATGGTGATTGCGATCACTCTGTACACCACTCTGTATCTGTTCTTGTCTTGCCTAATGGGTCTAATTCAATACCAGACATCTAGAATTAACCATTTCATAGACCTCTACACGAACGTTCGAAATATCAATATTCTATTATTTCATTTTTTTCAAGTATCATGGCATCCCAAATTTAGAATATATGACTCGTTTAAATACTAGGGGTCAAGTAACATTATACTAAATAATATATAAGAATTGTTTAAATAGTTGATTTTTAATTCTTATTTAGTCTTTAAACTTTATAACTTTTCTATTAAGCATCATATGATATATACTTAAAAATGGTTAAAACCATATTATTTTCTGCCACTTGCAATATATGATTTTTTGGTTGCAATCTGACTATCAGAATGTGAATGTTGAGTCCTCAAAATAAATTCTATTAAGCTGACTAAAGATGATAAAGAGAACTCTATTAAGATGGTAGGAAGATCAGTAGCATTCTCATTTTACTTAACTTTCCCTACTTTGTGTTTTGTTTAAGTTACGAATTCTTTATACCAATTGGAATTATAGTAGTTGATATGTTCTTTAATTTTGTTATTTCAAGTTATCCAATGTAATAAAAACTCTATTTCTGAAGAAAGTTATTTCCCGATTCAAGTTTCTTGTGTTTATAGTTCTGCAATTGCATATATTTAATCGAAATTGTACTTGCCTTAACATATTCTAACTGAGTTTATTTTCAGTACCTGTAGGATGTACTTATGTATGATATATAGGAAGCAAGGCATGATACTTTCTTCATATATATCATGGTTATCTATCTCATCAAGTGATAAGAAAAGGATTTGTTCACTACTATCTACATTTACTGATAATAATTTTCTATATTTGAATCCCATCACTTACCTTCTCTTCTCTCTTTAAATTGAAAGCCATCAATAGCATAGTCGGACGAGGGCTAATTCTTGATTGAGGTGCAAGACTTCAACTACGAGAAGATGAAGGGGTCCACAAATTGGTAGGGCAATATCGAGATCTAATTGATCATCCTCTTCTTCTATTGCAAATCAATAAAGAAATATACATCTAATCTCATGTTTGCTCATTTACAATTTTGTTGCGTGTAGCGACTATGACCATACTAGGCCTGACAAATGGGTCTGGCGGTTTGTAGACGTGCCCGGTCCAGCATGTGCTAGGTATGTGCCAAATACGACATGCCAGCGTGGTTCAGGCCTATGGCATGAGATAGCACGACCGTGCTGTGCCCGGCACATGCCAGACATGGCCCGGCATGACACTGACACTTAATTTAGGGAGTTTCTGTAATTCTTTTATAGAAACCCCCCCCCCCCCCCCTCCCCAAAACGGCTATAAACTAGCCTTGGGGGGTTTTCTGTAAAAGAATTTGTGAAATTAAACCCAAACGGTCAAAATGGCCATTGGGAGATTTTCTGTTTTTTTTTTTTACAAGAAACTTCTCCCCCATCTATAAAATACTACTTTATTTATCCAAATTTATTTTTCCTCACAGTATTCAAACAAACTATAAATCTCTTCAATGTTTATCTCTTTAAAACACAAAGCTCAAGCAATAAAATTCATCAATTTTTATCTCTTCGCATTTTAGTTGCGGGCATAATTTTGCACTCCACGTGAGCATAGCCTCGCGTTTAAATGACTTTACGCTGGGTTAGCATCGCATTGTATGCAGAATTTAGCTTTGTATGCAACGTTTACTAGATGTGGGTCCCACCCCCTGCATGGGCCACATTTGACTGGTTATGGGCCCATTGTATCAAGAGCCACCTTCTTCTTCATAAAAATTATGCAAGAGTGCTGGTTAGCATGGCGTCGTAAGTTTCTGACGCAGACCTTGGCCTTCCATTTCTTAAAGTTTATGCGGAGTTGGGTTGCATTCTGGGCTGCTTTGTGCTTTGAATTAACTTCGTACTCTGGATTTGCCTCGTGCGCTGTGTTAATTACGCATGTTGGTTTGGTTTTGTATACCGAAGGTTTCATGCCAGGCTGCAAATTAGCCTTGTGTTATGCATCTTCTTCCAACAATGAAAATCACTCGGGCTACCAGATAGCCTCGCATATGTGTTACTCACATGTTTCAACTGTTTTACGTGGGATTGCAGATTAGTCTCGCATTTTGGGGTCTTCTCTGCAGAGCTGAGACATAGTATTTCGTTTCCATTCACTTTTGCACTTTGGATGAGTTTAACGAGCTTAGTCTCATATTTGGATTATGATTTAATCTTGCGTTATATGCGGGGTTAGACTTGTGCGCTGGTTTAGCCTCGCGCACTGGCTTAGCCTCGTGCACTGAGTTAGGCTCGTGTGCTGGTTTAGCCTCGCGCATTGAATTAGCCTCTCATTTCAGTTGCGGACTTAGCCTCGCATCTGGCTAGTTTTACGCTGGCTTGACCCGCGTTGTAGTGGGTTTTAGCCTAACATCCTTATTTCAGACTTAACCTCGCCTTATATGCAAGGTTCTCTAGATGTGGGTCCCACCTTCTGTGTAGGCCTCATTTGGCTGATCATGAAATCCAATTACTTCCATCTTTATCATGGACTACATGAAGCTCATGGTTAGTCTGAAGCTTCAAATCTCCAATGCAAGGCAGAGCTGAGTATTAGCCTCGCGTTCTGATACTTCTACATGGGTTGAGTCTTGGTTTCACAGTTTGGCACTTTTGCGCGTATTCTGACGATTCTATGCAAAACTGAAATTTAGCTTTGCTCATCAGATGTGGGCGTAACCTTGTATTATGGATGACTTTAGCGAGCTTAGCCTCGCATTTGGATTGTGATTTAACCTCGCGTTATACGCGGGGTTAAATTTGTACGCTGGCTTAGCCTCACGCATTGAATTAAACTCGTGCGCTGGTTTAGCCTCGCGTACTGAATAAGTCTTGCGCTTCACTTACAAGGATAACTTTGTGTCTGGCTGGCTTTAAGCTAGCTTGATCTCGACTTAGCCTCGCATCTAGATGACTTTACGCTGGCTTGGTCTTGAGTTAGACTAGTACGTGATAAGTATCATATATTGTATTTTTCCTCCTATACTTTATCTATTTTTGTATATAAATAAATGCTATTAGGGTATTTTTAGTGTCTTTTTCAGATAATCCGATTCGTATAAGGAGACGGCATGAAATCAGAGTTGGAGTAGGAAATCAAAGCCAGAAAAATTTTCAAAGTGAGCAAAACTACGAGACTACGATGCTGCAAAGAGTTAAAGTACAATACAGTCATCAAAATCAACTTATTAAGAGACGAAAATCATACAGAAGAAATTTTCCTAATTACTACTCTAATTAGACTGCCAATTAGCAGTATTTACCGCCATTTGGCGGCCCAAATGTGGTCAATCCAGACAAAATTTCTCCCGTGCCTTCGTTGTAATTTTGTAGTTTCACAAGTGTGTTAGAATTGGGTTTGGTTTTTTGAAACCTATATATTGGCCATATCCTTGTATTCTAAGGAGAATCCTGAACTTTTGGTACTCGTTTTTAAATTAATAAAATTAGGATTTTGCTGAAGGGTGGCGGCCACAATACCGTGCTCCAGAGGTAAGCCATTACTTTTAATTCTTTATTTGCTTTCTAGTATAGATTTATTCGCTTTCTAAATTAGATTTTATTTGTTTTCATGAATAAAAATTTGATTTTGTTTATTAAAAATATGAGTAGCTAATTAGTTTAGCTCTAGGATGTAGATGAAGTTAAGATCTACCATGTAATTGCTTTTTAATATTTTCTTCTTAAATAAAATAATAAAGATATGATTTTTCTTTAAACAGATTAAAATACAAGAACTCGAAAATTAAAACTTTGATAGGTTATACTTGAATTAGGTTTCTTGATAGCCTATACTTAGTTAGGGTTTGGGTTTGTTGATTTTATCTTTTTCATTGAATTATCTAAAGATTTAGTTTTTTTTATGAGAAGTAGTAACTTTAATGAGTTATACTTGCACACCACTTGATAGCTCATGTTTAGGACACTTTAAATAAAGATTAAACTAAAAAGATCAAATTTTTATGATAGAACAAGATAATAGAAGTAAGAATATGGTTGGAAATTAGTGGATTCTAAATCCTAGGCTATTTAGATTAACTCAAGTTCAAACTAGAATTTTTGGTTAGTTCGTTAGACTAAGGAAAGAGTAAGGAATGCAAAAACACCTTAGATCCCTGTGGGACGACCTGTACAGCGCTACACCGACACTGTGCGCTTGCAGTAATTTATCACATCAGTACGCGGGCTTAGGCTCGTGTCTAGATAATTTTAGACTGCTTGACCTCGCATTGTACGTGAGGTTTATCCTGGCATTCTTTCTTTGGGTTTAATCTTAGAGCATCGGGAGAAAATTTGGTCCATTAACTCTCGATTATTTTCTTGCATTGCTTTCATAGTCGAAGGCCGAGAAGCCCGCTGGGGAGGGGCAGCGAAGATGAAGGGCTCATTCGACATGATAGTGAGGATCATAGACAGGAAGTTTCTCCTTGCAATGTAGACCAGTATGGGCAAGCACTTCTGTGAAGTCAAGGTTCCTACTATCATCAGGGCCGCCTCCAAAGAGTGGCTCCTCATGAGGCCTTATATAGTTAGCATAACTCTTCAACAGGCTAGTCAAGGATGAGGGAGTCTTAACCTTTCAGTTCGACAAACTATGTCTTCAAATATGGCGGCACCTTCTCTGGCCTTGGAGGTCGATATAGCCGCGACCGTCATCGGCAACAGAAAAAGTACATTCATCTGCATAAGTTTCGTCACCAAGGAAGAGGACCTTCCTCCGTGTCATCTTGATGAAGCATTTAGACTTGTTGATCACCTTTTCGGAGAGATCAGGGCCCACAGTCACGAGGTGGCAATGGAATAGGAGATGCTTGCTGTATCCTGTCTACTGTCACAAGGAGGAGTTGTTTGATGATGAATTCAGTGTCCTCACCTTTATACAGGCTTTTGAGCAACCCATTGTTCTCTGTAACTTGACTTGTAGCTACACTGCTCACCCAAAGTCTCGAAAAGAGGCTTCACAATTACAACAAAATTGCCGTCGTGGCCATCAACAGTCACAACCAAAGCACCGGCAGTGTCGATGCAGGTGTCCCTGACGGCCAAATCGGAGTCCACTTGAGGAGCTTCATCGATGTTTGTTTTGCATTGGAATTTTGTGTTGCTATCTGCTTGTCAGCATCGATCTTCTTCTATTTCTGCGATGCCCCGTCCGATTCGGATATGGAGCACCAGCTTCAACTTTTCCAAGACAAAGATGTGCTCAGTTTTAGTCTTGTGCCTCAGCTTTAGAAACACCTGATGTGGTTTAAAACTGTGCCCAAGTGGAGTGGATAGCTGAAAAGATAGTTGCAACTTCTGCAAATGATTTGCTGACAGTGCCAGAGCGCTTCCCCTTGATAAATCTAATTTTTCTGTGGTCTCTGTAGTCCCAATATCACTACTTAAAATTGCAACTTCTGCCTCGTCAATTTTGATGGTCCCCGTGAGAATTGTAGATGCTCTTGTTTGTGCTCCAGTAGCATATGTACTTACAAGATCGGCATCATGTAGTGAAATCTCAAAGACTAATGTATATTTTCCAACATCAAGTTTCAGCGGTTCGATATCCAAGAAGTGAACTTTATTTTCTCGGTCAAACTGGAGCTCCTGGTTCTCCAAAGAAGCGGTCTTCCCCAAGTCAGAACTGACTTCCACCAGCCTTACTGTTAGTGGAGGAGCAACAGAGCCAAAAACTGTAGTCACCTCAACCTTGATCTGGTCCCTTGAGGTTAATGAAAGCACAGTAGATGGAAGTGAAAGAATGAGTGGAATGGAAACCCTGTTGATTTCCAAGCAACTTAATGAGTCTATTTGGTAGAACAAGTCTTTGGTGCTGCCAGGAATTCCTATGCTTGCCAAGCCTAGTATTTTATCAGCTGGAATGCTCAATTTCCCAGGAGCAACTGCAGCAACAGCAGTGATACCATGTACTACCGAAGCTGTAGTTGTTAGTGGGCCCTTGTACTCATTAGTATCAACATGTTTTTCTTCAAAGTATAAGGTACCATCATCATAGCTTTTAATACTATCAAACAGCTTCAGGATATCTTTGTTCAAAACCCCAATATTTGACTGATCAACATCCGAATCCGCCAGCGAGACCACTCCTGCGAGTGTTTCAAATGCTATCCCAGCAGCATATGTACTGGCTTCAGCATTATTGGAATCATATCGCCATCTTCCGTCACTTTGACTGAAAGCCTTTATGGAATGAAACACACCATTAGCATCGGATAGTGCCACATCAGAACCTTGATTCTTTGCAAGGAGCAAGCCTCCAACAGAGCAACGGAAATCCAACAATGAATCTGCATTCTTCAGAACATCTTAGAGTTTCAATGCAATCCCCTCAACGGTTTTGGCATCAATATGACATTTCAGAATGCTATTTACTCTCAAAGCATGAAACAAGTCCTGCATCGTAGAAGATGATGACTCGAGTGTCTCCACAACTAGCAGGCAAGTTGCAGAACTAATATTCGCAGCTTTTTCTAGTCCAAGAACCTGAAAAGTTCTCAGTGCCTCATAAGTTTCTTCTAAACTTGCGTAGAATCCATCGGTGGGATCGAAGAGCTCAAGAGCAGCAAATCGATGAGCATTGGAGATCGGGCGAATGCTGGCGGATCCATAGGCGGATGAACTAGAAACCCCAGAATGCATGGGACTCTGGCCATCGCTGAACGAATTGATTTGAGAAATGGATCAACGAGATCCCGATCTAGGGTTTGAAAAGATGCCGGCTTTGGGGTAAAGAGGCCGTAGCCGTCTTGCAAAGTTTCGGTACATGTCAAAAATTCAATAATCAGTTGCTCTCATCTTCAGATTGCACCACACTTTCTAAGAAGGATTCTCCTACAGTGATCACCATCTTATTTTCGATAAAATTTTCTGAATTCCTCTTCATTACCACATATTATAATAATCTTCAAAAATTACAATAATCTCAAAATTACAATAAAAAGAAAAGTAGAAAACAACAAAAGAGATTTGTAAATTATATCTCTCTTTTTACAAAAGTAGTGGGTTCTTCATGTAGCTATGAGGCGTAAACCTTATACGCCGTTGACTAGTTTTTTTTTTAGCAGTATGGCGACAGCCAGTTTGCTAATTTTTATGAACGCGCTTAGACACAATTTGGTCGGATGACCGGCACGCACTCGAAAGCGCATCGAATGATTGACCTTGGGTCTCCCCAAAGGTTCCCTCCACAATGCCTCATGACGTCTATTTATAGGCACAAGTTTGGTGGATCACCTGCCTTGTAGATAAAAATGAAATCTCTTTGTAATCTTCATCAAATATTTGATTTAATCTAACCTGATTTGGTTCAATGAATCTGGTCATAATTTGATCAAGGGAAGATTTGGGAGAATCTCTGAGATGTTCAGTTTAATTTGATTAGATCAGATTTAATTTGAATTTGACCAGATTTGAGATCTCCATCCACTTTGATTCTATTTGGATTTTTTGAGATATTGGCAGATGTGGACCCCTCCTCATTAATTTTTTCCTCTCAATAGTAAATATTACCAAATATCATACTCCTTCTCTAAGGGGAGTGAAATGGATCATCTAAAAAGACATTTAGAAAAAGAACACCGACAAAATGAGTCTCAACAAACACAACACATATGGAGATATTTTAGAAACATTTAAATATAATGCTATAACCGATAGAGATTAGCCACTTATATAGTGCATGCCGAATAACCATTCTCAATGTCCAAAAACCCTAAATTACAAAATTTCTTAAAACCACGAATTCAAAAAAGTGCCAAAATCAATTTGTAAATCCGATATAATTAAAATATTTAATGAAAGAAGATAAACATTAATTGAAATTTTAACTTTATTAATTTATTGAGTTGCTATAATTTCCGATTGTTGGGAATGATTAAATAGAAGTCATATTTTATATGTAACAAGCCATTACTTTAATACCCCAAACTTCGAGCTATCTGTATTACTCTCTTGAAACCAATCGTGCCGAATAACAATGATATTTGAAAGAATGTTGCAGTCTAAAGAGCCATAAAGGACCGGAATGGTGTCGGACTTTCGGAGACTACAGCCATCAGTATTTTCTGGGACAGAAGGACCACTAAAGGCTGAACAGTGGATTGTAGATATGGAGAATCTTCTAAGGACTACAAGAATTCCAAAAGAAAATCGAGTAGAGGTAGTATGTATACAATTAACTGATATAGCTAGAATGTGGTGGCTCGTTGAAGAAGTAAAGCACAAGGAACTCCTAACCTGGGAGAAGTTTGTGGAAGCATTTCTTGCCAAATTCTTCCATGCATCAGCAAGGCAAGAAATGATGAAGAAATTTCTGACACTACAGCAAGGAGATCGGACTGTAGACGCCTATACTGCAGAGTTCGTGAGGCTCAGTCGATTCGCTCCAAACCTGGTAACTAATGAAGAGGAGCGAGCACATATGTTCCAACAAGGATTGAGTTATCATCTAAGGGAGCGTCTAGCAGGTCATAACTATAGGACTTACTCGGAGATGTTTGAAGCAGCGTGTCGCCTGGAACAAGTAGCCAAGGAAGGGAGGCCAACGACATTTAAAAGGCCATTTAATCAGGGAGCAAGTTCTTCCCAGAGATTTGGAGGCCCTCCGGCAAAGCGACAAGCAGTGGTTAATAAAGGAGGTCCTTTAGTATGCAATTTCTGCAATAAGCCGGGGTATGTTCAGAAGCAATGTAGAAGAGTTTTGGGGCTATGTCTGATATGAGGGTCAGTGGATCATCAGATAACTAATTGTCTGAGAGCACAGTCAAGGCAACAACCAGCAGGCGGAGTTCCTTATCAGCCAGCATTGAGACCAGCTGCTGTGGGACCACCAAATCGAAGGACTGAAGGATCGAACCATAAGAGATCCTTGGAGACACAACAACAAACATATGCCAGAGCCCAAAGAGGAGCAGAACAGAGACAAGGACATGTCAGACTAATGAATGCTGAGGAGGCTCAGACCACTGGGGAAGTCGTGGCAGGTACGATTTTAATTGGCAATACACCAGCAACTGCTCTTTTGATTCTGGAGCTTCACACTGTTTTATCTCTATCATATTTGTTTTTCGCAATTCTATTGATTTTGCAATCTTACCACGGGGTGGGACATTAAGACTGGAAGCAGTAATATCATGACTAATAAGGAATGTAGGTTATGTCCCTTAGTGATTAATGGAAGAGAATTTTATGCCAACTTGTTAGTTATCAACGGAGGTGGTTATGATATTATTTTAGTCATGGGTTGGTTGAGTAATTTCCATGCAGTGATAGATTGTAGGAGAAAAAGGGTAATATTTCAGATTCCTGGCTGTTCGGAGTTTGAATTTATTGGTGAAAGTCAATCTCTAGAAGCAGCTAAATCTAAAGTGTCCCCAAAAGGAAGAGTTTTGGAGGCTATGGAAGTAGGAGAAGGAATGATCCCAGTAGTATCAGAATTCTTAAATATATTTCTTGAAAAGATACCTGGACTACCACCAGTAAGGACAGCAGAATTTACTATTGATATTATCCCTAGAGCTAAACCAGTTTGTAGGCCACCTTATCGAATGGGAGTTGTAAAGCTAGAACAAGTTAAGAGACAAGTAGATGAGGTACTGAAGTTGGATTTTGTGAGACCCAGTGTTTTACCTTGGGGAGCTCCAGTGTTATTAGTAAGAAAGAAGGATGGGGGTCAAAAACTGTATGTGGACAATAGAGGTTTGAATGCAGTAACAATAAAAAACAAATATCCATTACCAAGAATAACTGATCTGTTTAATCAATTGGGAGGAGCAAGGGTATTTTCGAGGATAGATCTTCGTTCTGGATTCCATCAGCTAAGGGTTCAAATAGAAGATATTTCAAACACTGTATTTAGAACCAGATATGGTTATTATGAATATTTGGTGATGCCATTTGGAGTGACTAATGCCCCAGCAGTGTTTATGAATCTGATGAACCATTCTTTTGCTCAGTACCTAGATAAATTTGTGGTAGTGTTTATTGATGGTATATTAATCTACTCCAAAAATAAAAAATAGCTTGCTGAGTATTTGAGAACAGTTTTGCAGACTCTAAAAGAGCAAAACTATATGGAAAACTGAGCAAATATGAATTTTGGTTGGATAAGGTTGCTTTCTTGGGCACATAGTTTCAGGAGATGGTGTATCAGCTGATCCTAAGAAGATAGAAGCTGTAATGGATTGGCCTATACCAAAATCAGTGTCGGAGATTCGGAGTTTTCTAGGATTGGCTAGATATTATAGACGGTTTGTACAAGACTTTGCAAAAATCACGTCTCCTCTAACTAAATTGACTAGGAAAGGAGTGAAATATGTCTGGACAGAGAAATGTAATAAGACAATTGATGAATTAAAAAAGAGACTGACAACAACAGCAGTGCTGGCAATTCCAGACAATTCTGGGGGAATGAAGGTCTATAGTGATGCTTCAAAATAGGGATTGGGGTGTGTGTTGACACAAAATGGGAGAGTGATTGAGTTTGCGTCAAGACAGTTGAGACCTCATGAGAGAAACTATCCAACTCATGACTTGGAGCTAGTAGCAGTGATTCATGTTTTGAAGATTTGGAAACATTATTTACTAGGACAGAAAGTAGAAATATATACTGATCATAAAAGTTTGAAGTATATATTCACTTAAAAGGAACTGAATATGAGACAAAAACGATGGTTGGAGTTAGTAGCAGATTATGATTTAGAAATTAAGTATCACCCAGGAATGATTAATATAGTGCCAGATGCACTGAGTAGGAGGCCTGTAGTGGAGAGATTAACTCAACAGAAAGAACTTTTAATGGAGATGTAAAGGATGGGATTAAAAGTAATTTTACTAGGAGGGACAACACAATTTATGGAGATACAGTTACAGTCACCATTGATAGAGCAGATTAAACAAGCTCGGGTTGGAGATGAAAATTTTCAGCGATTAAAGAATAAAATAGAAGCAGGCAAGAGACCAGAAATGAAAATATACTCAGACAAGACTATTAGATTCAAGAAAACATTATAGGTGCCAAAAGGGAAGTAAGAGATAGGTTTTACAGGAAGCTCATAGATCAACATATTCCATTCATCCTGGAAGCGATAAGATGTACAAGGATATGAAAAAGTATTTCTGGTGGCCAGGCATGAAAAAAGAGATTGCCAGATATGTATCTAGATGTTCTACTTGCCAGCAAGTGAAGGTTGAACATCAAAGGACAGCTGGATTGCTCCAACCATTAGTAATACCAGAGTGGAAGTGGGAACAAATATAGATGGATTTTATTACAGGCTTGCCTAGGAGCACCAGAGGTAATAATGCAATTTGGGTAATTATGGACCAACTGACTAAATCAGCTCATTTCATTCCATTTAGAGTTGGTCAGTCAACAGAAACATTAGCCAGAAGATTTATGCAAGAGATAGTGAGATTGTATGGAGTTCCAACTAGAATTGTATCAGATCGAGATACAAGTTTCAGATCACACTATTGGGAGAAATTAATGGATAGTTTGGGAACACATTTGGATTTATCTTCGGTTTACCATCCACAAACAGATGGTCAATCAGAACGGACTATCCAAGTACTTGAAGATATGCTTAGGGAATGTGTATTGGATTTTGGTGGATCTTGGGAAGACTATTTGTATATGGTGGGATTTTCTTATAATAATAGTTATCAGGAGAGTATCAAAATGGCACCATTTGAAGTTTTGTATGGGCGAAAATGCAGATCTCCATTATGTTGGGACGAGGTTGAAGAACGAAGTATTTTGGGGCCAAAGTTGATTACTCAAGCAACAGAGCAAGTGAAGGTTATTAGAGAACACATGAAGGCGGCTCAAGACAGACAAAAGAAATGGGCAGATCAACGTAGAAAACCACTAGAGTTTGAAGTAGGAGATAAAGTATTTATTAAGATATCCCCGATGAAGGGTGTGATTAGATTTGGTAAGAAAGGAAAACTCAGTCCAAAATACATCGGGCCATTTGAGATCGTGGAGAGGATTGGAAGTCTTGTCTACCGATTATCATTACCACTAGAGATGAAAACTGTTCATGATGTGTTCTATGTATCACAACTAAGAAAATATTTGGGCGAAGAGCACAAAGTAGTGGATTTGTCCAGGTAAATTTGAAATCAGACCTAAAGTATGAGAAGCATCTCGTAGCAATTATCAGCCGACGGGAGAAGGTCCTTAAGAATAATGTGATACCATTGGTCTTTTTTTTCTTGGGATACACAATCACCAAGAGATTCAACTTGGAAGTTTGAAAGGGACATCAGGGCAAAGTACCCATACATTTTCTCATGATCAGGTATATCAATTGAATTTATTTTTATATATCAGTAGGTACCCATGAATACAAGCATGTCGTTTAATTTGGAATTTCGAGAACAAAATTCTTTTGTTAGGTGGGTAGGATATAATACCCAAACTTCGAGCTATCTGTATTGCTCTCTTGAGACCAATCGTACCGAATAAATCTACCGAAGTCAATTTTGGATACCAAAATAAGCTTCGGTGAACGTAACTTTAAATCTACAAATCCAAATGAAATTCGGTCTTCGCGATTATTGGTTTTGTAATATTTAGGATTTTTGGAGATTTTTCTTACGAGACCGAAAAATACTCCCAAAATTGTTAATTTTATAATATTAAAATCATCCTTCTAATTATTTCAAAATTTCGGTTCATTTATTCCGGACATCGAAACAACAAATGGATAATTTTGTAGTGTTCCTCTTGTTGAGCACTATGACCTACATTAATTTGGTAGGATTTGAAGAACATTACACGGAACCGAAATTATTAAATTATTAAATAAATAAATTTTTTTAATCCAATCTCCTCCCCAAGGTCATTGTGTGTTGTCAAGAGGAGCGGGGGTCGGTGGTGTGCTGTCGAGTAGAGAATAAGGGTGGCATAGGATAAAAATTAAGTGTCACCCTCTAAAAAAAAATTTTAAGATGATATATGTAAAACTTAAAAAGCCCACACCCTCTCTCTTATCACTCTCTGCCTCACTCTCTCCCTCACTTTCTATTTCCTTTCTCACTCTCTCTGTCAGCATCAATAGAGCCGAAACAAAAAAAATAAAAAAAAGAAAAAAAGAAAATAAAAATAAAAAGAAAAGAAGAAGGAGAAGGAGAAAGGGAAGAAACGGGGTTTGACAAATCGAAGGAGATTAAAGGAAATTTGATGTAAATAACACACTTTCTTTCTTCTATTGATTATTTTTATTTTAATTATATAAGTTTTCTTTTTGATTATATTGTTATCGAAGTAATTAAATATTGGCCATTTGTTAAAATTAAGTTTTGATTTGGAGTAGAAAAATTATTTTTGATATGAGAATACTCACATTTATAATTGTGTTGCTTACAATAAATTATAAAAATAGATAAGAAAATAAAAAAAAAAAAGAAAAAGGAAATGAAGAGAAAAGAAAGAAGAAGAAGAGGAAGAAGCAGAAAGAGAGAGAGAGACAGAGAGAGAAATTTGGTGAATTGGGCCGAAAAGGAAAAGCAAAAAAAAACAATTTAATTGTTTGGGCTTAGAAGTGGGCCTGGAAGTGAAGAAAAAAATAATAAACAAAATAGAAAAATAAAAGACAGTGGGCCTGGCCCAACCCAGAAGAAATAAAAAAAAAAATAGTAGGCTTGGATTTAACTTGGGCCAAAAAAATATAATAACAGACTTGGCCGGCCAGCTCAGCCCAAAAGAAAAAAAAAAGATTAAAAATAGGGAACTAGGCCTGGCCCAGCCCAGTAAAAATAAAAGAAAAAATAAAATAAAAGAAGTGGGCTGCTTGGGCAAAAAAAAAGAAGAAAAAAATAATAAATTTAAAAATAGTGGGCTTGAGCCTGGGCTGGACAGAAAAGGAAAAGAAAAATAAAATAATAATAATAATATAAATAAGTAGGAATTTAGTAGGCTTGGACCTTAATTGGGAATAATTGATAGATAGAAATAATGCAGTATTATTATATGATGTACTTGGTTCCCAAATTGGGTCATTGATTGAAATTGAGAATGAAACCAGATTATTGAAATAATTTTAATGATATGCATTGTGATATAATTATGTACTAATATATCATGTGTTATGATACTACATGTCATATACAGTCATGAAAAATACAAGCATGTTATCATGAATTGAAAAACAATTAAAGAAAAGTTATAAAATTTTCATATGCATAATGTATTATGAACACGGGAATGGGAAAAACTATATAATGGATAAGAGCCTTACCGTATAAGGATTGATTGCATTATTAGGGCCGAGATTCTTTTACTACAGTGGTCTGGGTGATTACTGGTTCACCAATTGATAATTGTTACCCAGAGTGGTATGTCCGTTACTGTAATACAGTACATAAATTGATTGTAGTGCTTAGCGGCATGTCATGGTTCAGCGCCATGAATATTGTGGCCGGGTCCCGGGTATGCACGGGCACTTATACGACAATGGAGAATAGCGCTATCTTATCCATTAATACAGTTTCTACAATTAAATTGGACGATGACTGAGACCAATAGAATATATGATTAAATAGATAGAGTAGTTATTGTCATGTTTATTTAGTTATCGTCATGTTTATTTATTTATTATGCATTTATTTATGCTTGTTTTTATATTTAATTTATATGTACACGAACAATATTGACATAAACATGCTCATGTACACTTATATTCCTGTACTATGATAGTACACAATTTCTCTTTTTAAATGTGTTACTTGCTGTGTTTAATCCCCTGGGTTTTGGACCAATATTTGGAACGTGAAGAAGGGGATCCAGCCCCAGTTGAAGACCCGTACTTCATTGGACAGATCGAGTAATAATAGGTAAGCGAAGTACCATCTGGAGAGCCTTTGTATATTTTGTTTATATTTCCTTTTGTCTGGGCACTGCTTTCTCTTTTGATTCTTTTGTGTTCATATTTAAAGCAGTGTGTCATTTTATGTAATGAATTTTTTGTATAAATAAAATTTTTTCAGTTTCAGACATATTATTTATTCATCTGATTGTGGCAATAGTTACGATTATTTCAAGATTCTGTGACTGTTCGGTTGTCTAGTACAAGAATAAGTAACGTCCTCCATTTTGGGAAGAACTGAAAAACGGGGGCGTTACAATTACATAGATCATGATTGACAAATTCAAAAAAGAATAATTGTTTTTAGAAGATTTGAATTTCCTCACAATATACATAATTTTTCATAATTTTTATTTAGTGTTTTTTCGGCTTTTGGAATAGAATGAAATTTCTTTCCATTTCTTTTGATAATAATTCCGAAAATACAGTTGCAATTGAAAATTTAAAAAATATTACTAAACCAAGTTTAGAAGAAAAATTATTTACATTCCACTCCTTTGCCACATAATAAATTTGTGTGTTCAAAATGGATTAAGAGCTATAAACGAATCTATAATTAAACTTAGAAATACAATAGTATTCATAAAATGTAGTGGACAAGAAGAAAAACTTTTAAATAAATATGTAAATTTTAAAATCTCACCAAAACCATTTCCCCAAGATGTTAAAATAAGATGGAATTCTACATACAAGATGCTAGATGAGATAATTAAATATAGAGATGTAGTAGATTTATTTAACAAAATAAAATTACAATATTGTATATTGGATCCAAATGAATGGAATCGTTTACGTTGCATTTGTAATTTTTTTAAAAAAATTGAAGATGCAATTAAGGCACATTCGGAGACTTACTATCCAACAACAGACATTATACTATTATTTTACCAAAATTAGTTCCTTTTTTTTTTTTTTAACAAAATAGGAACAATCCAATTCTTAAAGATATTGTCAAGCCATTGGAAATTAAATTTAGCAAATATTAAAAAAAGTTTTTCATACTTACTTTATTTTGCCACCGTTATAATTTACGAACAAAATTAGATGGAATGACAATTTTAATAGAATTATTCTATAAAAATATGGATTATAAAAATAATGTTCAAGAATTAATTAATGATGTTAAAATATATTTAGATATTATGTACTCTACAAATGAAGATATGTATGGTCATAAATTACAAACTACAACAAACCAACCCGGCATTGAATATGATGATACTTTAAATACAATATTATCAACTTTATTCAACTGCAAGAAACCTAGGTTAACTCACACTTCTTTTAATAAACTTCACTACTATTTAGATATGGTTACTGCAAATAACAATTTATTTGATCGTTCTGAAACTTTTGATATTTTGGCTTGGTAGAAATCATATGAGAAAATATATCCTGTACTTTCCAACATAGACCGGATGTACTAACCCCTCTAGTATCAATAATAGTATTGAAGTCTACTTTTAGTACAGGTGAAAGAGTACTAATGAAATTGAGGAGCTCAATGACAACAAATACATTGGAGATGTATGTATGTCTAAAGGACTGGCTTGACGCAGAAGAAATAAACTAAGGAATTATAGACGAATTGGAGTAAAAGAATACACCCAAAGAAGATTGAAAATTGAAGATTGTTATACTATTAGTCTTCATTTTTTTCTCTTTACAATTGTATTTTTTTCATGTAATTTTTTTATAACCTATAATCTTTTAGAAAGTAATACAAAAAATAAATTGAGGGTGACAGTTAGGGTCCTCTCCCTCTCTCTTTGGGCCTTAATGATCTCGAAAGAGATATACAAAGTAAATTTGTAAATTTAATGAGATTCAATAAAATAAAATTCTATTTTCATACTAATTTGTTAGTTAATCATTTTTTTAAAATTTATAAATGAATTTAACCAAAATTTAACAGAAAGAAGAGTCCGAGCAACCCAGCACGGTCAGGCACGGGCATAGCCCATACCCGTGGGCCAGTTTCGAGCTTATGCTCGGGATAATGTGCTGTGCGGGGCATGGCTTGGTTACCATCCCTAGCTCCAACTATGACTCTATGATTGCCTCGTGGCTCCGCAACCCTGCCATCTCATCCTTGTCTACCATAACATTGATCACTTCATCTCTTCCTTTTTCAATTTTCTTTTTGTCGCTGACCATCTCCTCCTCTCTGTGCTCCAACCGTCCGCCTCCTTGTTTCTCCACCACATAGCTAATTGACCTGAATCGAATGAAATTGATCCATTGTCAAACTAGTTAGATTTGGCTTTGGACCGGAAAAAAAAATGTTGATGCCCGATACACATCCCTGTTAGAGAGAGGTGATAAGAAATATTTTAAAAGGGAAATTTGTGAAATAAATCTTAATAAAGCATCTCTAATGTAAATGAAGTCTTGAAAACAAACTGGAAGGTGGTTATGCTAGTAAATGTTGTAATATTTCAAAATTCATGCTACTTGTATCATTCCTTTTGGTCTAATCGTACCAAATTAGTATTACCGGGGGCCAATTTGAATACCAAAATAACTTTGGGAAAGTATAACTCTAAACTCGTACCGCTAAATAACATTCGACATTCGCGGTTATTAGTTTTCCATTATTTATGATTTTTAGACATTTTCCGTGAAGTCCGAAAATATTTCCTAATTTTACTAATTTTAAAATATTAGATTATTATTCTAATTACTTCATAATTTTATTTCTCTCATTCCAAATATTAAACAAACGTACGGAAAATTTTATAATACTCCTCTCATTATTTTCTACATTGTAAATTTTAGAGAATACCGAACAGAAACATAATCGATAAATTATTATTTAACAATATAATTAATTCAATAATTAAACCTTATCATCCCCTTTAGTAAGCCATGTGTTTGTTCTCAATCAAACCACCGCATCATTTAATTTGCTGCATTTGTTGGACCAATCAAGGTGACACTGAGAAAGAGGATAGCTCAAAGAAAAACTAAAGGGGAAGAAATAAAAGATAATAATAATAATAAACAAACTATATATATATATATATATATATATATATATATATATATATATATATATATATATATATCAGAGGGTCAACATACTTCACAGAGCCAGAACATTAAAATTTTTATATTAATTATGACAAGTAAGCAAACGAAGTAATTCAGAGATTAATATGAGCAATCAGTAAATTTTCCTAGAGATTAGTTGCTTGCAGATGAGCTTGCTTCTCCTCCACCAAGTTTCCTAACTTCTCGTCAGAATTTGCAAACATACTGCCACAAAATCCATATCTAGTTCATTCACATCAAACTAATTGAAAAACTTTAACCATTGTAATCCAGACTTATTTGCTGCAAAGGAAGCCATAGTTTAGACATTTGCTCTGGCTTCCACCTTGTAAGTGGTCACAGTCTACTGTGTGACCACACGCAGAAACATGAAATGACTCTACGATGTGAAATAAATTGATGCTAGAAATATAGATGTTATTTAAAGCAAGGGAATTGCCATATAGCGGCAGAAACTGCTAGCCAGTTATTCATCTGTCTCAGTTGACAATGAGAAATTTTCCGTATTCATTTCTATGTATTTTAGTATGCCCTACATGGTTAATTTCCTTTTCAATCAAGCATGGACAATAACAATTCAAAATATAGACTAGATCTTGATACTAGTAATTGCTTAGGAGCTTAGAAGTAAACACTTGATGGCAAATCTGAATCTTGTGAACTCACATGAATTAAGCTTGATACAGGACCCTATATATCACTCCTTATGGACACTAAAAAACAACTTTGAGTCAGGAACACTTGACCATGAACACTAGTACGGATACTTGGTTTATATGTGAGGTGCTGATACATGTACGATCACATAATACATGATGCATAAACATCACATGCTAATAAACTATATATGATATGTCTATATATGTACGTGACACCGATTGCTTGATACAATACATGGAAATGATGTGTGTGCATGAAATCCTAGTACATGAATGGTTATGCGATACTTGGTTATGAAAAATAAGAAACAAAGCATATGATTTGTATGCAACACTATGATTCATATAAGATGAACATGATATATGATACTTGAACTTGGTACATAAAATGATTGAATGAATCATTGACATATGATAGCATGGTCATTAATGGAAATATGATGACAAGGTTCATATATTATGATTATATGAAATAGAGTATCGTCGAGATATATGTGTACATGATCTCAAGTTGAATTGATTCATGGATTTTGGTTTCTAATTATAATGTACATGTAAATGAATTGACTTGACATATCATGATGTTTCTACTGGCTCATGTGTGTAGGAGGTAAAATTTTGGCTACAACTGAATAAGACCAACCGAAGGAAATTGACACATTATCATACTGAGTTGTTAAATATATAAATCAGATCAATGACTATCCTCGCTAAACAAGAGATCTCAGCCTCGCCAGAGTTTCAACTCTTCACCAACTAAGGAATCCCAATTTTGCTAAATAGAGTAAATTTCCTCACCAACCAGGACTAGTCTAAAGGTTTCAAGAGACAAACTTTATCTCGTCAGCGAAAACATTCCATCCTTACCAAACCGAAGAAAACAAACACCTGTCATGGCAAATGGCTAAAATTATCCCCATGAAAGAAGATATTCCAAACTCACCAATTAAAGGAGTCAACTTTGCCAGCGAAGACATTTCATTCTCATTAACGGATGATTATTCAAACTGATCAAATCGAGGAGGAACTCTATAACGATTCCTCAGATCAGATCGTGATATAGTTCTACCATGTCTTTTCATAAATTAAGGGACAATTACAACCGTTCAAATTATAAAACTACTTCGAGTACGTGGATTTAGGGGAAGGAAAAATTAATTCCGAAAGATCATATATAGAGTTCTAGTTAAACAAATATTCCTCACCGGATAATCAACAAAAGTAAAAGGCTTACTCTAATCATACTTCTATCATCACACTCTCTAGAAATCTCAATTATAGTACATTCAATTAGTAAAATGACATCAGGAGTGCTATAATTTCCAAATTCCAAATAAAATATTTGTTTTGTTTTTGCAATGGCCGTAATCTCTACTAGTGTTGCAAATGACGGAAACAAGCTGGAGCATCTGCTAGGGTTCAAACATAGAATCTCTTTCATAGAGGAATTTGTACTGCAATCCAGTAACATGGCCGTTGGCACCAACATTGACACCTTGGTGATCTAGTACAAAACATGGTTACAAGTGCCTCGGGTGATAGTAAACCTTGAAGTGGTACAGGGAAATGTCTTGTGGCCAAAGCTCGTGTACTGAGCAAGACTTCAACCTTCATACAATCTCTCAGTACCGGAAAACTTGACTTAACATTGAACAAAATTCCTAAATTGAACAAAGTTCAGATGTCTGGTGAGCGTTGACTAACAATTTGCTGCTTAACCGGAGATATCGAAGGAGGTCACTCCAAAACCAATAAGCACAAGGTTAGGATAATCTCTTCAGAAACATCTATTACCCCAACCTCGGATCTGAGGGATTGTCCTAGCTAGATTCGCCAGGCTTGACAAACCTCATTCATGGCAACAAACTCATTAGCCCAACCTTTGGTGTTTAACTAGTTGTCATTTGCTTCACTAATTCCAGAGAGGTCTCGATATAATTCGAAGAAATCTTGAAAGGAAACTCAGCTAGCTCATGCTACAGTTAACATGGTTGGATGTGGCGACCCTACACTAGGTGTGACGCGCTTAGGTTCACCTCTTGAAAACAAATCCGCCACCGAGATCGAAGGGGTCCACCGCAACATGCGGTCAAGAACCAGATCAGCAATGACAAGTTGGTCAAGTTTCCCTCCTCACAGTTAATCACAAAAGGAAAAAAAGTGATTATACTACAAGAAAATAGAGCTACAGTGACGAGTTCTTAGTGACAATTAGTAAAGTTGTCACTGAAAGTGAGCATTTGTGATAAAAATTAAAACTTGTCACAAATGATGAATTTTTAGTGATGAAAATAAATAATTGTCACTAAAACATATTCTTTAGTAATGACAAATAAAAACTTGTAGCTAAAACATAAGTTCAGTGACAAGAACTAAAAATTATCACTAAAACATAAATTTTTTAGTGACGACAAAAAAACTTGTCACTAAATCATAGTTTTCCATGATGATAATTAAAGATTATCACTAAAATATAATATTTTTCAGTGATAACTAAGAGACTTATCACTAAAACTAAGTTTTCAATGACAAAGACTAATTATCGTCACTAAAATATAATTTTTTTCAGTGACACCAAAAAACTTGTCACTAAAACTGAGTATTCAATGACAAAGACTAAATATCATCATTAAAAAATAAATTTTTTCAGTGACAATTAAAAGACTTGTTACTAAAATTGAGTTTTTAGTAACTAATACCAAATATCGTTACTAAAATATAATTTTTTTAGCGACAACGAAAAAACTTGTCACTAAAACTCATTTTTCTTTGACAATAGTTAAAATTTGTCACTGAAACGTTGGTTTCAGTGACAATTTTAAACTTGTCACAAAAATATAATATAACAATTTAATTGTCCCAAAAAGTTATTATTTAATTTTCTAATTAATAATAATTGATTTTGTGCTTCAAAAAAACAATTGCTTTAAGATTCCTAATATATAAAAATATCATTCCATCCTTAGATTTCTCATCAAACTGTTTGGACTTCCACCTCTATCATATAACCTAACTGCGTGAGATCGTGTCTTCCCAAACCTTGATCTAGCCGTCATCCTCCCATCCTCGTGAAGATACCACGCACGCGACAACCACCTGCGAGCAACCACTGCAACTCGCAAGCAACCACCGCAACCTAGAGCAATCACTACAGACCCGTGGGGATGTCGACCCTGCGACCTTGACTTGCCCCCTTGGCCAGGCGCTACCCCAGTTCAAACTCCATGATGCCGGGTCACAGTGATGTCAGTGCGAATGTCGTGATCCTGCAACGACACGCAACACCCTCGACCACACGCTGCGGGACCTCCACCCGCACCTCAACCATGAACAACACGTGCCTCCACCCGTGCCAATAGCCATCTGCTCATCGTGAGGTATTTTTTTTTTTTGTATCCAATCATGATATACATTTAGATTCAAACTCCACACATTTGAAAACAATCTCTTGCTTTGAATGCAGATCATGATGAGCGGACGACCACCCGCTCATCATATTTGTATTCAAACTCTACATATAAATATTCTAATGTACCCAGTCTCTTTAATTACCAAGTCCTTGAGACCTCAGATTGTCCTCAAATGGTCATTAATTTTATGTTAAATCTGTACGCTTGAAAAATTGTAGATTTCTTTACATTGCTAATTTAATTTTGAATATAGTAATATAAGAAAAATTACAAAATAAAATTTGATATTACAAGAATAGGAAAAATTAATTTGATTCCCCTTTTAAATTTTTATGAGTCTGGCAGTGGTGGAGTTTTGCTTCTGTACTCCGTTGACGATCCGATCTAGATTGAGAAGAAGATGATATTGAGAATTCTCCTCCTTTGAATTTCTAGTCTTCGGTTTCTATAAAAATCCCCTTTTTCTGAACTCTGGAACTCCTTTTTAAAAATGGATGAATAATTGTTCACTTCAAATCCAGATAAAATGTTTCCTTCAAATTCTAGTCAAATCCGCATAATTAATCCCTAAAAATCTGGGTCAAACCAAGTAATCAAAGTACGGGAGCGGGCAATCTTACGGGAGCAACCCGCGGGTGGGACCCATAGGAGCGGTCCCGTGGGTTGGCACCCGCGGGAGCGCTCCAGCGGGTTGGCACCCGCGGGTGGCACCCGTGGGAGAGCTCTCGTGGGTGGGCACCAGCGGGAGGCCTCCTGCAGGTTGGCACCCGCGGGAATTATTCCCATGGGTGGGCCACGCGGGATAATTTCCTATTTTTTTTTCTTTTTTTCTATTCTATTTTTTTTTGTTTCTACATAACCCTATCCAAAGGTTTCGAAACTCTATATTGATTTGTATCGAATTTCGAAATACTTTGGACTCTTTGATTTTGGCTTTGTAGTATTCATTGTATGGTACAATTTTTATGGTATACTGTGAACCATATTTTGAAATCGCTATCTTCCAGCTGTTTTGTTGTTGGAGGTATACTGTTGAATTTCTTCGATGTATCAGAGATTGCTTCTAGTGAATTTTCTTGATACTGGCTATTGTACTTGTATGGCCCAGCCAGACTTTTGCTTGTACCATCGTTTCAGAAAATTTGTTGTCTGCATGTGAAAATATTTTTTGATGTCTTGTTTAGAGGCTAAGACATACATGTCTTATGGAAGATGGAAAATGAGCAGAAGTATGATGTTAACGCGCTTATGTGATAACAAGCACAGGTGTGATGTCAACGTGCTCATTAGATGACAAGTAGAGGTATGATATTAACGTGCTCGTTAGATGACAAGCAGAGGTATGATATTAACATGCTGACTTGATGACAAGAAGAGGTATGATGTTAACGTGCTCATTAGAATCTTAACCGTTCAGTGACATTTAGTATGATGGATTGGGAAAAGACATAGGTGTCATTAAACATGTCTTAAAACTCGACCTATTCAGAGGATCTGGTCTTGATAGGAATGAGCTAACTAAATAGAGATGACGGTTAACATATTTAGCCTTGGAATTTGCCTATCAGAGATAACTGTTAACTTGATAGAGAGATGATTTTCGTTAGAGGTAATTTTTAACTTAACGATATCAAAAACAAATTCATTAGAGGTTGCAATGTTGGACTTGATGAAGTGTGAGTTTCCTTTTCTGTCAGAGGTGAAAGCTTAACATGACAGGAGATTTAATCGGATTTGATCTCATTTAATTTTGAATTCTGATGTCAGAGGTATGATTTTAACATGACAAATATTTTGGAGTGTCACTTGCTCTGCTAGAGAAAAATGAAAAGAAAAGTTTTGCTGTCAGAGGTGAAATCTTAACGTGACAAGAGATTTCATTAGACTTGATCTTATGGAGAAAAGTGATTCGATTTTGTACTCGGGTGTCAGAGGTATGATTTTAACGTGATAAGAGATTTGATTAGATTTGATCTCATAGAGCAAATTGACTCAATTTTGTATTCTGATGTCAGAGATATGATTTTAACGTGACAAATATTTTATAGAGTCACCGATTTTGCTGGAGAAAAGTGACGAGAAAAGTCTTGCTGTCAGAGGTGAAATCTTAACGTGATAGGAGATTTGATCACATTAGGATTTTTAGCAAACCCCCAGCTATCAACGGGTTTGATTTGTCTTTACCAACTACTGTTTGAGTTGGGCTAGACATGCTGTTCCCCTTAGTAAGGTAAGTTATCAAGCATTTCGCTTGGGCTTGAATGCCAAACATTTCCTCTTCCCTTTGCTTTAGCAGCTTTGGGCGATGATGTATCCTTATAATCAAATAAGGATACTGTTGTAATAGATTTGTCATGAGATTTTTAGCAAATCCCAGCTATCAACGGATTTGATTAGTTTTTACCAACTACCATTTGAGTTGGGCTAGCCATGCTATTCTCCTCAGCATGGTGAGTTATCGAGAATTTCGTTTGGACTTGTATGCCAAATTTTTCCTCTTCTCTTTGCCTTAGCTGTTTTAGGCAATGATGTATCCTTATATTCAAATAAGGATACTGTTGTGACAGATTTATCATGAGATTTTTTAACAAACTTCCTGCTATCAATGAGTTTGATTTGTCTTTACCAACTACCATTTGAGTTAGGCTAGCCATACTATTCCCCTCAGTATGGTAAGTTGTCGAGAATTTCGATTGGGCTTAAATGCTAAACTTTTTCTCTTCCCTTTGTTTTAGTAGTTTTGGGCAGTTCATGCTTTTACCCACAGCATGATGGGTTGGCGAGAAACTGATTCTCTTCCTGTTACCTTGATGGTGTTGGGAAAATCATGCTTTTACCCCAGCATGATGGGTTGGCGAGAAACTCGTTCTCTTCCCGTTTCCTTGATGGTATTGGGCAATTCATTCTTTTACCCCCAGCATGATGGGGTTGGCGAGAAATTTATTCTCTTTCTGTTGCCTTGATGGCATTAGGCAATTTATACTTTTACTCCTAGCATGATGGGATTGGCGAGAAACTTGTTCTCTTCCTGTTGTCTTGATTGCGTTGGGCGATTCATGCTTTTTACCCCCCCGCATGATGGGGTTGGCGAGAAGTTATTCTCTTCCCATTGCCTTAATGGAGTTGGGCATTTCATACTTCTACCCCAAGCATGATGGGTTAGCGAGAAACTTGTTTTCTTCCCGTTGCCTTGATGGCGTTAGGCATTTTTTTGCTTTTACCTTTAGCATGATAGGGTTAGCTTGGATTTCGTTTGGACTTACAGACCAAACTTTTTCTCTATCCATAGTCGTAGACGTAGGATTCATTTTCATTTTATACCCTAAGTTGGGGTGCGAAGCTACATCTCAGCAGCGACCAATATTTCTTTATTTGCTGTGTTGAAGAGGAGGTCGGATGACTTTATTCCCTTAAGAGGAACATTTCTTCAGGAATTTTCTGTTGATCAGCATCATCATCCGGTCACCGTGTTGATTGATCAATCTGTATACTCCATTTAAGTAGACCGTCTCTACTACAAATGAGCCCTTCCACTTTGACTGAAATTTGTCTTTAGTCTTATGCATTAGGATCATTGGTCACCTGATTGCTAGGACCAAGTCGTCAACTTTGAAAGTTCTTTCTTATACTTTCTTGTTGAAGGTGCTCTCGAAATGTGCGCTTGGCACAACTTGATTTGTTACTGCGCGTTCAAGATACAAGCTTAGCCCTATATCCACTGGCTTAGTCTCGTATTTTAAGCTAGCAAAGCCTCGCGACTGGGCTAGTGTGACTTAGCGTTATATGCGGGGTTGGACTTGTGTGCAGGTTTAGCCTCGCACACTGAGTTAGCTTCGTATTTTAGTTGCGAGCATAACTTAGCACTCCACACGGGCATAGCCTCGCATTTAGATTACTTTACGCTGTTTAGCATTGCATTGTACGCGGAGTTTAGTTTTGTATGCAATGTTTACTGGACGTGGTCTCACCTCCTGTGTGGGCCACATGTGACTGGTTACAAGCCCATTGTGAGGCAACGGGCCACCTTCTTCTTCATCGGATATTACGCAAGGTTGCCGGTTGGCTTGACGCCTTAAGTCTCTGACGCAGATCTTGACCTTCCGCGTTTTAAAGTCTATACGGGACTGAGAATTAGTTTCCCATTTTGGCTGTGAGTATAGCCTCGCGCTTAGATGACGTTACGTTGGATTGGCATTGTATTATGTGCAGAGTTTGCTTTGCATTGCATACAAGGTTTATTGGTATGAGATCCACCCCCTGTGTGGGCCACATTTGAACAGTTGTTGTAATTCAATTGACCACTTTCTTATTCTATGAAGTTTACGCTAGGCTGAGAGTTAGCTTCACATTTTTGTCTTGAGCATAGTCTCACGTTTAAATAACTTTACGCTGGCTTGGCCTCGTACTGTATGTGGGGTTTAGTCTCGCATTCTTGCTTCGGGCTTAGCCTCGCATTATATGCAAGTTTATCTGGTTGTAGATCCCACCCCCTGTGTCAACCTCATTTGTCTCTTCATAGAGTTTATCATATGGTAATAAATCATTTCCATCTTTGTGGCAGATTATGCGGGACTAGGTCTTAGCCTTTCATTCTCATGATTCTGTATAAGGTTGAGACTTGTCCTTACATTATAGCACTTCCACGCTAGGCTAAAATTTAGCTTTGCATTTTTTTTAATTTTTTTAATTTTTTTGTTTTTTTTATGCAAGGCTGGAACTTGGCCTCACATTTTGATTCATCTTCAAACTTGGGATTAGCTTCACGCACTATATTAATTACGCATGCTGACTTGGTTTTGTGTACCATATGTTTCATGTCAGGCAGCAAGTTAGCCTTGTGTTAGCATTTTCTTCCAATAATGGAAATCACGCGGGCTGGCAGGTAGCCTCGCGTATACGCTATCCTTACGTTTCAACTGTTTTACGTGGGGTTGCAAATTAGCCTTGCGTTTTGGAGTTTTTGCATTTTTACTGGCTTTGCTTTGCATAGTCTTACGTTGTTCGCAGATATTAGCCTCACGTTCTTTACGCTGGCTTTGCCTCATATTGTATGCAAGCATAACTTTATATTCTAGCTTTATACATATCCTTGTTTGGCTGGATGTGGGTCTCACCCCCTATATAGGACTTGTTTAACTGTCCATTGAGTTCGTCATACAGTAATAGATTACTCCTTTTTTTTGTATTGGGCTACGCGGGGTTGAACCTTAGCCTCGTATTTCTGTTCACTTTTGTACTCTGGATGAGTTCTGTGCGCTGCCTTAGCCTCGCGCACTAGTATAACCATGCACGTTAGTTTAGTTTCGAGTTCGCCTTGCGTCTGACAACTTTACACTGGCTTAGTCTCGAATTAGCTTCATGCACAAAACGATTTTATGTTGGTTTAGCCTCACGTTATACATGGAGTTAGGCTTGTGCGCTGGCTTAGCCTCACGCACTGAATTTGACTCGCGTGCTAGTTTAGTCTCGCGCACTGAATAAGCTTCGGGCTCGACTTGCAAGTGTAACTTCGCATCTGGTTGGCATGGCCTCACGTTGTAC
The DNA here is from genome assembly GCA_036321105.1 of Dracaena cambodiana. Classification (NCBI taxonomy): domain Eukaryota; kingdom Viridiplantae; phylum Streptophyta; class Magnoliopsida; order Asparagales; family Asparagaceae; genus Dracaena; species Dracaena cambodiana. Next base: position 18,992,761 of record JAYEPQ010000015.1, read on the forward strand.
ATGGGATTTAATCTCGCATTTAGCTCAGCCCTGCATTTATTATTGGCTCTGAGTGTTCTTTTCCTCTTGCAGTGATTCTGAGTTTGTTTTTAAACTTCTTCAACATTCTTCGCATCTTTTGCTTCATGTCTTCTTTCTCCATTAACTTGAAAATTTCTAGCTTGAGCTAGAAGTCAGTTCTCACACACTGCAGGCAGTGCTTTGGCACGTCGCATTGCCTCGTAAACTTAAAGACACCAGCAACTGAATCCACAATTAGTTGTAAAGCATGTTCGAACTTGCAGAAATCCTTCGGTCTCTTAACTTGAAAGACATGAGATAGAATTAACAGATGCATTCATATTTGTCCCTTATTTCGGACTGTTCCACTGCTGCACATCATCTGGGCATTCTATCATCTGTGCAGCAAGTGACAACGTGGCATTCAAATTTTGCGATCACGTCAACATCTTTGGTAAATCCCTGCACGTGTGTGTGTGGGGGGGGGGGGTAAACCGACATTGTATCCTTGCATAGTTTCCTAACGTAGCATCGGTGGCATTAATGTGAATGCCTCCCAAAGCAAGGTTCTTATGCGTGCTTTGTTCAACGGCGAGGTGTTATTGATGTTCTTGAGCAACATCACCCCTTGCCTTGATACTGCATCGGCCGCTGGACCCATGTGAGCTGACAACTCTTCTCTGGCTTCAACCATCACCGAAGCCGCTTCCAACAAAAGCCTTGATTGGTGATCAATGTTGTATGCTCTTGCCTATGCTACATTCTCCAAAATGTCAACCCCATTAAATCCAAATTTGTCTGCAATCTGTAGAGACTTCGAGGCCTAGAATTATTAGATAAAGAAGGCTTTGGCACTTTAACTAGGGGCGATATCTGTTAGCAAAAGATAGCGGAATAATACTAATGCAACAACCAGCGGAATCAAATAGTTAACCGAAGAGAAAAAAAATCGCAGAGACAGAGAACACGCAGATTTAACGTGGTTTGGTAATATGCCTACGTCCACGGGGACACGATCGAAAAACTTTCACTATATCAAAAGAGAATTACAACTTACTAGTTCTCAACCATAAGAGAAATCACAAAGAAATCACACAAAATTTTGAGATCAAACCCTAATCTCTTGTTGCAGTGATTTACTTCTTTGCTTCGACCACCGAAGAAGAACCCCAAAAAAAGTCCCCGCCTTCTTTTCTTCTTCTTTGCTTTCGGCCAAAACAACAAAAAAACCAGCCGCCAAAGCAAAACCTTTGCTTCACCTTTTCTCTGACCAAAAAACAAAACAACAGCAGCACAGTGAATTATTTCACCAAAAATAATTTGACCACACCGCACCGCCTCAAAAAATAAACCAAGGCAATCTCCTTTTGTTTCAGCCGCCCTATTTTCTTTTTGTTGATTTTGGCTTAATCAATACCCTAGCACACAACCTCATATTTATATTATATCATAACGGGTTTGGGCCGGTTTTTAGACCCGTTTCGGTGTACCGAAACCCATTACGACAATGGGCTCTATTAGCAACAATCTCCTACTTAGAGACCAATTGCTAAAAATGTAATCTCTATACATGAAAATCACAGTGTCCAAAGTTTTTACCTCGATCGTTCAAGGTCCCAATTTCAGCATTCAACACAAATGCACCAAAATTGAGCAATAGCTCAACTTTTTTCCATCAACCGGCTTTGTCAATATATCTGCAGGATTTTTACTGCCCTCAATCTTCTCCAACTTCAATTGGCCATTCTCTAACAAGGATCTAATGAAGTGATATCTCAAGTGAATATGTTTAGTCCGTGAATGATACGCTGAGTTCTTAGCAAGATGAATTGCATTCTGACTATCACTGAATAACCTGCAATCCACTCCATCAAAACCCAACTCACTCATCAATCGCTGCAACCAAATAAACTCCTTACTTGCTTCTGTAGCTGCAATATACTCAGCTTCTGTCGAAAATAAAGCAACAATTGATTGTAATCTTGAAACCCAGCTTACCGTTGTCCCTCCTACAGTAAAGATATAACCTGTGGTGCTCCTGCCATTGTCTCTATCACCCGCATTGTCCGAATCCACAAAACCATGCACATCAATGTTATCACCCCCAAAACATAAACAATATTTTGAAGTACCTTTCAAATACCTGAAAATCCACTTCACCGCTTGCCAATGTTCCTTCCCAGGGTTCTTCATGATTCTACTCACTACTCCCACTGCATGTGCAATATTTGGTTTTGTACTCACCATTGCATACATGAGACTCCCAACGGCCGATGAATAAGGCACATTCTCCATGTGTCTCGTCTCCTCATCTGTCTTAGCACCTTACTCTTTTGACAGTTTGAACTGACCACCAAGAGCTGTAGTTACCGGTTTTGCATTATCCATGTTGAATCTCTCTAACACCTTCTTGATGTACCCCTCCTGAGATAACCACAATTTCTTATTTTTCTTATCTCGGGTAATTTGCATTCCAAGAAGTTGTTTAGCCTCACCCATGTCCTTCATAGAGAATCTCCCTGCCAACTTTTTTTTTCAGATCATTGATTTTCTTCATGCATGTACCTGCCACAAGCATATCATCTACATACAAAGAAAGTATAATAAAGTTACCACCTTAAACTTTTGTAGATATACACAATGATCTGAATTGCATCTAGTAAAACCCGAATCCAATATAAACTTGTCGAACTTCAAGTACCATTGCCTCGGCGCCTGTTTCAACCCATACAAGCTCCTTTTCAGTCGACATACCCAATTCTCTTTTCCTTTAACTTCATATCCCTCCGGCTGTTCCATATATATTTCCTCCTCCAAATCACCATGAAGGAAAGCAGTCTTCACATCGAGCTGCTCTAAATACAATCCTTTCACAGCCACAATACTTAGTATTGCTCTGATAGAAGTCATCTTGACAACATGTGCAAATATTTCATTGAAGTCAATACCTTTTCTCTGACCATATCCCTTCACCACAAGTCTAGCCTTGAACCTTTGTGTCCCTCCTGCCTCATGTTTTACCCTGTATACCTACTTGTTATGCAATACTTTCATTTTTTCCGGTCGCTTCACTAATTTCCATGTGTGATTCTCCTCCAAAGAAGACATCTCATCACGCATGGCTTGCTCCCACTTAAGACGAAATTTATCCTGCATAATCTCTTGGTAACTCTCTGGTTTACCTGCATCAGTATATAAAACATGATATAATGGAAGACAAAGTTTTTGGGTTTGCTTCCTTATCCTCGTGCTCCTCCTCAAAATGGGAACACTCTCTGATGAAGTATTGGAACCATCTACTTCAGTCAATGGCTCTCTTTCCTGTTCGGTCTCATCTGAAACTTATGTATTCTCAGGTATAGTCATTTCTTCCTCTTCAGATGTAGGTATTTCTTCCTTTCTTTTATCCATGGGATCCATCCCATCTTGTGGCTCATCCAGTTCCAAGTGCTCTTTCTCCACTGCATTGTCACTCTTACTTTCCATTCGGTCTTTATACATACAACCCTCATTAAATACTATATCTCTGCTACGAATTACCTTGTTATGCTCATAATCCCATAAGCGATAACCATATTCGTCGCCACTGTATCCAATGAATGCACACTTCTGAGATTTAGAATCAAGCTTCTTTCTCATCTCATGATCCACATGTGCATATGCTATACAACCAAACACTTTTAAGAATGAATAATTCACAGTCTTACCAGACCACACCTCCTCTGGAATTCCTCCATCTAAAACACTAACTAGACTCCTGTTGATCAGATAGACTGCCGTATCTATAACGGCTCCCCAAAGTTGCAAAGGCAAACCTACTTGTAGTCTCATACTCCGAGCTCGCTCCAAAATGGTTCATTCATCCTCTCAGCCACGCCATTCTGCTGCGGTGTCCTCGGTACAGTCTTCACTCTCCTGATCCCGTGGGTAGAGCAATAGTCATCGAACTCTCTATTGCAAAATTCCCCACCGTTGTCTAACAACAAACATTTCACCTTCAAACCTGTTTCATTTTTAACAAGAGCTTTCCATACCTTGAAGATTTTGAAGACATCGGATTTCTGCTTAAGTGCAAATACCTATGTTTTCCTGCTTGCATCATCTTTGAAAGTGACAAAATAAGAATTACCTCCAAGAGACTTCGCCGAAGAAGGCCCCATACATCCGTATATACCAACTTCAATCTCTCGATTTTCTTCTCCTTACCATCCTTCATAAAACTAACTCTTTTCTGCTTTCCAAACACACAGTTCTCACATAAATCAAAATTAGCATCTTTCATATCTGTCAACATACCTCTGGATTGTAATACTCTCATGCTGATTTCGCTCAAGTGACCGAGCCTCTGATGCCATACGGTAGCCTTCTCATTCTTCACGGTGGATAAAGAAACAACGTGATCCACTGAGCTTGAGAGTAAATATAGAGTTCCCACTCTCTCACCCTTAACCACTATCATTGCTCCTTTGCTAATCTTCCACTGTTTCTTCTCAAATGAGATTTGATAACTTTCACTATCCAGCTTGCTAACAGATATCAAATTCTTCTTCAAATCTGGTATGTGCCTGACCTCTTGTAAAAGCAACTTTCCACCATTGTGCTACTTTAACTGAATTGTCTCTCTACCGACAATCTTTCATTCCTGCCCATTACCAACAGTCACATGCCCAAAATCACCTTGGACATAATTCTCAAACCATTCTCTGCGAGCAGTGCAATGGAATGAAGCCCCTGAATTCACAAACCACGAATCTGATCTTGATTCTGTATGAGCAGACAAACACAAGTCATCATACTTTTCACTTGGATTCACCACATTCGCTCCTTCCTTGTCTTTATTTGGACAATTCTTCTTCATATGACCCTCTGTCTTACATTTCCAACACACTAAGTTTTTCTTGAACTTCCCCTTAGACTTTGATCTTCCTCTTTGCTTTGACTCCCTGCTTAAATTTCTACCCCTTTCCTTTCTTCTGTCATTATCAACCGACAGAGCAGTACTTATAGAAACTGTGCTCTCACCCATACTCTTTTTCATCAATTCATCATTCATGATTGCACTCACAACATCATTGAATTTAAGAGCAGTATTGGAAGAATTGTTGATGGCCATAACAACATTACTCCAACTATCTGGTAACAAACACATAAATATCAAAACTTTAATGTCATCAGCAAAGACAAAATCTAAAGATTCAAGTTGTGCCCATAATGTGTTGAATTCATTCAAATGATTAACAACTGAACTATCAGAAGGCATTCTCAAGTTGAACAACTTTTTCATTAGAAACAGTCTATTTGAGACAGACGGCTTCTCATAAAATTTAGCCAACGCTGACATCAAACCTGAAGTGGTTTTCTCCTTGGAGACGTTGAACATAACCTGTTTTGTCAGGCACAATCGAATCTGCGCCAAAACTCTCCTGTCCAACAATGCCCACTCCTCATCAGTCATCTTTTCTGGCTTTTCTCCAATCAGTGGTTGATGTAAATTCTTTTGATATAAATAATTTTCCATTTGCAACTTCCACCATTGGAAATCTGTCCCATCAAATTTTTCAATCTTTTCCTTCCTATCTTCCGCCATAACTCCCACTCAAAATCAACACCGATCTGAGTGAAATCTGACCCGAACCAGGGCTCTGATACCAATTGTTAGTAAAAGATAGCGGAATAATACTAATGCAACAACCAGCGGAATCAAATAGTTAACCGAAGAGAAAAATAATCGCAGAGACAGAGAACACGCAGATTTAACGTGGTTCGGCAAGATGCCTACGTCCACGGGGACACGATCGAAAAATTTTCACTATATCAAAAGAGAATTACAACTTACTAGTTCTCAACTACAAGAGAAATCACAAAGAAATCATACAAGATTTTGAGATCAAACCCTAACCTCTTGTTGCAGTGATTTGCCTTTTTGCTTCTACCACCGAAGAAGAACCCCAAAAAAGAAAATCTTCTTTGGCCGAATCCTCTGCTGCCCTCAACAATAGCAGCCGCCCTTTGCTTCAAGCTGCCACAAATAATTCTTTGGCAAAAAAAACTAACCTGGCCGAAACCCTTTGTGTTTCCCACTAGGACTATCTTTGGCCCCACTGTCTTGATTAGGCAATTATTCAGAACCCCCATTAACTTGTTGGACATTGACAGTAGCTGGAGTTGCACGAGACGCTGTACTTGTTGTCTTAGCAGTCGCAAAGCATATCAAATTACCCACTGCAGCTGCAGTTGTATCATGCCTATCACGCCTTGTTAATCGGATGCATCGCTTCCAGCTACATCAGCACAGTATCACACAGATTTTGTATCCCACCGAAACAGGCCTAATGTATGCAACATCGATCGCATGAGAGGATGCTTTGCCTGATAACAGATTCTGCTATACTACTTTCAGCTATTTTCACTGCCAATCCATCTCCTAACGGTGCATCTTGCCTCCAGCATAGAGCAGCTTCTCATTATAAACTTTACCATTAAATCTCTCTACAGCCCGTGCGATGTCATCAAAACTAAAGCTCGTAAATTTGCACTTGCATTGTAGGACAGCAACGACTGATAGTCCTCGGTTTTCGTCGATTGCTTCAAACTTGAAACTAGCAGCGACATAGCTTGATATCCGAAGCTGGAGGAGTAGTTGTCAATTGTTGCTGGAGATCAGCGAGATTGCTGTCACTGATCGGTTTCGTTATTGATACTGCCTCAATTTCTTCAGATAAGGCTGCATTAAGCCTGTCGTTATGGAGCATATGTACTTGGCATTCGGTCACAAGCTAGGAATCACACTGATCGAGCTCTTGAGCTCCTTTCATTTGTTCTCAATTTAGAGAGACGATCTCTTTCTCCGAGAAGCAACATATGGACCCTCTTCCAGGAATTCACAACTCAAGGAAGACCATAATGACAGTGCTGCTTGTCTTCTCTACAATCTCATTTCTTGCCTAATCTGAGATGCAGTACAGGGAAGAGAGAGGCAGGGGTGACCCACCGGCTTCCAGTTGGTTTTTTTTGTTGCCAAAGTTGATTATTTATATTTTTTTTATTTATTATATGTTAATATTATTATTTATTATTATTTATTTATTATTATTTTTTTTTTATTTTTTATTTTAATTATTTTTTATTTTTTATTTTTATTATATATATTTTTATTTTTATATTTTATATATATTTTTTTACATTTTTTTTTTATTTTTATTATTTATTATTATTATTATATTTTAATTATTTTTTATAATTTTAGTTATATAATTTTTATTATTATTATTATAATTATTTTTTTTCTATTTTTTAAATTTAAATTTTTATTTAATATTTTTTAAATTTTTTTTATTTATTTTTAATTTAATATATATTTTTTGTTTTTATTTATTATTATTTCTTTAATTTTCTTTTGTTTTGTTTTTTTATTTATTTTATATTTTTATTATATATTTTTTTAAAATTTATTTTTATTTTATTTATTTTTTTTGTTCGGCACCTTGCAGGTTGCATCCCGCCGGTGGCATCTTGCGGTAGAAACCGGCGGGTGCTACCGCGGGATGCAATCCGTATGTGCCACCCGCGGGTTGCATCCTGTGGAAGCAACCCATGGAAGGAACCCCATGTGATGATTTTTTTTGACATGCGATGATGCCTTATCAATTTTTATTATGGGCGATGACGCCTCATATGTTTTTTTAATAGGCGATGATACCTTGTTAATTTTAATGGGCGATGATGCTTCACTATTTTTTTGGACCGACAATGACGTCTTGTCACTTTTTTTTTGTGGGTGATGACGCCTCACTTATTTTGACAGGCGATGATGCCTTGTCAATTTTGGTGGGCGATGACACCTCACTTTTCTTGATCATTACCTGGCAATGACGCCTAAGCTCCAAATCAAAAAAATTTAAAGATCGGATTGCGCCGCTGAAACTCCCACTGTGGTCTCCAATTCTTGTACGCCCGAAAAATTGTAGATTTCCTTACATTGCTAATTTGATTTTGAATACAACAATAAAAGAAAAATTACAAAATAAAATCTGAGATTACAAGAATAGGAAAAATTAATTTTATTCTCCTTTTAAATTTTTGTGGGTCTGGCAGCGGTGGAGCTTTGCTTCTGTACTCCGTTGACGATCCGATCTGTATTTTTTAAAAAACCAGAGACTAGAAATCCAGAGGAGGAGAATTCTCAATATCATCTTCTTCTTGTACGCCTGAAAAATAGTAGATTTCCTTACATTGCTAATTTGATTTTGAATACATACAAAATAAAATCTAAGATTACAAGAATAGAGAAAATTAATTTGATTCCCCTTTAAATTTTTGTGGGTCTTGTAGCGGTGGATTTTTACTTCTGTACTCCGTTGATGATCCGATCTGGATTGGAAAGTAGATGATATTGAGAGTTCTCCTCCTCTGAATTTCTGGTCTCCGGTTTCTATATAAATCTCCTTTTTCTAAACTCTGGAAATCTTTTTTAAAGATGGTGGAATAATTGTTCGCTTCAAATCTGGATAAAATCTTTCCTTCAAATTCCAGTCAAATCCACGTAATTAATCCCTAAAAATCCGGGTCAAACGAGTAATCAAAGTACGGGTGCAAGCAACCCCGCGGGAGCAACCCGCGGGTAGGACCCATGGTAGCGCTCCCGTGGGTTGGCACCCGTGGGAGCGCTCCCATGGGTTGGCACTCGCGGGAGGCCTCCCACGGGTTGGCACCCACGGGAACGGGAATTATTCCCGCGGGTGAGCCCCGCGAGATAATTCCCCTTTTTTTTTCCTTTTCTTTTCTATTTTTTTTTTGTTTCTACAAAATCAAAAGGGTTAGAAGATGCAAAGTTCTTTTTTTCTTCATCATGGTGACATGCACCGATATATATATATATATATATATATATATATATATATATATATATATATATATATATATATATATATATATATATATATATATATATATATATATATATATATATATATATATATATATATATATATATATATATATATATATATATATATATATATATACACACACACATACTAGACTCCTTGTAAAATAGTGAGGTACTTAATTAAATATGTATGTATAACTTATTTCATTAGTAAATTGTTTTTTCCTTTTCCAAAAAATCTTAGTGTTTAAAGTTTAATGTTTGTAACATGATGATTTCTAGTGATATTTATAATTCCCATAAAAATAAATTTAATATATATTTTCAATGAATCTCGCATGTCAACAAGATAAGGATTAGCTTTGCAGGTTTAATCAAAATCAATCTCCCCCTTAATCTGATTCTAATTTTTTTTTACCGACAAACAAAGATTGGCACAAATATAACTAACGAATGTTTATTGTTTGAACACTTTGATATTGATCTCTTATACAACAAAGTTATGATAGTATATATTATTGAAATCGATTTAATAGTAATATAAGTAAAAATAAAAAAAATTCATATTTTTCCGAACTCATAATATGCAACCATCATCCTTTTTACTCACTAGTTTTTTCTATACTAGTTAAACTTACACAAATATTTTTGGTAATATTATCAAAATTGAGTCCCAACTTGGCCGAGTTGACTTAAAAGCCATGGATAACACACTACATGTTTGAAGAACTTGAATTGTTTCAATAATTGGAAAAAGAATTTGCCTCTGTCTATGCGTACTCATGTCGTTGTGTTCATGTTAGTCCCCCTTTTTAGCTCATCTTCAAATAGGGATTATCTAATGGGAACTTGAGTGCTATGTACCTATTGTTGATCATCTGATTATCCTCATCACAACTATAGATAAAAGAAATATCTAGCCACCATGCTATATATAATTTAAGCTGCTTTTGTTACTTGACATGCTCATTGGCTAGATATAACTAGTCGTTTATATGAGTGATTTTTTCTTTCTTTGTAATGTGAAAATCTCAAACAAGAATTCCTATATAACTAGTAGTTTACAATTTAAGCTACTGGTATAATGCTGTCAATTATATTTTGGTAGCTTTTTTCTTTCTTAGTAGTTTATATGCATGCTTATTTTTAATTTTTAGTAGCTTTTTACCAATCAGTCATCTTATTTTAACTTATTACTAGTTATCTTCTTATACTATTCTAATTTATTGATATAATAACACAAGAATGATTATTTATAGGGGATCCTTTTGACTAGTGTACCGGGGGCCGGGAAGATATTACTTGTAAATGTATCATTCAACAGAAACTATTCAATAAGTTTTATTTATAAATTTTGTTTGATGTCACTATAGTTTGTTACTCTAAAAGAATGTATTGATTTTGCGTATCTGCTTTTTGTAAATTACTTTTATGCATTAATAAACAATTTTGCCTTAACAACTAATATTGTATTCCTTGATAAATCTTCTTGAACACCCTTATTTCTGGATTTTATAGTATACTATTGAGTTCCTTTTTGTGGAAGGATGAGAAAGTTCTGGAGCAGGGAGAAGGTTTCCCTAACCCAATCTTGTAATATATATATATATATATATATATATATATATATATATATATATATATATATATATATATATATATATATATATATATATATATATATATATATATATCAATAAGTTTAAAAAATAATTATGCTTGGAATTAGATTTTTATTATTTGCAGTAGAGACTAAACATATTATTATTTTGTGGGTTTTAATAATTATACAGTGACAAGTTTAAATTACACATGTTTTAGTCCAGTGTTGAAATTTTCATTAACTAAATCCCATCTTCCTATTACCGGATTATTGGATTCTGTTGGCAAAAGCATAAAGTATGTAATAACGTCGTTGTTCTTACTTTAATTTTATTGTCAATATTAATCTCTCAATTTCAAAACACATAAATCTCATGTTGTTGAGCTTTCTAATTGAATTTATTTTATGAATGTGTCAAAATATGTCATGTGCTTGGTGAGAAATCATGATATTTTCAAGAAAAGGAGCATGGAAACGTCCTTCAAGTAAAAGACTTCGACAAGATGTCCAGGAGGCCAAGGAAGTATTGATGATTGAAGTAGCTTAAAAAATTAGAGAAGAAATACATACTGAGTCAAAGGAGAAATTGAAAGCAGAGTTTCAAGAAGTACTTGCTGAAATTAGAGCTTAAATGCATTCTGAGTTAGAGTCTATATTTCATAGCTTATGGCTTCTTTTATTAGTTCTGTATTGCAATAAAAAAATTGATTTTTATGTATTTAATTTGATTAAACATGTTTTGCACAAAAACAATTTAATAGTTATGTAAAACTAGATGGTATATTTTATGAATAATTTTACATTGTTCATGAGATGAATTTTAATTTTCTATTGTATATCATTGATATATGTATCAGTTATTTATAAAACATCTCATATGAATATGATGTTTGAAGATATTAATGATTATATAAATGCTTGGTGATTAAATTTAGATTTAGTGATGATACATAAAAATCGTTACTGATAAGTATATTTCTGACTACGTATATTCTCACAGAGTTCGAGTTATAGTGACAATAAATATTGTTACAAATCGTAGTTTTTAGTGGCACTATTTAAACGTTGTCACTAATAATTACTTTTGTGACAACTTTTATCATCACTAATCGTATAAATGACAATATTATATAATATTTTATAAATATATAGTGACAAAGAATCAACATTTTGTGATGAATATTATTATCACAAATTAGATTTAGTCACAATCAAAGTCGTCACTAAAGAGTCGTAATAGTGACAATATATTAACTTTTTTGTGACAACTATTGTTGTTACAAATAAAATTTAGTGACAATAAAACTTATCACATAAAGAAGAGTTATAGTGATAATTTAGTAAGTTTTTTGTAACAAGTTAAAGTTTTTACTAAAGACTAGTTTCAGTCACGAGGAGCAAAAGTTGTCACAAAAAGTTTTAGTGACAGCCACATATGTGACAATACTTAGTCATCACTAAACTCGTCACTAAAAACTTTTAGTGACGATGTAATGACTTTTAGTGACAACTTTTGTTGTCACGAAAACCCTATATTCTTGAAGAGTGATCAGCACATGCTTTATTAGAAACTAAAGTTCTTCTCAGTTTCAGGGTGCGTCTATCAATACAACCAGAGATGAGGTGGGTAGCCTTCTCCAAATGTTCAAAAATCAAGAAGAGCAAGCTCAACAACAACAAGCGATGCTTGAGCAATAGAAAAATGATAATGGATGCTATATTGGCACAACTGCAATCACTTAGCAAGTATCCTCCTCAGAGAGGTCATGATAATACTGACGAAGGTCCATTCGGGTCCAGGAATAAGAACAAAGAAAATGATGGATCCGAAATAAAGAAGAAGACACTCGCTCCCCACAAGATTGGAGAAACTACGAAAGACAGAGTTGGAGGACATCCAAACCAAAATAGATGCAATCAAACAAAAGATACCTTACAAAAGGCAGGTATAGTGCATCATTACATTCGAGAGTGGGATTTAATCCCTTTTTCGAAGCTTATCGAGCACCTAATATCGATAAGTATTACGGAAAGGGTCTCCTAATCAGCACAACTACCACTTCCATTCACTGATTGAAAATACTATGGGTTATGATGTGTTGATGACTTGGCTATTTGTCGGATCCTTAAAAGGGATCAATTTTGATTGGTTCTGCACTTTACTAGTCAGATCCATTGTCATGGGCGGATTTAGAAGCTCGACTTCTCGCTCGCTTTTACAAGAACGGCACTGCAGTATCCATACTCACCATGATTGAAGAAAAGTAAAAGAAAAGCGAGTATGTGAAGGATTTCATCAAGAGATTTAGGAATCTTTCCCTTAGATGACCTGAAGAAATGCCTCTCTCCATGCTATTACAAACTTGTAGGCACAATCTTTGTGCAAATATTGAAACTAATATGGCGCATTTCGGGCCCATACATAGAAAGAGCAACAAGAACAGATTGAGATTATTGAGAAATCAATCTCAATGTTATCAATCATGACAAGGGGCAAACAGCAGGCGAAGACTACTACAATGTGCACCCAACCTTCTAAGTTGAAAGGGAAGAATGTGCTAGTAATAGATATGCCTATGGAATCTAAGAAGAGTCCAGCGCCCTGACAAAGTACTATCTTGTCACAACGAGCGCGAAAGAAGTACTTGTTCAAAGATGAACATGTGCTTAAGATCTTCAATATGTTGGTTAACAATAATAAAATTGAGCTACATAAACCCAAGAGGCTAGAGAAAGTGGGAGCATACAAAAGACCCCAAATACTACTATTGTCATAGGATCATAAGCCATCCACCTAAAGATTACTTCATCCTTTAAGATAAAATACAAGCACTGATCGTGGTAGGAGTACTCCACCTAAATGAAGAAAAGAAGCAAGTCATCACGAACATGGTCTTCCTTCAGTTCGGCTGAAAATTGCCAAAAGTAGAAGTACCAAACAGAGTCATGGTCCCTAAGGTAATTACACGGATAATCAATATAGGTCCACACCCTCTACAAACTCAAGGCTTGGTACCTATTCCTATACAAAATGGAGAAATAATGTAGGTACATCCTGATCTTGTTGAAGAAAGACAATGGACTGTAGCCATCTCCAAAAAAAAAAAAAGAGCATATAGTTTTTGAAAAAAAAAGAGCATTTTGGATTGTCACCAGAGAATAACACACTTCAACTAATTTGCTCACTGATTTTGAAGAGGAGCATATTGTTTTAATGGTAGATCCAGTCCCAGTCAGAGGTGCTGAGTCAAGGAAAGCATATCTAAAAGAATATGATATGACTAACCCCACAGAGTTGCTATCACATCCTTCCACAGATTCTGCACCTCCTTCGTCAGCACCTGAGCCACCTCTTGACAAAAGCAAGTCCAAAGAGGTCAGATTTTACAACTCTTTACATAAAAGAGCAGTTGAAGACTTAATTGTTCCTTTTAAATTTGACATTTTGGCGAAGTTGGTAAATATTCCTGCGAGTATTACCATATATGAATTGTTGTGCTTTTACAAACAAACTAGGGACGCTCTCAGGGAAGTCTTAGCCGGCTCTAAGTCATTCTTGATTCATATCCTACTCCCGACAGAGATAGAGTAACAACATTGTCAATGCCATCAAATCTCAGCCTTACCAAGCATAATCTTTACTCCTGATGATATGTTCATCATGAGTTCAAACCATGATCATCCATTCTACTATTCGGGATATATTGGGTCAATCAAGGTTAAGAGAATATTGAATAACCCAGACTCTATCCTTAGCATCATACCGGTCCACCAACTTCAATTTCTTTGTATCCCAGTTTGCAAGTTAGCATCAATCACAACTATCCATACATTTAACGCTCAAAATAGCTGACCTGTTGGAAAGATTCGCCTAAAATGCCAGAATGGGACCTTGAGATAGAAGTAACTTGCCATGTTATTGATGTAGAAACTTCATATAATCTTCGGTTGGACAACCATGGATTCATTCCGACCTGATTATTCTGACCATCCTTCATCAGTGTTTAAAGTATGTGGACAAAGGGTAGTTAAAGCAGTGTATATAGAAAAGTAACCATTCAAGAGGGTAGAAAACTACGTTACCAATGCAATTCTCTATCAAGAGGAGAAAGAGGACAGTAATGAAGCAGATTCAGAGCTAGTTAATGGCTCAGATGAAGCTTCAGTTGAGTTGAATCCTCTTGTAATTGGTCTAAAGGATATAAATATTAACCCAAACGCTTATGATGAAAGTGAATGGATCTCTAATGAAGATATTGTTTTTGAATACGTTTCGCCTAGTTCTGATAATATATCTAAGATTGAGTATGTGATAATTAATAAACTTAATAAGATACCGGTATTGCACATACCGGTCCACTCAAACTCAATAAACAACTTGTTGGGGGTGCAATCAGTGCTATGTTCGCTGTACGAGCTCGGCGGAACCGGTATCTTATCGTCTTTGGAAAAGCCACTCTCAAACCTAAATTAGTCTCCAGTAGCTCAAGCAAAGATTAGATGCCCTACAATTTGATTGTTATGGACCAAGTTCTCGTAAATGATAAGAGCGATGAGATATGATCTCGCAAAGGGTGAAGGATTGTGATTCAACTGAGGGAGGGGACTTCTCTTGCAACACTGTGTGCCAAAAATAAGAAGTATTGACTATTATAGCAAAACCAAACATAGTTTAGGTTATACTTCTTGTGAACCGGAAATGAATGTTCTACATGAAGACTCCTCTAAAAGTGCTCCGATGCAATCATTCTCAGCATCCAGTCATGACTCTGATTATGGCCTAAGATGAATGTTTCGGCGAATATCAGTCAATATGGTATCTGTCACTACCAACCTTGACCAAGAAAGATCCAATAATGAAAATCCCCTCAAGCTTGGGTACAAAAAATGGATGCATAGTCTGAACTCTGGTTTGAGAAATGTGAACCTCCCATAAAAGACCAGGTCATCCAGATGAATATAGGAGACAATGAAAATTCGAAGCATATATTGGTGATTATGAATCCGGATCAGAATAAATTACAAAATATGATCAAGTTCATTTGAGAATACATGGATTTCTTCATATGGAATTATGAGGATATGCCAGGATTAGACTCAAAGATAGCACAACATCACCTTAATATTAGGCCTTACGCTAAACCGGTGGAACAACAACTAAAGTTCAAACTAGAAATGCAAGAAACAATTGAGGCCAAGGTGAAGAAACTAAAAGCATGTGGGTTCATTTGCGAAGAACAACACTCTGACTAGTTAGCCAATATTGTACCAATTATGAAGAAAAATGGGAAACTCTGAGTCTGCATAGATTTTAGAAATCAGAATGATACTTGTCCAAAAGGTGACTTCCCACTCCCAATTACCATTGTGAGAATCAACAATATATGTGGTTTCAAAAGAATGCCCTTTATTGATGGCTTCTCCATGTATAATCAAATTAAAATGTGCCCAAAGGATGCCTTTTGGCCTAAAAAATGCTAGAGCCACATACCAACAAGTTCTGACAGTATTTTTCTGCAATCACTTGCAAAACATTGTAGAGTATTATAATGATGATATTACAGTCAAAAGCCAAAGTGAAGAAGAACATATCAATGATTTGAGAATAATATTTAACTTAACGAGGGCTCATCAATTAAAAATTAATCCAATAAAGTATTTCTAGGGGTGTCTTATGGAAAATTCCTTGATTTGTGGTAACAACAAAATGTATTCATTTAGACCCTGAAAAAATAAAGCCAATACAAGACATGAAACCTTCTAGAAATATCAAAGAACTCTGAGGTTTACAAGGGTGATTAGCATACATTAATCGCTTCATTGCCTCATCGCCAATCTAGCCGGAAGTATCAGCCTTTTTTAAAGTTGATGAAAAAAGGTGTATCTTTTGTATGGGATACTGAATGCCAAAGAGTTTTGATGGAACCAAACAATGTCTCATCAATCCGCTAGTACTAACGACTCTGGTGTCTAGTAAACCATTTCTCCTGTATGTAAGGGCGATGGATCATACTTTGGGTGCTTTACTTGCTCAAGCAAATGAAAAGGGGCAAGAGTAAGCAATCTATTACCTAAGTTGGACGATGATTGGAGCTAAACATAGGTACAAGCCTATAGAGAAAGAATGCCTAGCTCTAGTTTTTGCTGTGCAAAAGACAAGACATTTTCTGATAGGGCAAACAACTCATGTCATATCTAGGGTGAATCCCTTAAGGATATTGATGACACAACCATATTTATTAAATTCAAGACTTGCTAAGTGGGCATTACTGCTTTCGCAGTATAATATGAAATTTATCCCTCAAAAAGCAACCAAGGGATAGACTATTGCAGACTTTTTAGCTGATCATCTAGTGTCTGAAAGTTTCAAGCTACATGAAGCCATATCCGATGAAACAATTGACAGTAACACCACCTCGAAAGATAGTGTGGCAGATGTTCTTTAATGGAGCCGCAAGATGGGCCAAGGAGAAAGAGTTATTGCAAGAATGGGGGTAGTCTTTACCTTACCTGAGAGTGATGTACTAACTAATGCATACTTGTTGTCAAAACCATGCTCGAACAACATGGCTAAATACAATGCTCTTATCATTGCACTATAAGTAGCTAAACAAATGGGGGTAAAATTCCTAGAAGCATATGTCGATTCAAAGGTAATTGCCAGTCAAGTCATAGACGAATATGAAGCAAGGAATGAAGATTTAGTTCCTTATCATCGAGCCATTATAGCTTGGGAAAAGAAATTTAAGGGGTTTTACTTGACCACATATTCCAGAAGGATAAAATGCATTATGACACCCTAGCATCTCTAGCAGCCATTCTAGCATTGCCACCCAATGTAAAGTATAAAGTATTAGTTGCTAGTCAAAACTTATACCATCCATAACATGCTTAAAAAATTAACAAGCTATAAGGCATGAAAAGCTAAACAGACCACAAGGTATCATCTAGCATGGAGCCTACAAATTAGCGATTTCATTCATGGAGGGGTATCCTTCCTGAAGATCCAAAAGAAGCCACTTCTATTAAGCGAAGGGCAAATTGATTCTTCTATAATACAACCTCTAAACAATTTTGCCTAAGATCCTATGATGAAATCTTGCTCCAGTGTTTATCCCGTAAAGAAGCACCGTTGCATTGCAAGAAGCCCATAATGGCATGTGTGGTGCTCATCAACTTGGACCTAAGCTCTGGGATCGGCTATGAAGACTTGGCTAGTACTGGTCAAATATGATAACGGACACCATAACCTACACAAAAAATGTCATGTATGACAAATCCATACTGATTACCTCCACCAGCTATCAGAGTATTTATGACCCACGACCATATCGTGGCCATTTGAAGGCTGGGCTATTGATGTGGTTAGACCTATCGACCCTCTCTCCTCGAAAGGTTATCAATACATCCTCATAATTACCGATTACTTTTCTAAGTGGTCTAAAACAATAGTGGTAAAAGATGTTAAAGCTTCTAACGTGGTGAAATTCATAAAAAACCACGTCATCTACTGATTTGGTATTCCTCAAAGGATAGTCCGTGATAATGGGCCACAATTTGTAAATCAAGCATTTTATAAGTTATTCAAGAAATTCAATATTAAGATCGTTGCATCAACGACGTATAATCCCACTGCTAATGGCCTAGCCAAAGTATTTAATAAGACAATTATCTAGATACTAAAGAAGTCGTCAAGAAGAATAAATGAGACTGGCATGAGAAGCTTGGCGAATGCTTCTGGGCTTACTGCACCACCGTGCCATGTGCATGCCTACGAATGCTACACCATTTTCTTTAGAATATGGTTGCAAAGCTATTTTAGTCTTGGAAATTCAAATACACTCACTTAGTACAACATTAGCCTTGGAGATGACAACTGCAGATAACCATAAGTTACGTCTTCAGGTATTAGAGGTGCTGGATGAGAAAAGACTTCAAGCCCAATAGCATATAGAGCTTTATCAGGCAAATATTTCCCAAGCATTCAATAAAAAAAGCAAAGCAACGGATGTTCAAACCAGGCGACCTTGTCTTAATAGTGCAGCGCCCTATGCTTATGACTCAAAATCGAGGAAAATATTTCAATCAAAGTGGAAGGAACCGTTCGTGATAGAGTTTGTCTACTCCAATAAAGCTTATTAGTTGGGCAAACCATATGGCGAAGTTTTGATGACACACATCAATAGTAAATTCATCAAAAAGTATTATTCTTAGAAGATTCCTTTGGGGGTAATAATAAAAAAAAGTTAACTGTATCGGTTTGGATCCGCGATTAAAACACTCCCATCCCAAATTAAAAAATGGTTAATTACACTCAGACCTCTTTTAGTATGGAGGTATTAGAACGTATTACCCCTCAAGTTTGAAACTTTTACTTAGCTCCTGGACCATTAGTGGAGTTAGTCAATCGTTTAGGGGGATGGCCCATGTGCGATGAAAAGACAAATTTGCTCTTGACAGGTTAAATCTCCCCAAATCTCCTGCTTGCCTCTACCAAGCCCCACCTTCCCTCACCACTGCAACTGCTACTGTGCAGCAGCTGCAGCTGTTGTGCATGTTGGCACAACATGCAACAGCTGCTGCTACTGCACAAGAGAGAGAGAGAGAGAGAGAGAGAGACTACAAGAGAGGGAGGGAGGAGATAATGCGCAGAGCTATAGGGAAGTGGGTGGGTTGGCTTGTCTCGGGTGGAATTAAAGAAATAAATGTCAATTTGTTTAAAAGAGGGTAAGAATATCTCACTGTTGACTAATCCCACTAACGGTCCAAGGGGCTAAGTGAGAATTTCAAAATTCAGGGATAGTAAGTTCTAATAATCCCATACTACAGGGGGTCTGAGTATAATTAACCTAAAAAAAACTGCTACCAAGTCTAAGCTTTTGTGGCTAGGAAAAGAGAGAAATTTTGGTTTCCTGAGGCTAAAAGAAACTGTCACCAACTCACCACGTCGAGGGGAATGACATGGTTAGCCCAACTCAAATGGTAATTGGTAAAGACACTTCAAATCCATTGATGGCTGAGGATTTGCTAAAAATCCTAAAGAAACTAAAGTGAAACCATGTACAAATGTTAAAAAAGAGCAGATAGATGCACCAAATGCATAGATTAATAAAGAATTTTATTGCTTTTTGTATATAAGTCTTGCATCAAATTTTTGATTCATATTACATCAATTGTTCTGAACATTACAATGAGTTCTTGATTCAATTTGTATTCAAGTCATATAAGGATGAAAAATCAAGAAGTTCAAGCAGACTTAGGATTCGACAAGATCCAAAGCACAAGTCTGAAGGCAAATCACTTTCTCAGAGGTGTTGTCCCCAGGAAAATCTTGGCGTTTTCTTCAAAATGCCTGTCTTTCGATAATGAATATAATAGCTTGGGAATGAGCCCCATCTAGAAGGCGGCTATGACCTCTTGGAAACCACAGAGCCCCTTGCAGCTCAATGGAACTGGATGATTTGTTAGGAAAAAGGCTATGCCTACCAACTAATGATGACTCTCTAGATGTGGAAATGGGGCCTAAAGATGATTCTTTGACCCTTCCCCATCATGGAAGCATCATCGGCTGGTTCACTTATGTGACAACCACTTTATCACGTGTTATTTTTCGATTTTTTATTTATTAAAATAATATTTTGTGAAAAAAGGATTTTCAAAAGATAAATATAAATAAAAGAAAAGAAGTCAATTATGATCCCAACTCCTAAATAAATAAATTAGATTTGTTCTTATCTAATAATTTTGATAAGGATTAATCTATTTACTAGAAAAAATAAAAAAAATTCTAATCTGATTTATATCTAATAGGATAATAATTTAAATAGATGTTGAATCTAAATAGAAACATAATTCTTAGATTTGCTCTTATCTAATAATTAGTCATTTAAATTCCTTTAACTAATATGATTATATTTTAATTACTTAATCTCCTATAACTAAATAGAAAATCAATCCTCTTCTCACTTCTCAAATGCAGGGAGGAAAAGGAAAAGAACTGAGAGAACATACATGTGAAAAAATAGAGAAATAGGGGAAGAAAAAATAGAGAATTTCAGCTAGAGAGTCTGAGATTGGAGATTTTATCATCTTTCAAGTAAAAGATTTAGATCCGATTTAGATCAGGGCTAAGGTGGGTCCAACTCACTCATAAACATGCTAACAATATGCATTATCTTTATATGAGAATGTACAAATTAATTTTTATGTTAAATTGTAGATGATATGTTCTTCTTTAAATTTACTTAAAAATTTAGATTATGCTTGATTTATAAATCAAATACTTCTTATCTTATTTAGAACAAAAATTTATGAGTTTTAAAGTTTATTTACTCTTCTATCTTTCATCGAGTTAATTAAAATTTTAAATAAAATATAATATATTATTGTCCCATTGCCTACACATATACATTATTTTCTTATGCTTTTTATGAAAACAAACTAAAATAAAATTGATCCAAAAACCCAAAAAAAAGTCTCAAATGAAATTTATGTGCATTATGGATTTTGTTTTTTGTTTTTTTATAGACACATTAATAAAGAGAGAACTTTTGATGATTCTATTGGATTTTGTACTAGATATGCTTTTGGACTATTTGGTTTTGAAGTGGTGATGATTGTTAAGACCATCTTAGTTTTTTAGTGGATATAAATTACTATTACTAATGCAAGTATTATAATATTGTAAATAAGTTTAGAATCTATTTCCCCTATTAACTTAGTTACAAATTAACACTTAAGTAAATTACATACAAATTGTTTATCCAAAAAAAAAAGAAAAGAAAAGATGCATACAAATTAAAATTTGATAGATGGTAAATACAAGAAATAATACCAATATATTTAGAGGCATTTTCTCTTTTGAGGGAGCGGATTGTGTTTGTATTGTCTTGATTGATTAAAATATAGGTTGAATTATCAGGTTGAAATCCTATTTAAAACATCTTCTAAAAAGTTGTGGAAACTTAATAGTTATATAAACATGTCATACAACTCTTGTTAGTTTTCCATATATGAAAATTTTAAGAATAAAATTGAGTTCTTAAGCTAACCGAAGGTTTTTAATTTACTTGTGAAAAGTTTTGAGGTAAACGAATATAGTTACATCTAATGTCCAAATAATTTGGTAAACATTAATAATTTTCTTACATAACCTCAATGAAAAAGCATTCAAAAATTTATATTCAACTAGCCTAAGTTCGATAGTTAAACTATAAAAACTAATAAGTTTACTTAATTAAAATATTCATGCAACTTATACTAGTTCTATCTATTTTTCACAAAAGTACTAATAAAAATCAATTTTGAATATTCTAGCATGTGTGATGAGTCTTAATGATACATGTTAGTCACCATTGTGGACAGATATTCACACTTCATGACAATTAACCTCTAAATTGATATTAATTAATCTCTAAATTGTAAATTTATTGTAATTTTAATTCTTTTTGCATACTAATTGACCTCTAAATTAAGTGTTTCATATTCTAGCAACAAAAAGGTAAAATCAAGTGTTTCCAAATTATGTAATTACTTGTTGGTAATTTAAATTTATACATATTTAAATGTTATTTTTATCTGAATTCATGTATATATTCTTATAATATCAAGTATGAATATTTTCTTATGGAGTTCATATTTTTATTCATTTTAAATATGTACATATCATCCAAAACACTATTTTATAAGTTCTAGTTCATTTATTTTTATTTATATACTAAAAAGAAACAGAAGATAAACACTGATATGAGACAAGACAAGACATCGACTGAATGCGAACTATTATAATATGTCATTGGTGATAGATAATTAACTACTATACTTTTATATTGTTCCTCAATATTACTGTTATTATTATTGAACAATAAAATTTAATGATGATTACCAATATGTATACCGAACTGAATTTACTGAAATGACTAATTAATACTGAAATTGACAATTGTTGCGAAAATTGACGTACACTAGGTTTATGGGGGAAAAATTAAGAATTTACATGATTAGATAGCTAAACATAACTACACCACTATTTTCATTTTTGGGAGGATCAAGATAAGTTTCGATCAAAACTATGTGGGAGGATCGAGATAGATTTCCATCAAAACTGCCATTGTTTTCTTTTTTGGGGGATCGAGATAGACTCCAATCAAATTACTATTCTATTTTTCTAGGGGTACACGAAGATGCATTCAGACCAACCAAATTTATATCTTTCTAAATTTCCAAATACTGTAATTAAAAGATGTGAAAGACTAATGATAAGCTATATAATATATTAAATGAGATTTTCAATTGTCTTAATTGTACATACTTTTTATATTACCGAGATATTATTGTTTCATATGTTTTATTATGTATTACTGGATCACTTTACTGACGATCCTGGTTATGCATGACCAGACACAGATATTTTTAAGAGATAGATCTGTCAAAAATAAAGAAAGACCTTGGACATACTCTTAAGAACAGGCCTAACTACAGGATCGATGGATCCCTTTTCGTTGTTATTAACGTACTTTTTTCAAATAAGAGAATGTAATAAGTATATATGGCACGTTATCCAGTTTTATTCGAAATATTTCCAATGTTTTGCAAGAGCCTATCATTGCTACATTTTAATGAATTTTATGTACGAAAAAATTATTATTATTTTGACTAAAAAATTATTATTTATTGTTATTTGTTACCTATATTTTTATTGTAACTGACTGTAATGTTTACTAAACCTTATTGAATTATCATTTGATGTCAAATGTTCCAACTATTGTTACTATGGAAAGTAGAGTGTTACAAGTGGTATTAAAGTATAGGCTCTTTAAGTCTATTCAAGTGATTTGAACGGATGTGGATATCATTGCAGTCAACAGACTCAAAATCGGTTTAATTTTGTTAGATCATTTTGGGTTAAATGCAGCAATACAATAAATATGATTTTGCTATTTATATATTTGCTTTTATTACTACCTAAATTATGTTAGTTTACGCTATGAGGACTTAAACCTTAAATTTAATATAAGTATGAGGAGTGGGGATATTATTTCTAATTAGATGTTTAGATTTTATCTGGTAACAATTTGCAAGAGGAAATTCTATGTCAATCCATAACCAAACTCTAGTGGTAGCTTATGGTTAAAATCATAGTCTCTAGAAAACCGAGTCTAAGTACATTCCATGTAATTATTAGTTATTGAAATTGGAGTGTTAGAGTTCAAGTTCATTAGGGGCAACAGTACTGTGAAACCAACATAATTTAGAGCTTGCTATTGACCTTAGTATTGCACCTATCTCTTTAGGAGCATATCAAATGGCTAGTAGAACTAGAGAAAGTGAAAGACAAATGGATGAATTAGAATCTAAAAATTTTATTAGACCATAGACTTTGCTTTGTATGCATCAGCATTTTTAATTAGGAAAAAGAATGAAGGCGAGAAATTTTTGTATTGACTATAAAGGATTAAATAGAGTAACTATAAAAAATCGATATTCATCTTGAGAAATGTCTAGGGAGCGAGAGGAAGACATTTGGGAGTGGTTTTTGTACTTGAATAAAAGTATAATTCTCTTTTACATCACTTGAGTTTTAAAAAATTTCGATGACAAAATTTTTCTTAGGGGCTAAAATGTGACAGCTACTTTTATCATGTATTTTTTTTTAATTTTTAATTTATTAAAATAATATTTTGCAAAAAAAGGGACCACTCCTTTGGAGAGAAGAAAAAGTTATATGAAGTTCTTCCAAAGCAGCAAGAAAAGCTAAAGATAAAAGAAAAAAAAAGAAGAAAGGCTTGAGATTAGAAGGACCCAGATCCCCTCGGGGGTATTTATACCTGCTGAGAGGAAATCCAAATGCAATGATACTGGATATCTCAGGCGCAACCAGCGAAGAGGCGCTACTACTACCGAGTCATTTCCAAGGCAGAATTTCGGCTAAACACTCGCCCAAAGAATGAAGCGGCAGTTGATGCTTCAGATTCTAAAAAGACTGTGGTCATCGGATTCCATGGTATCTAAGAAAAAGAAAAAAAAGGAAGATAAGTCAATACAGTATTCACTTGTCTTTTTTCATCAAAAGAAATGCAAATTGTGATTGCATCTAGCAAGGTAACTTTCAAAACTCCTTAAGTCCATCAAGTCAATATCAAACCTCTATAAAGCCCAAAACTCCTCAAGTCCACAAAGTTCAATAGTAAACATCTAAGAAAGGACTAGGTCAATCCACACGTTAATAATTGATGAGTGCCATATATTGCATTTTTGTAGCCTCCATATTATCTATTTTTTTATATAAATAATGCTACTCGGGTATTTTTAGTCTGTTTTTCAAGTAAACCTATTCCTACAAGGAGATGGCATAAACTCAGAGCCGGATTAGGAAACCAAGTTAAGAAAAGAGTTAAAAATGAGTAAAGCTACAGGATCATGAAGCTGTAGGATGTCAAACTTCAATACAGTCATTCATATCAAAATAGGAGGACCATAACTGCATGCAGAAGAAAAATGGGGCCAAGACTTCACAACTTTGCCGCTATTTGGCAGCATGTGCCGCCATTTGGCAGCTCAGTGGGCCCCATTTGGATGATATTTTTATGAGGTCTTCGATGTAATTGTGCAGTTGCTCACTTGTACTCAGATTCGGGTTTGGTTCTCTAAGACTTATATATTGGCCATATCCTTGTAATCTAGAATTTTTATCATGCAATTTTATACTCGTAATTATAAATAAAATTAGGATTTTGCCGAAAGGGTGATGGCCGCAATACCGTGCTCCAAAGGTGCGCCATTGTTCAGAAGTGTGTTTTTGTAAGTTTAATTATTTTATTTGCTTTATAGGTAAATTTTACTGCTTTATAGCATAAATTATTTATAGCTTTCATAAAAAATAGGATTTTTAATGCTTTCGAATAATAAAATTATGGTTTTGATAGTTAGAACTTTGAGTAGCTATGTTAATTTAGCTCTAGGATGTAGAAGAAACTAGGAATCAATCATGTAATTGCTTAACATCGTTTTCTTTCTAAAATAAAATAATAAAGATATGATTTTTCAATGAAAATATTAAAATGCAATAACTCGTAGATTAATACTTTGATAGGTTATACTTGAATTAAATTTCTGGATAGCAAATGCTTAGTTAGGGTTTTGGGGTTGTTAATCTTCATCTTTTTTCATAAAATTATCTAATGATTTAGTTTGTTTTTATGCAAAATAGTTTCTTTGATGAGTTATACTTGCACATCACTTGATATCTCATGCTTAGAATACTTTAAACAAAGATTAAAACAAAAAGATCAATTTTTATGATAGGAAGAAGATAATAGATGTAATACATGGTTGTGAACTAGTGGAATTTATATCCAAGGCTAATTAGAGCATCTTGAATTCAATCTAGAATCTTGAATTAACTTGTTAGAATAGTAGGTCAAGTAAGAATGCAAAAACACCTTAGATTCTTATGAGAACGACGTGTAAGCGCTACAACTGACACTGTGTGCTTGCAGTAGATTTTTCATATCAAGTTTTTGGCACCGTTGCTGGGGATCGATAGTGTTTTCTTGATTTTTCTAATATTTTATGGATTAATAGTGTGTGTTGAGTGTACAAGAACCTGAGCGTTCAGATACAGGAAGCAAAAAAGGACTAAAAAAGACTCAAAAGTGTAGTGCAAAAAACAGAGAGCCAAACACCCTGGTTTTGCTGCAAAATAGTGGCAGTTGCTGCCATTTAGTGGTAGTTTTAGTGAGTCTCTCCCCCGTTTTCTCTCTGATTATGTATTTTGGGTCCCTGGTTCTGTAAAAAATACAAAAAAATTAAAAATTAAAAACTATAGGACATCATATTTTTCTTTGATTATATTTCTTCCACCATTTCATCTTCACCACACCCCACTTCTTGCATTAGTTTAGAAAACTCACGCATCCACTCACAATTGCTGGTTCATGCTGCATTGGACCTGTGACCAATTTGGTCCACTAGTGAGATCAGATTTGTTCATAGGAGAAGATGGACCAATCAATCCCGATCCTTCAAGATCGATATTACCCGTTGCGCACATTACTACCAACATGCATCAAACTCCCACACGCAGCGGGTAATAACTATGAATTGAAGCCACAGTACATCAACATGCTTCCTATATTCATTGGTTCTGATTATGAGGATGCATATCTTTTCATCAGTGAATTTTAGAAAGTGCGCGTGATGATTAAACTACAACACTTATTGGAGGATGCAATTAAGCTCCGCTTCATTCTATCCACTTTCAAAGATAACGCCAAGAAGTGGTTGTACAGTATGCCTACTGATTTATTCATTACTTAGGATGAATTCGATATAATGTTTCTCAAGAAGTATTATCCCACGCACAAAATGACAAAAATTTGAAATCAAATTAATCAATTTCGTTAAGTGCCAGGAGAACCCTTCTGGAAATATTTGGAATGGTTCAAATATTTGTTACCTTAGTACCCCCACCATGCGATAAAAAAGTGGCGGTTATATCAAATCATGTACGAAGGACTCGATTACACATCCAAAACTCTTCTTGAGTCCATGTGTCAGGGGGAGTTTATGAGAAAGAATGAAGCATGGGACTTTCTTGAGGACCTATCATGGAAAACCATGTATTGGGAGAGTCCCACTGAGAAACTCAATGCATTAACTTCTGCACATAAGAGTGTGATCCACAGCGTCGATAGCTCTATATCTACCAAAGGTAAGATTACAACCCTTATAAGGAGAATTAAGCCTTTGGAGAGCGCTCCACTAGTGAGTCAAGTAAATAAAATTCAAGTTTCCACATGTTTTAATTGCGGAATTCCGAATCATGTTATAGAGGAGTGTCCATTATTAATGAATCCCAAGGGTCCAATACTGGAGCAGGCTAACGCCTTATATCAATGACTTATAAACAATCCTTACACTCCTACATATAATCCGGGTTGGAGGAACCAACCAAATCTCTCATAGGGTTAAGGGCAATATCAGGAAGCCCCAATCCTAACATACAGCCTCTACCTAATGGTCAGTTCCTGAGACCTAACGTAGGTGTATATCAACACCCAAATACTACGAATCAAGAGAACAACCAGAATAGACCTCCTACACATAATAAATTATGTCCACAGCAGGGGTCTAACAATGATTATGATAGATGGCTAATGACACTTGAAAAGAATATGGAGAACCTTTTCAAGACAATGTCCAATTTAGACCCACAAATGTAAAATTTAATGAAAGTATCTACTGACTTTATACAACGTCTGACCAACAACTTCTTGTAAGTTCTCAGTCGATAAAAAAATATAGAGCAGCAGGTTAGACAGTTAGCTATACAGCTGAGTGAGCGAGAGTCGGGTACCTTTCCGAGCCAACCAATAATGAACCCCAACTCTAACTCATCTTAGTCTGTTTCATCCTATGTTCACAAATGCAATACCATTCACACACTCAGATCTGGTAAGCAAGTGGACAATAATGTAGCCATTCCCTCTGATCTCACTCCTACTATTTCACAGGCTACACCATCTTTTCCATCTATTTCTCCACGTCCATCTCCATCACCTCCATTACCATCACATGCTCATTTGGAAGAACCTATTCCTAAGCCGAAAGCACCATTTCCCAATCGGCATAGGAAGCCTTCACCGCAAGTAGATAACTTTCTTGAAATATTTCAGCAGGTGAAGGTTAATATTCTATTCCTTGATATTATATAATAGGTTTCTACTTATACCAAGTTTCTGAAGGATTTGTGTACTAAGAAATGAGCAAGAAATATTCCTTAGAAAGTCTTTCTTACTGCAAATATATCGTAAATCCTCTCTAACCGCTTGCCTGTCAAAATACAAAGATCTAGGTTCCCCCACAATCTCATACACCATTGGGAACATTACATTTGATATGGCGTTACTTGATCTAGGGGCAAGTGTCAACTTACTTTCTTACACTGTTTATCAGTAACTGGGGTTAGGAAACCTTCAACCTACCAAAATCACATTACAACTAACTAATCGTTCGATCAAGAGACCACTTGGTATAGTTGAAGATGTGCTCATTAAGGTCGGCGAGTTCATCTTCCCTGTAGACTTTATTGTCTTAAAAATTGAGCCGATTTCCAATCTACGGAATCAAATTCCCGTCATCTTGAGCAGACCATACCTTGCAACTTCAACTGCATTAACTGATTACAGGAGTGGTCTCATGAAACTATCATTTGGGAATATGACTGTGACATTGAACATATTCAATATGGATGAGCACACAACAAGCTCTCTCATTGAGGTAAATATGATTCACAGTTTGCACTCTTATTATACCTCTTGTACTAATGATGAACCCTTATTTGAGCAAATTTTCGAAGTTAAGCTCTTGTTATTAGATGAATTAGCACATACTAACTCTACATATAATGATACTTGTACAACTATGCCATACATTTATGAGCAAACTTTTGAGGATTTATTTGCAGAGGAGCTCCCATTACTTCGTGAGTTAGAAGGGCCACCACCACACTTTCACAGTTAGTTTACTTGATCATGTTGCACTCTTCTCACCTCACGATATTCATACATGTGTGTTTATTATTAATGATTATTGGCAGGTTTATAATGAAGAATTCTTTAACCCAATTATTAGTGCTTACATGTGGACAAAGAAAAAGCGAGGGCGGCATAAGAAATATATAAGTAATTTCGTGACTTGTAGGCGGATGATGAGATACGATAATGTACCCACTTTACGTTTGAAATGTATACACTATGAAAGTGGGAAGCGATCGAGAGGCATAACCACATTTGATGCGTAACTAGGGAGACCTTATTGAGATCGTAGTCTTTCACGGCTCTCATTACAGTATTTGTACAATAGTCTTATCTTTATTTTACCACCCTTGGTTCGTGTATGAGGGCATACATGAGTTTAAGTGTGGGGGAGTGGGTAAGAAACTTTGTTTTGTGTTTTTCTAGGATTTATAGTTTTTTTTTAGGATTTTTATTTTATTTTTATATTTTGTGTCTTTATAGGATTTTTAGTTTACTAGGTTTTTTTTCTTTTTCTTTTTACATTTTTGGGTTTCTTTATTTTACACTTTGGGTAGTTTTTAGGGTAACTAAAAAATTTTGGAAAAAAGTAAAAAAAAAATTAAAAAAAGAAGAAAAAAAATCTGAAAATATGAAATAAAAAAGTAAAAACTATTTTCTTCAATAAATAAACATAATTACAAATAAAAAAAATAAATTTATATTTGAAATTTGATAGAAAACTAGATTGGATAATACACTAAGAATTTTATGAAAAAGATTAAAATTCGAAAAATAAATACCGCTAATAGTAATTTTGAGGTAAGTATGCATCTATTTTTCACTTCACAATAGTTCATTAGGTTAAGGATAAAGATGATAACAATTAAGTAGTCGCCTCTCTCTAAACAAGAAAAAAAAGAATAAAAGAATAAAAAAAGGGATGAGTCTGGTATTTAAGGCAATAATCCTAAAAAAAGAAAAAAAAGAGGGTGAGCCTGGTATTTAAGGCAATAGTCTTTTAGAAATTAAAAAAAAGAAAATAAGAGTATGATCTGAGTAATCAGGTACTTTGCGTCTAAGCAAGCATGAATATTCGCATGAAAGGTGAAATATTTCGCAAAAAAAAAAGAGTATGGTCTGAGTAATCGGGTACTTTGTGCCTAAGCAAGTGTGAATATTTACTTGAAAAGTTAAAAAAAAAGAGAAACAAAGAAAAATTATTTAGAGAAAAGAGATGAATCATGAGTTATAATTTGAGTTCAAAACCGGAGTAGACTATCACATATGCATGTAGATGTATAGGAGCCAATGAATTATCGATTAGAGCATATTGAAAGATAAGATTTGAATTTTTGATTAAAATTATAAGTGTATTTGATATGATACTTGAATTAAAAAGTGATAATCTAAATGCATTCTTTAGTTTGTATATTAATGAGATTATTGAAGAAAATATAAAAAAAAATTCTTTCTTTTGTATAAATTTCTTTTATTTTTCTTGATTTTTGGTTATCTTTATTTTTCTTTTCTTATTTTCTTAATCTAAATTCTTCACGAATTTTGTGGGTATATTCACCGCAAACCCTCACGAGATACAACTCGTCCACTAGGATAACCTAGGGGTTTAATAACTTGTTGCACATGCTAAGTGCAATCGCGATTCCTACGAAAGTGAGGTAGGATTTTTCTTTTTCTTTTTAGGTCTAGGTTTTTCTAGATGACTAGCAAAAGATAGGTGTGGGGGTGTGATAAGTGTCATATATTGCATATCTATAGCTTCTATATTATCTATTTTTGTATATAAATAATATTATTCGGGTATTTTTAGTGTGTTTTTTAGGTAAACCTATTTATATAAGGAGGTGGTATAAACTCAGAGTCGGATTAGGAAAGCAAGTCCAGAAAATAGTTAAAAGTGAGCAAAGATACATGATTATGAATCTGCAGAGAATCTATAGAGACCCAAACTTCAATACAGTCATTCATATCAAAAGAAGAGAACCAGAACTTCATGCAGAAGAAAAATGGGACAAAAACTTCACAACTTTGTCACTATTTGGCGGCATTTACCACCATTTGGTAGCTCAATGGGCCCCAATCTGGATGAGATTTTTATGGGGTCTTCAATATAATTGTGTAGTTACTCACTTGTACTTAGATTAGGGTTTGATTCTCTGAGACCTATATATTGTCCATATCCTTATAATTTAGGGTTTTTATCATGCAATTTTGTACTCGTAATTATAAGTAAAATTAGGATTTTGCCGAAGGGGTGACGGCCACAATACCGTGCTCCAGAGGTGCGCCATTATTCAGAAGTGTGTTCTTGTAAGTTCAATTATTTTATTTGCTTTTTAGATATTTTTTACTGCTTTCTAGTATAGATTATTTGTAGTTTTCATAGAAAAATAGGATTTTTAATGCTTTCGAATAATAAAATTATGATTTTGATAGTTAGAACTATAAGTAGCTAAGTTATTTTAGCTCTAGGATATAGAAGAAACTAGGAATCAACCATGTAATTACTTATTATTGTTTTTTATAAAATAAAATAATAAATATATGTTTTTTCAATGAAAATATTAAAATACAATAACTCGTAAATTAATACTTTAATAGGTTATACTTGAATTAAATTTCTTGATAGCCTATACTTAGTTAGGGTTTGGGGTTGTAGATTTTCATCTTTTTCATAGAATTATCTAATGATTTAGTTTGTTTTTATGCAAAGTAGTTTCTTTGATGAGTTATGCTTGCACATCACTTGATATCTCATGTTTAGAATACTTTAAACAAAAATTAAAATTAATAGATCAATTTTTATGATGGGGAGAAGATAATAGAAGTAATACTGATTGTGAACTAGTGGAATCTATATCCTAGGCTAATTGGAGTAACTTGAATTTAATCTAGAACTTTGAATTAACTCGTTAGAATAGTAGGACAAGAAAGAATGCAAAAATACCTTAGATTCTTGTGGGAACGACCTATTAGCACTACAACCGACACTGTGCATTTGTAGTGGTTTTTCACATTAATAATAAAGCTCTAAAATGTCCCAAGTTGTCTAAGCCTGACTTCACTAGTTGGATCCTAAGAAAAAAATACAAGCATCCTCATAATTTGAGATAGTTACCAAGTATGAAATATACCTCAGGTATTAAGTAGTATTCTGATGATTAGTTACGTACTACATCTTTGTCAAACAAATCCTACAAAGACCAAGTTCAACACAAAACCTCTATCCCCAATTTCAAATCATAAGTTTAATAATGAATCTCTAGCTAATATGACATTGAAACATGAAATAAATCCAAGTTCAACATCAAACCTCTAGTACAGCAAAAGCAACTCAAATAAACACCCAGGCGAAGCTAACCCTGCCAAAACAAACTATGGCCCGCATGCATAGAAATTAAGATATGTGAGGCAACCACAAAATACACGTAACAAAGGTTAAATACCTATGAAAATAAATAAATAAATGTATGGGGAGCTTAACTTAAACATTGTTATCAAATAAACGTAGAAGTATCTAAGGTCATTTTAACAACCAAAGTTTAGCTCTGGCAGAATTTTTGAGCTCCTCTTAGGCAGATTGAACATTTTCTTTAGCCAACCTCCTCAATGCTTCCTACGAACCTTGCGATATTTGACTGAGCTTGCTTGGAGGGATAGTTGCTAGGTTTCTAGTTGTGCCACTAGCTACTGACGTTGCTGCAACTTCTCCTCAATACTCAGATGCTAGATAGATAACTCCTAGATTTTCAGCTCATTAGTTCTGATTTCTGCCATCAACTCTTCTAGACCCTTCTTCAAGCCAATGAGGATGCGAGTCTGCTGGGCCAAACCAAAATCTGCAACTATTGCCTCAAAAAACAAGCCATGGTCTGAAGACCGAGCTTATTCTAAAGATCGTGTCCCCACTTCTTGTTCTTTCACATGGACTTAAGTTGTTCCCTCGGATTCCTCCT
Organism: Dracaena cambodiana; assembly: GCA_036321105.1. Taxonomy (NCBI): domain Eukaryota; kingdom Viridiplantae; phylum Streptophyta; class Magnoliopsida; order Asparagales; family Asparagaceae; genus Dracaena; species Dracaena cambodiana. Next base: position 19,025,743 of record JAYEPQ010000015.1, read on the forward strand.
TTAGACGTTTAAATTCTGCCTGTACGTTACCAAAGAAGACTGCAAAGGGAATTCTTCCAATCATTGCTGGCCAACAGAAAATCCATAACCAAGGCCTTGATTGTTTGTGACTCCTCCAAGCTCATTAAATTTGTGGCACTTGACATGGAAGATAAGAGCATGTCTATCAAAGGCTCACTAGGCACATGTTTATCAGTCACCATCGTATCCACACAATTCTTCAAAGTCTCATAAAAGTAGCATCCACACTTTTGAATAAGTTGTTGCGAATAGATCTCACTGATGCACTTTGGTGGAAATAGAATTCCTGTCATCAAATCATCAAATTGAAGTTCAGGATGAAAGAGAATCCGCAGAGTTGAAGTACTTGCCCGAATAGATGAGGAGTCCACTACAGGAGACACCATTTGTGCAATAGGGACTACAGGTGTCTCCCTTACAGCTGAAGCATCCGGTGCAGGAATAGAACCCATAAGTGAATTCATACTATATTGAGTGCTGTGGGTATGTCTAAAAAAAGAGAAAAAAAAAGAGATGTCAAACACTAAGACTGCGACATGTTCAATGAAGTAAGTATGGGCACCTTCATAATAGAGGAAAGTCATAAAAGCAAAAAATCAAGAAAGGCATACTGAATGATTGGTCTGGGTCTAAAGCTGACCAAAGTGCAGTAGTATTCAACACGTGCGAAAAAGTGAAATATGTAATAGTACAAAGTCTCGTGAAACACGAAGTCACATAAAACCTATGTTGCAACAAAGATAAACTTTGCTTATAGTAGCTGTAAACGTGGAAGAAAAATATGTACACTACATATGTGGCCAACAAAGTAACAAAGGTAATGGCCATAAGTAATCAATACTTGAAACCTTACCTAAAGTGTATAGATCAGCAGTCCCAAAATAGGTGCAACATCTCCCTCTACTGAAGTGTCCATAGGAGCGATTTGATCATCGTGATCGCTATGGCTATCCTCAATCAAGATAGCCTTTTCCTTTGTCAATTGTGGAGGCTAAAGCTATGTGGCCCTCCTCTCTCGAGTCATCCCCATCGAGGTGCATAGGCTCCTTAGTCTCTTCGCTGGGTTCTGCCACGGAGGACTATCAACCTGGGTAACAATGGCATCATGAGCAACAAGAAGGGAAACATCTGAAGAAGGTTGAAAATTTTCACTACTTGCAGCCTCGTCTGTGTCCCTTGTGACTGCAGATGTGTCCTTGCTCACATTAGCTACAGCTCAACCAGATAAGAAGCCATAAATTTCGCAACTTTAGGATTGGAAGAGTTAAAGAAAAGTGGCAAGAGATCCAATGTCATGGAATTTAGGAGAGCTATCACCTTCTCCCTTGCACCAGCATTAGCTTGCGCTGCTTCTTCCAAAGATTTGTCCATGCTCGCTTAGGTGGCTTCAAGGATCCTTCCAAATGTCGCAATCATCGTCGATATGGTGGCCGGTTGAAGGGCTTGGCCCAACGCATGAGTCACATGCTTCTTCCTCGGCCATGGTGGTGGTGAAACAATGATAGTCACAGCCATCGAAGCCTTTGGTAAAGGACGAACTGAGGGTGGCTAAGTGATAACAACACCACCGATGGCTTGTGGCATATCGTCAGTGGAAGCTGGTGATACATCTACAGATGTAACAGTTGAAGGAATTTGATCGCCAGAATTGTCAACCCTCACCTTTCTGTTTTGGGTGGCAAGACGCACTAAGGGGGCATCATCGGAAGCTCCCTCTAGTGCATCACTCTCACTCTCCTCGATGAATTGAAATGTGGCAATTGCAGTTTAATGCTGTGGCTCTTCCTCCTACTCTTCATCCTTATTGGAAGATACTTTCTCTTTAGGTGGCCAAAGATGGGGTAGATTCTCCAAGTATTCCTTGAACCCCACAATCTTAGATGTTTTGGACTTAGCCACAGCTTCGACATAATGCTTGCAAATGCATGCCAACCCAGTATAAAACAAATCATACTCTAACTCAGTGGTAGTATTTTTACCATACCACCATTTAAAAGCCAAAGTCATCAATGACAAAGGATCCTTGGTTGACATTTGAAAAGTAGAACCAATAGAAGCCATAATAATGCTTCTAAGCCCTGATACTATCGACCAAGCTACCATCGCACACCAAAGCTCTGTAAGGGTTATCTATATATAGTTGATCGTAGCCAAATTGCCTAGCAGACCGTCTTAGAAAATCTGACAATAACTCAAAATCACCACTTTGGTATACCAAATATGATGGGCAGATACATTGCAACCATCAGAATATTCTAGTAGGCAATAAACTCATGTCATGAAAGAAACCTCTATGATAAAAAAAACATTCATGTAAGGAAAGAATTTGAAGAACCTATAGGCACTGTAACACTTCACAACTTTCCTTGCTTCCACTATATATTGGTATTTCCATCACCTTCCTTCAAATTGAGAAAGATTGGAAATATCCTCTTTGTTAGTATCGGCCTCACCAGTCATCAATCCTTCATAGTGGGTTGCGAACCATGCCATCAAGAAAGCATATGGCATTTCAACCCAAGAACTTGCTTTCTGCTCTCTGATGAAATGTTGGCAAAAAGTCCTCAATCTCCCATGAGTCTTACAGACTATGGCTGGGAGTAAGCCCATAGATCGTCTGCTGGTTAGTAAAATAGTAGGATAAAAATCCTTCAAAGTAAGATACTCCCTACCTGTAGAAGGAACTATGCACCGCTTCAGCCATAAAACCAAGTAACTCGTTTGAACCACGCCAGGCATCCAACCAATGTTGGCCCAATGATGGTATCTAAGAAGAATAGTGTTCGCAATAACACCTTGTTCGTTTTCATCCGGTACTCTCTCAGGACTTAAATTATTCCAAATACTTCTTCAATTCCCCAACTGAGGGCACACCATTAAATAGCAACTGGCCCCTACCTACCACAAAAAATATTCAACCCTGTGACACCCCAAATCATACTGGTGGGCCCGAGTATATGTCCCAATAATGGGTAGAGCATGGCCACTCTCAATACCGTAATGCACGAGACCATTTTTTTCATTTTCAAACAATCACAAGCAAGAGATATAGTAGTGCATAAATATAAGATATATATCATAGGTCTAAATTTATCTGCCACAACATTATAGACATGAATGCAGTATTATCCAAGAACATGTATATGGAAATGATAAACAAAAATACATCAAAAGATTGATCATGTAGAGTCAGATACAATATCAGAACTGAATATATACAAAAATATCTAGATACCATAGACAAAACTAGGAAGTAGAATACATATGCACATAGAAGTCAAAATGACATACACAAAAGGAATGGAGATCCTACGAGAAATGACTACTAGCACTCGACCTTCTCCTAGAAGTAGGGATTCTCGAGAGGTGGGACCTCCTCATCAGGTACTGTTGTCTCGATTGGAAGATTTGGGATGTGATAATCCTAAGTGTCAGAGTTCAAACAAGAATACGAAGCCAAACTCATGCAATTATATTGGAACCATATAAGAATGTGTATGGGGCATGCTGGTAGAAAACAATATAAGTATGAAGTACAAAGCATGTAAAGTATAATATGAATCATGATGTACACGGTATATATAGTATAACATGATTTAACAACAAGGTATACCAGATATAAAAAGAATCATATGGTACATAGTATGTATAATATAATATAAATCATGGAGTACATGATACATAATATAACATGATCATCATATGGGCTATGAAGTATAATATATGCATAAGTAAACATGAATCATGAAGCAAATGATATATGTAATATAATATGATCAAGAAAATCGATGCAACCTCTCCTAATAGTTTGGAACTGAATGGTGGAGTTCTCACATGTTCTAGGAGTGTATTATGCATACCCGATTTCACAATCCAAAACCGAACTGCATAAATGGGATCACCACTAGGTGACTAGATATTCCGTGTATACCCAGGATCACGGTCCAAACACTGGTCTCCAAAAGAGCTAGTAGAGCCACAAGGCACCATTAAGAAATTGATAGTGTCAGTAAACAAATCGGCAGATGCATCTCAAACAAGATAAGAGATTCCCACAAAATGTATTTTATTCTACCAATCATTTCTCCCATATCCATAGTTCAATATATGCTAAGTATTAATGTGATATATGCAATAAGGGTACATGTATTAATAGGCAGGTGAATATAAAACAACACGGCAATATTGTCAAGTACAATAGTAATAATGGCAGGTAGTAATACTGGTAAGTACAAGAGTAATATTGATAGGTATAAGAGTTATAGGACATATTCATGTGCATGAGATATCATTTTCAAGCAAGAGTAACATGTAAAAATAATAACATGCATAATTAAACATGTGTGTATGTATATCATATCTCGTATAAAGTAGTATATGCATGAACATAGAATGTATGCCGAAACATGAGATATGACAGGTCTAAAATCAACATGTATAGGTGATAACAAGAGTGATTTAACATGCATATATGGGTATCATATCATTAATCAAGTAGTATATGCACGGACATGATATATGTGCCTATATTATTATAATTTAGTGGACATGTTAGATTTTCAGGTCTTGTTTGACTGGTGCAAAATGAAATTAGAGGTTGAGATTTTGAACAGTTGTTGAAAAATTAATCATCTTTCTAATGAAACTTGAATGAGTCAATTGAAGTTATAAAACAAAAGTTATGGTTGATTTACCATAAACCTATTGTTACAAAACTATAACAGTAACAAGTGAATTTTCATATTTGATTCGACAAGGATTAACCTGAATTAGAGCCTAAAAATTTGGACAGTTGTAGATAATTCAGTTAGATTTCCAATGAGCTTTGAATGAGCTCAATTGGATTATAGAGCAAAATTTATGGTCATTTTACCATGGCTATGGTACTGCTGAGCTGCCGACCTGGTAAAGTAGTATTGGGCAGAGTTCCAGTTTATTTTTAGCCAGGAAATTAGCTAAATTAGGATCCGCTGTAGTTGAAAGAATGGTAGTTTACTGAATCATCATTCTAATAGCGCTAAAATAAGGTTAACCGGAATTAAGATGCACAATTTATGGTTATTCTTACATGGACTACTGCATAAGTCTACACATATAACTTGCACGGTGCAACACATGCAAGGAAACACAAGTGTCATGCAAGTTTGGGCATTCATAATTATGAAATTGGGTTAATAATAAATTTGGTATCATATGAGAGAAAATTATATTAAGAAATCACAAGTTTAAAGGATTTGAGAGTGTATTATTACCTCTACTTGAACCCAAATTGAAAATGAACCGATAGCAGTGCGATTGCTCATTAAAAATAGAGAAATTTTCCAAGAATCACATTAGAGAGTAAGGGTAAATGTTGTAGAATGTTTTTCCATATTGGTGAAGAATTTTAGGGTTGATTTAAAGAAGAAAAACTCAAGAGCAAACTCATATAGCTATTTTGTGAATTTCCAGCCCCATCTTAGGCTAAATATTTAGTGGTTTATTTGAGAAAATTTGAGACAAAATTAGAGTTTGAGATCTAAGAGAAAATGAAGAGAAACACAAGAGGAAGATTTTTGATTTTTTATATTTTTTGAGTTTATTTGATAGGTTAAACTGCTGATGGAAGGTGATTATTTTGCTATGTTAAAAACCTTAAAGTTAAACTTAATTATAAAATTGTCACTAGGTCAAATCAAATTCAAATTTGGTTAAGGATAGCTGTTGGGCTTCTATAGATAAATTTGAAGTTGGTAAAAGGTTAAAATTAAAAAATTTGATTTGATTTAATTATTTTAATAGAATATTTGCCCGAAAATCGACCGATCCGGAATAATTTAAGAAAAATATTAAAAATCCAAAATACTAAGATAAGATGTCTCCATTCTGCAGAATTTGAAATTGAAGATTACATTGAAATATATAACATTATTTTCTCAGTAACCGCCCGTATCAGTATCTTGGCTCTCGAACTGATACGGATGATAAAGAATACGTGATATAAGAGCATAAAAATTAGGATCGTTACACACCCATTTCTTATGCTAGATGATGTGATAAATTTACTACAAGTGTACAGTGTCGATTGTAGCACTTTACAGGTCGTTCCCACAGGAATCTAAGGTGTTTTTGCGTTATCGCTAATCCTATTATTCTAACGGACCAACAAAGCATTCTAAGTAGAATTTAAGTTGTTCTAATTAGCCTAGCATGTAGATTCCACTAGTTCACAACCATGTATTACTTCTATTATCTTCTATCTATCATAAAAATTGATCTTTTACGTTTAATCTTTATTTAAAGTATTCTAGGTATGAGCTATCAAGCGGTGTTCAAGTATAACTCATCATAGGTACTACTTTGCATAAAAACAAACCAAAATATTAGATAACTCTATGAAAAGATGAAAATCAACAACCCCTAACCCTAACTAAGCATAGGTTATCAAGAAATTTAACTCAAGTATAATCTATCAAAGCATTAATCTACAAATTGTTGTATTTTAATTTTTTCATGGAAAAATCGTGTCTTTATTATTTTATTTAGGAAGAAAATATTAAAGAGCAACTATATGGTGGATTTCTAGTTTCATCTACATCCTAGAGGTAGACTAAATTAGCTACTCATAGATCTAATTAGCAGAATCCTATTTTTATTCATGAAAACAAAAAATCTAATCTAGAAAGGAAGATTAATCTAAACTAGAAAGTAATTAGAAGAAAATTACCTAAGAAAAATAGATGAGCAATAAAGGTTACCTCTGGAGTTGGTATGACAGCCATCACCCCTTCAGCAAACTGTAATGTTATTAATTAAAATTCGAGTGCAAAATTATATCCTATATCCTATATCTTGTATGAAACCCTAAATTATAAGGATACGGCCAATATACAAGTTTCAGAAAATCAAATATTAATTTTGGTACAAGTGAAAAACTACAAAATTATATCAAAGCCCCCGCAGAAATTTCACCTAGGATGGCCCCTCTTTGCTGCCAATTGGCAGCTAATGCCGCAAAATAGTGGCAAACGCCTGGACTTTTCTACTGATTTTTCTTCTGCACAAGTCTCTTGTCTTGTTTTTTTTTTATTTTGATGACTGTATTGAATTTTGACTCTTTGCAGTATCCTAGTCTTGTAGCTTTGCTCACTTTTAACTCTTTTCTGAACTTGGTTTCCTAATCCGGCTCTAAGTTTATGTCATCTCCTTGTAGACATAGGTTTATCTGAAAAGCACACTAAAAATACCCGAGTAGCATTATTTAAATACAAAAAATAGATAATATGGAGGCAATAAATATACAATGGAGGCAATAAATATACAATAAATGACACTCATCACACCCCCACACCTATCTTTTGCTAATTCTCGAGCAAAACTGATGAATATCATATATTGTATTTTTCCTCCCATAATTTATCTATTTTTGTATATAAATAAATGCTACTCGGGTATTTTTAGTATGTTTTTCAGGTAATCTGATTCATACAAGGAGATGGCATGAATTCAAAGTTGGATTAGGAAATCAAAGTCCGAAAAGTTTCTAAAGTGGGCAAGACTACGATGTTACAGAGACTCAAAGTTAAACACAGTCAAGGAAATATAATTTAAAAGACACGAGACGTACGTGGAAGAAACTTTCATTGATTTACTCGAAATAAAGACGCTATTTAGCGGTTTAAACCGCCATTTAGCGGCCAATTCTGAGCCTAATGCGCGGAGATTTTTCTTGTCGCTTCAGTGTAATTTTGTAGGTTTTTAGTTCTTCTAGAATTAGGGTTTGTTATTGGCCTATTCTTGTATTCTAAAGGAATCCTGAACTTTTGTACTCGTTTTTAATTAATAAAATTAGGGTTTTGCTGAAGGGGTGGCGGCCACAATACCGTGATCCAGAGGTAAGCCATTGCTTTCTAATATTTATTTTCTTTTTAGATAGAGTTAATTGCTTACAAGAATAGGTTTTATTGCTTTCTAGATTAGATTTATTTGCTTTCATAAATAAAAATAGATTTAATTGCTTACTAGAAATATGAGTAGTTAATTTTTTTTAGCCCTAGGATGTAGATGAAGTTAGTTTAATAGACCTAACATGGATTTATCTCATCTTCTTCCTAGAAAGAAATAAAATTATGATTTTTCTATAAATAAATAAAAGATGGAGTTCACAAATCATAATTTTTTGATAGATTATGCTTAATTAATATTTTGATAATCTATGCTTAGATGAAGTTTGGAATTCTTATTCTGTGTTTGTTTTTAGAATTATCAATAGAGATTTTCCTATAAATAAATTGACTTGAATAAACTTGTAAATCTGATTTCTTTGATAGGTTATACTTGAATTAGGTTTCTTAATAGCCTATGCTTAGATTAGGGTTTGAAGTTTATTTCTTTTATTTTGTTTATGAGATTTTCTACTTGATATAATTTGTTTTTAAGAAAAGTGTTATCTTTGATAGTTTATACTTGCACATCACTTGATAGGTCATACTTAGGGGCACTCGATTAAAATCAAATTAAAAAGATCAACTTTTTATTATGTTACTTAACCGTGCATAATTAAAAAGTTAGGAAGAAAGAGATAATTCATTATTAGACTATTATTCTAATGGATTCGAGATCCTAGGCTAACCTCTAGAACTTAACTAATCTTCTCTCGATCTAAAATCTCATAGTTAGTCCGTTAGACTAAGGAAAGAGTAAGAACTCGCAAAACACCTTAGATCTCTGTGGGACGACCTGTACAGTACTACACCGATACTGTGCACTTGCAGTAATTTATCACATCAAGTTTTTGGTGCCATTGTCGAGGATCGACGGTGTTTTTCTTGCTTTGTTCTGACGTTTTACGAGTTAACAGTGTGTGTTGAGTGTGCAGGAAACATAATATTGCAGATACAGGAAGACAAAAAGGATCGGAGAAGCCTCAGATCTGCGTAGCAGAAACCAGAGAGTCAGACTCTCTGGTTTGGCCGCTATTTAGTGGCTAAAACAGCTATTTCGCAGCCATAAAGGTAAATTTGAGTCTCTAATTTTCTCCAGTTTTGTATTTTGGTTCCCTGGTTTTGTAAAAAAATCTAAAAAAAAATTTTTTGGAACAGTAGGAATCACATTTTTATTTGATCATATCTATTTCACCGTTTTTATCTCCACCATACCCCACTTCTTGCATTAGTTTAGGAATTTCACGCACACACTCACGGTCGCTGGTTCATGCCACATTGGACACGTGATAAATTTGGTCGACTTGTGAGATTAGATTTGTTCATGGGAGCCAAGATGGACCAGCCGATCCCGATCCTTCAGGATCGATGTTACCCGTTGCGCACATCACTTCCATCATGCATTAAGCTTCCACACACAGCGGGTAATCACTATGAGTTGAAGCCGCAGTACATTAGTATGCTTCCTAAATTCACTGGTTCTGATTTAGAAGATGCATATCTCTTTATCAGTGAATTTCAGGAAGTATGCGTAATGATTAAACTGCAACACTTATCGGAGGACGCAATTAAGCTCCGTTTCATCCCCTTTGCACTTATGGATAATGCCAAGAAGTGGTTGTACAGTATGCCTACTGATTCAATCACTACTTGGGATGAATTCGTTACAGTATTTCTTAAGAAGTATTTTCCCACGCATAAGACGGTATGAATACGAAATCAAATTAATCAATTCCGTCAAGTGCCAGGAGAACCCTTCTGGAAATATTTGGAACGGTTCAAGGACTTATTAGCTCAGTGCCCCCACCACGCGATAGAAAAGTGGCGGTTGTGTCAAATCGTGTACGAAGGACTCGATTACACATCCAAAACTCTTCTTGAGTCCATGTGTCAGGGGGAGTTTATGAGGAAAAACGAGGATGAAGCATGGTACTTTCTTGAGGACCTATCATGGAAGACTATGCAGTGGGAGAGTCTCGCTGAGAAGTCCAGTGCATCAACTTCTGCACATAAGAGTGGAATCCATAGCGTCGATAGCTCTATAGCTGCCGAATCTAAGATTGCAGCCCTTATGAGGAGAATTGAGGCATTGGAGACCACTCATGCTCCACAGGTGGATCAAGCAAATCAAATTCAAGTTCCCATATGCTATAATTGCGGAACTCCGAATCATGTTATGGAGGAGTGTCCATTATTAATGAATTCCATGGGTCCCACACTTGAGCAGGCTAACGCCTTATATCAACAACCCATGAACAATCTTTACACTCCTACATACAATCCTAGCTGGAGGAACCACCCAAATCTATCATGGGGTCAAAGGCAATATCAGGGGGCCCCTAACCCTAATATGCAGTCTCCAGCCACTGGTCAGTTCCCAAGACCAAATGTGGGTGCCTACCAATACCCAAACGCTTCAAATTATGGGAACAACCAGAATAGACCACCTGCACAAAATCACTCTCATCCACAACAGGGGTCTAATATTCATCAAGAAAAGCGACTCTAGTCACTTGAGAAGAATGTTGAAAATCTTCTCAAGTCTCATTCCAAGTTTGACATGCAAATGTCCAACCTTGACACACACATGCAAAATCTTATAAAAGTGTCAGCTGATTTTATTCAAAGTACAAGTCAGCAACTGCTCGTGAACTCTCAATCTATTAAGAATATAGAGCAGCAGATTGGACAATTAGCGAGTCAGATGAGTGAACGTAGCCAGGGTACCTTTCCAAGTCAACCCATAACGAACCCTAATGCCAGTTCCTCAAACTCCAATCAGTCGCATGTCCACCAATGTAATGTCATTCACACGCTTAGATCTAGAAAGCAAGTGGACAAGAATGTAGCCATGCCCCATGATCCCACTCCTACTATCTCGCATGCTACATCACCTCTTCCACCCCTTTCTCCACAACCATCTTCATCACCTCCATCACCGTCACGTACTCAATTGGAAGAATCTGTTCCTAAGCCGAAAGCACCATATCCAAACTGGCTTAGGAAGCTTTCACCGCAAGTAGAAAAGATTTTTGAAATATTTCAGCAGGTGAAGATTAATATTCCACTCCTTGACATTATACAATAGGTTCCTTCTTATGCTAAGTTCCTCAAGGATTTGTGCACTAATAAATGAGCAAGAAACGTTCTTGAGAAAGTTTTTCTTGCTGCAAATATATCACATATCCTCTCTAACTCCTTGCCTATCAAGTACAAAAATCCAGGTTCCCCTACAATCTCATGCACCATTGGGAACACTACATTTGATAGGGCGTTGCTTGATTTAGGGGCAAGTGTCAACTTGCTTCCTTACACTGTTTATCAGCAACTGGGGTTAGGAAAACTTCAACCTACCAAGGTCACATTACAACTAGGTGATCGTTCGATCAAGAGACCACTTGGTATGGTTGAAGATGTGTCATTAAGGACGGCGAGTTTATCTTTCCTGTGGACTTTATTGTCTTAGAAAGTGAGCCGATCTCCAATCCACGGAATCAAATTCCTATTATCTTGGGTAGACCATTCCTTGCAATATCAAATGCATTAATTGATTGTAGGAGTGGCCTCATGAAGTTATCGTTTGGGAATATGACTGTGGCATTGAACATATTTAATATGGATGAGCACGCAACGAGCTCCCTCATTGAGGTCAACATGATTCACTGTTTGCACTCTCATTCGACTTCTTGCACTGATAATGAACTCTTATTTGAGCAAATATTCAAAGATGAGCTCATACTATCAGAAGAATTGACACATACTAATTTTATATATGATAATACTTGTGAAAATGTGCCATTAGTTTATGAGCAAAATTTTGAGGATTTGTTTGCAGAGGAGCTCGCATTACTTCATGAGTTAGAAGAGACACCACCACATTCACTTGATCATATAGCACTCTTCTTACCTCATGATATTTCTACATGTATGCTTGTTACTAACGATGATTGGCAGGTTTATAATAAAGAATTCTTTAACCCAATTGTTAATGCTTATATGTGGACAAAGAAAAAGCGAGGACGGCATAAGAAGCAGGCAGGTAATCTCGTGACTTGTAGGAGGATGATGAGATATAATAATGCACCAACTTCACGTTTAAAACGCACACACTATGAAAGTGGGAAGCGATCGAGAGGTCATAACCGCTTTACATGCGTTAATAGGGTGAGAATATTGAGATCGTAACTTTTTACGACTCTTATTATTTGTATTTGTGTAATAGTTTTCTTGTTTATTTTACCACCCTTTGTTTGTGCATGAGGGCATACACAAGTTTAGCTGTGGGGGAGTGGATTAGGAGATTTTTATTTTTTTTTAGGATTTTTAGGATTTTTTTTTATTTTTTAGGATTTTATTTTTTTTATTTTTGGGTTTCTTTATTTTACACATTGGGTAGTTTTTAGGGTAACTAACTAAAAAAAAATTTAAAAAAATTATATATTTTCATCAATAGATCAAACTAATTACAGATAAAGGAACAAATTTAGATTTGAAATTGGATAGGAGAGTAGATTGGACGATACACTTTAAATTTTATGAAAAAGATTAAATTCCGAAAAATAAACACCACTAATAGTAGTTTTGAGGCAAGTATACATCTATTTTTTCACTTCACAATAGTTTATTAGGTTAAGGACAAAAATGATAACGATTGAGTAAGTTTTCCCTCTCTAAACAAAAAAAAAGTGAGAATAAAATAATGGGGTGAGCCTAAGGCAATAGCCTCGAGAGTGATAAAATAATGGGGTGCACCTGGTATTAAGGCAATAGTCTCAAGAGTGAAAAAAAAGAGTATGATCTGAGTAATCGGGTACTTTGCGCCTAAGTAAGCGTGGATATTCGCATGAAAGGTGAAATATTCTAAAAAAAAAGTAAAAAAAGAGTATGATCCAAGTAATCGGGTACTTTGCGCCTAAGTAAGCGTGAATATTGGAATGAAAGGTGAAACATTCTTTAAATAAAATTAAAAAAAAAGAAAAAAAAGAAAAAAAATTGTTATGAGAGAGGAGATAAATCATGAGTTAGAGTTGGAGTTGAAAACCAAATTAGACTATCACACGTGCACGTAGATGTATAGGAGCCAATAGATTATCTGTTAGTGGGTATTGAAAGATAGGATTTAAATTTTTGATTAAAATGATAAGTGTATCTGATATGACGCTCGATTTGAAAATTGATAATCTAAATGCATTCTTGAATTTGTATATTAGTGAGATTAATTGATGAAAATATCATGAAAAAAAGATTTTTTCTTTCCTTTGTATAAAATTTCTATTTTTCTTGATTTTCGGTTATCCTTATTTTTCTTTTCTTTATTCCTTAATCTATTTCCTTCATGAATTTTGTGGGTATATTCACTGCAAACCCTCACGAGACAACACTCATCCACTAGGGTAATCTAGGGGTTTAAAGACTTGTTGCACATGCTAAGTGCAATCACGATTCCTGCGAAAGTGAGTTTGGATTTTTATTTTTCTTTTTAAGTTTAGGTTTTGCTCGAGGACTAGCAAAAGATAAGTGTGGGGGTGTGATGAATATCATATATTGTATTTTTCCTCCCATAGTTTATCTATTTTTATATATAAATAAATGCTACTCAGGTATTTTTAGTGTCTTTTTCAGCTAATCCGATTCATACAAGGAGATGGCATGAATTCAAAGTTGGATTAGGAAATCAAAGTCCGAAAAGTTTCTAAAGTGGGCAAGACTACGAGACTACGATGTTGCAGAGACTCAAAGTTAAATACATTCAAGGAAATATAATGTACAAGACACGAGACGCACGTGGAAGAAATTTCAATTGATTTACTCGAAATAAAGCCACAATTTAGCGGTTTTCACCACCATTTAGCGGTCAATTGTGGACCTCATGCGCGGAGATTTTTCCCTTGGTTTTGTTGTAATTTTGTAGTTTTTCAGTTCTTCTAGAATTAGGTTTTGATTTCCGAAGTCTATATATTGGCCTATTCTTGTATTCTAAAGGAATCTTGAACTTTTGTACTCGTTTTTAATTAATAAAATTAGGGTTTTGCTGAAGGGTTGGCAGCCACAATACCGTGCTCCAGAGGTAAGTCATTGCTTTCTAATATCTATTTGCTTTTTAGGTAGAGTTAATTGTTTTCTAGTATAGGTTTTATTGCTTTCTAGGTTAGATTTATTTGCTTTCATAAATAAAAATAGATTTAATTGCTTACTAAAAATATGAGTAGCTAATTTTCTTTAGCCCTAGGATGTAGATGAAGTTAGTTTAATAGACCTAACATGGATTTATCTCTCATCTTCTTCCTAGAAAGAAATAAAATTATAATTTTTCTATAAATAAATAAAAGATGGAGTTCACAAATCATAATTCTTTGATAAATTATGCTTAATTAATATTTTGATAATCTTTGCTTAGATAAAGTTTGGAATTCTTATTTTGTGTTTGTTTTCAGAATTATCAATAGAGATTTTCCTATAAATAAATTGACTTGAATAAACTTGTAAATCTGATTTCTTTGATAGGTTATACTTGAATTAGGTTTCTTGATAGCCTATACGTAGATTAGGGTTTGAAGTTTATTTCTTTTCTTTTGTTTATGAGATTTTCTATTTGATATGATTTGTTTTTAAGAAAAGTGTTATTTTTTATGGTCTATACTTGTACATCATTTGATAGGTCATACTTAGGGGCACTCGATTAAAATCAAATTAAAAAGATCAACTTTTTATTATGTTACTTAACCGTGCATAAATAAAAAGTTAGGAAGAAAGAGATAATTCATTATTAGGCTATTATTCTAATGGATTCGAGATCCTAGGCTAACCTCTAGAACTTAACTAATCTTCTCTCGATCTAAAATCTCATAGTTAGTCCATTAGACTAAGGAAAGAGTAAGAACTCGCAAAACACCTTAGATCTCTGTGGGACGACCTGTACAGCGCTATACCGACACTGTGCGCTTGCAGTAATTTATCACATCAAAAGCTTAAACCTAAAAAGTAACAGAAAAATCCTAGCTCACTTTCGCAGGAATTGTAATTGCACTTAGCATGTGCAACAAGCCGTTAAACCCCTAGATTACCCTAGTAGACGAGTTGTATCTCATGAAGGTTTGCAGTGAATATACCCACAAAATTCGGGAAGAAAATAGATTAAGGAATAAAAAAAGAAAAATAAGGATAACCAAAAATCAAGAAAAATAAAAAATATATACAAAAGAAAGAAAAAATATTTTTAATTATATTTTATTCAATTAATCTCACTAATATACAAACTCAAAAATGCATTTAGATTATCAATTTCAAGTCAAGTGTCATATGAAATACACTTATCATTTTAATAAAAAATTTAAACCCTATCATTCAATACCCACTAATAGATAATTCATTGGCTCCTATACATTTACGTGCATGTGTGATAGTCTATTTCGGCCTTGGACTGCAACTCTAACTCATGATTCATCTTCTCTCTTATAACAATTTTTTTAAAAGAATATTTCACATTTCATGTGAATATTCACGTTTGCTTAAACGCAAAGTACCTGATTACTCGGATAATACTCTTTTTTCACTTTTGAGGCTATTGCCTTAATACCAGACTCACCCTTTTTTTGTTTCTCTTAAGGCTATTGCCTTAATATCAGGCTCACCACTTTTTTCTTTCTTACTTTTTTTAATTTCTGAAACTCTTAATACCAGGCTTACCCTCTTTTTTTCTTTTTTTTCTTTTTTTTCCTTTTTTTTCTTGTTTAGAGAGAAAAGACTACTCAATCGTTATCATCTTTGTCCTTAACCTAATAAATGATTTGTGAAATGAAAAATAGATGTATACTTATCTCAAAATTACTGTTAGATGTATTTATTTTTTAAATTTTTAATATTTTTCATAAAATTCTTAGTGTGTCATCCAATCTACTTTTCTATCAAATTTCAAATCTAAATTTATTCTTTTATTTATAATTAGGTTGATCTATTAATAAAATATATATATATATTTTCAATTTTTATTGTTTTTTTAGTTAGTTACCCAAAAGACTATCCGAAGTGTAAAATAAAGAAACCCAAAAATCTAAAAAAATAAAAAAATTCTAAAAAAACTAAAAATCCTAAAATAAACATGAAGAAAATATCCTAACCCACTCCCCCGCACTTAAACTCGTGTATGTCCTCATACACAAACAAAGAGTGGTAAAATAAATAAGAAAACTATTATATAAATACTATACACTTACTAGAAAATTCAAATTAGTTACGACCTCTTGATCGCTTCCCACTCTCATACTTTGTCCTTTTATGTTTTGATATGGATGAACTTAGCCCTTTTGTCAATTTTGCATTTAATCTCTCCATCTTGTTTTTAATTTTTCTCAATTTATTTCTATCATTCTTTCTTTTATTCAATAGTAAAATTTTGAAGTTGGAAATTATTCTTTATCGTCCATATTTGACCCTTGAGCATTTTTTATGGCAGTAAGTATTTTGGTCTTATCAACATGTAAAATAATATATTCACTTTGATGTGGCTGAATCATGAGCTTGATTTTAAATTGCTCTTTCAAATCATTAGGTACTATGACCTCTTTCTTTTGTTGTAACTTTCATTTTTCTTCTAGTGTTCTGGGCTCAACATGCAAATTTTCTTCAATCTTGTCATCAAAATTCTCAAAAGAAAATATCATGCTAGTGGAGGAATAAAAATTCTTCACAATTGTTTTCACAATTTTCATCAGAAGAATCAAAAGATAATGTTACTAGCAAGTTCATCATAAGGTAAATCACTAAGCAAAATTATCTTTTTATCACAAATATCTTCATAATTATTTTCATAATGTTCCAAAGTAACTTGATCGTAATTTCGATGTATGGATTCATCATTCAAAAACTTATTTGACTCATTTTGAATCATATCTACTTCAAAAGATGACTGAAGTGGTTACTCATTGGAGTTAGATATGTTCAAACAATTAGATGGTTAATCTTCAAAAAGTTTAGTTTAAGAAATTATTTTGAGAAAATCTTCAATATAAGGTGAGTTTGAGAGGATAATTTTAGCAAAGTTTCTATACTTTCCTCTATTGTATGTGCTCACTCCTCAGTCTCATGATTATAAGCTTCCTTATTATCTTCAAATGATTTCATTTTGAGTTCATGAGTAAAATTTAAAGGTGGATATGATAGATCTATATACAAATTTGATAACAAATATGAAGTGGTTGTAGATAAATTCTCATGACATACATACCTCGCTTCTAATTTTTTTAATATTTCATCTAACATATTCAATTGAATATCTTATTCATGATTGAATTTAGAACATGAAGATGAATAGCCTATAAAGAAAGGATCAGATGGCGGACTCTCTTAGTATGCCTCTTGATTGTATGTAAAATTAGAATGATTCATCCATTCACAATTGTAATTTTGTGTATATGAAGCGCTCGTAGGTTCATTATATGTGGTGTGAATTTGATCATGACCTACTCCTAGCGAATTTTCTATCAATGGAAACTAATAATAATTATGATATGGATCACGATAATGATGAGAACCAGTTTGATTTTAAAATATTTTTTAATTTTTTTTTGTTTTGAAAAAGGTGGAGAGGGAAAGAGATGGTAAAGAAAACAAAAAAAAATTGGATTTTTAAAAAAAAATTGTACTTTTTTACAGAACCAGAGACCCAAAATACAAAATCAGAGAGAAATTGGGGGAGAAAGTCACTAAAAGTGCCACTAAATGGCGGCAATTGCTGCTATTTAACGTCAAAACCAGAGAGTTTTACTCTCTAGTTTTTGCAGTGTACTTTTTAGACTTTTCTCGTGCCTTTTTTCTTCATATATCAGAACTTTCAGGTCTCTGCATACTCAACCACACTGTTAACCCGGAAAACGTTAGAAAAACTAAGAAAATATCGTGATCCCCAGCAGCGGCGCCAAAAACATGATGTGATAAATTTACTGTAAGCATACAGTGTCGGTTATAGCGCTTTATAGATCATTCCCATGGAGATCTAACATGTTTTTGCGTTCTCGCTAATCCTATTATTCTAACGGACTAACAAAGAATTATAAGTTGAATTTGAGTTATTCTAATTAGCCTAGCATATAGATTCCACTAGTTCATAACCATGTATTACTTCTATTATTTTTTTCTATCATAAAATTAATCTTTTAGTTTTAATCTTTATATAAAGTGTCCTAGATATGAGCTTTTAAGTGGTGTGCAAGCATAACTCATCAAATATACTACTTTGCATAAAAACAATCTAAATCATTAGATAACTCTATGAAAAAGATAAAAATTAACAACCCCAAACCTTAACTAAGTATAGGTTATCAAGAAATTTAACTCAAGTATAATCTATCAAAGTATTAATCTACGAATTGTTATATTTTAATCTTTTCATAGAAAAATCATGACTTTATTATTTTATTTAGGAATAAAATATTAGAGAGCAACTATATGGTGGATTTCTAATTTCATCTACATCCTAGAGCTAGACTAAATTTACTACTCATAGTTCTAATTAGCAAAATCCTATTTTTATTCATGAAAGTAAGGAAATCTAATCTAAAAAACAAGATTAATCTAAAATAGAAAGCAATTAATCTAAAATAGATAAACAATAAAGGTTACCTCTGGAGTTGGTATGGCGGCCGTCACTCCTTCAGTAAGCCCTAATTTTATTAATTAAAATTCGAGTACAAAATTATATCATATATCCTATATCTTATATGAAACCCTAGATTATAAGGGTACGACCAATATATAGGCTTCGGAAAATTAAACCCTAATTTTGGTACAAGTGAAAAAATACAAAATTATATCGAAGCCCCTGCAGACACCCAGGACGAGCCCCTCTTTTCCGCCAAATAGCGGCAAAAGCCTGGACTTTTCTTCTGATTTTTCTTTTGCTTGAGTCTCTTGTCTTGTTTTTTTTTATTTTAATGATTGTATTGAACTTTGACTCTCTACAGTATCCTAGTCTTATAGCTTTGCTCACTTTTAACTCTTTCTGAACTTGGTTTTCTAATCCGACTCTGAGTTTATGTCATCTCCTTATACGAATAGGTTTATCTAAAAAGCACACTAAAAATATCCAAGTAGAATTATTTAAATACAAAAATAGATAATATGGAGGCTATAAATATGCAATAATGACACTCATCACCAGACAAAAGCTCCCTGTCACATTAATACTAATGTGGAAATAACAGTCTAACTCCTAAAACATCATGTATACTGAGGCGTTCTGATCTTTGAGCATACTCAATTCTTGCAGCATTGGGAATATTCCTCGTTGGGATAATCCCCATTGGCAATTCTGGTACAATCCACATTTTATGGAGCCCGATGCCAAGTTCACCATTGGGGTGAATAAAGTGCCAGATGGTGGGCTATATATCATCCAGCAAAGTGAAGAATTGGGCAAGATTATTGTTGATCTCGTATGGCTGATACAAGCCAAGTTTGTACAATCTGATTTCATACTTATTCAAGATAAAGCCAGTAAGGCATGCCCACCAATCAATGTTACTGGATTTGCTCCAACTGGACATAAAGAAATGCGTGCCTGGTAATTACTCACTGATCTGATTAGTTTGTTCTTAAAACTCCTAGCCATCATTGTCTCCTCAAGCACCAGTATATAATGGGTAATTACTCCTGGAAGTAAACCCATCACTTTGGTTAAGCGACCACTTTGAACAAGATCCCATCCCCCTTTAGTGAATCACCTAATTGAGAGGGAATCCTGCCTTGGTGTATGATCTCATTTCATCAACCGATCCTCAGTACAAGTGTTGAAGCATGACAAAGAATAATGATGCTATATAGGAGGAAGAGCATATACCACACCTTCTTGATTATAATACCAAGGAATTGGCTCAATGCTCTAAGTGTCCTCACGGCACCAAAGATAAAATAAGGATGATGGATCTCCTTTTGATAGAATCATCAAATTTGATGTTGATAACGATTTGACTAAGAGTGGTAGGATCACCCCGCCGCATCAAGTTGATCCTATCCGAGTTATCGGGATCTCTATACAAGGATATATCTTTATCAAATTGCAATTCAGTATTACCTTTTGAGCTGATAGAAACCCCAATGGGCTACTGCACCGAAAAGGGTTCCCCAATCTAGTGAACTGCAAAAGAAATAGTTAGTGATAGCGGCGATGAAAAAGTAGCAAGAAAAGAATCCTCGATCTAAGCCAAGATGAGGAAATGCTAACAGGTGGGAAATAAAAAAATATCTCTCGCTAGCCATAGGGCCATCATCGCTAGAAAAGAAAGAAACTTCTCTCTTTGATGGCAAAGGACTATCATCACCAAAATCAATGAAAATACCTTCGGCGAAAGCAAGACTACAACCAAAATAGGAAGAAAATTTTTTAAAAATGGCTTTAAAACAAATAGCCATTGTTAGATCAACGAATCATATAGTAGTGTTGATCCTAAAAGGGATTCAATCAAAATTTACTCAAAAAAGTTGATATCAACAAAAAAAAGAGAAATTTTACCAGCTACCATCTGTGTTTTACCCATGGCTTGCGAGCTACTAACTGCCTTCTTTTCCTTTTGGTGTCATAGAAATAGAAGACCAAAGATTTCAAATTCTTTGAGAAATTTAGAAGGTCGAAGAATAAAAATAGCAAAGAAGTTCCAACTCAAAGAAAACAGAAAATAGAGCTATCGTTTAAAGTTCTTATACTCTCTGGGTGAAGCTGGAGATGAAATCATCTCACACAACAAGCGAGATGATTGCATTAAAAACGGACCAACTTTTTAGAAGATACAATAGTTGTCATTTCCCGTAAAAGAGGAACGGCAGATCAGAGTGCTTCTTCTTAAACTGACGACAACGATTTGAGGCTCATATAAGAGATGGGCCCACCAAACAAAAATTTTAATATTCAAAATCCTAATCAAAATCCCACAAGAGTCAAAAGATATGAGCAAAGTGTTCCGAAAGGCAACAAATCCCATGCCTTTTGAAAACCGTGAAGGGAGTCTTGTAGGAGGTAAAATTTGCCTACCGCTGTATAAGACCAACCAAAGAAAATTAACATATCATCGTTCTAAGTTGGCAAAAGTACAAGTCTGATCAATGACCATACTCGCCACACAAGAGATTTTAGCCTCACCAGTATTTCAACTCTTCACCAACCGAGGAATCCCGGCTTCACCAAATGGAGTAATTGCCAACCAAGACCAGTCTAAAGGTTACAAAGGCAAACTGAAGGAAAAAAACACCTGCCATGGCAAATGGCTAAAACCACCTCCTCCAAAGAAGATATTCCAAGCTCACCAACTAAAAGAGTCAGTTTCACAAACGAAGATATCCCATCCTTGTTGACGGACGATTATTCAAACTGATCAAATCATAATGTAACTCCACCATGATACCTCAGATCAAATCAAGGGATAAGAGTACGTGGATTTAGGGGAGGGAAAAATTAATTCCAAAAGATCATATAGAGAGCTCTAATTCAACAAATATCACTCATCGGATAGTCAACAAAAATAAAAAGGATTGCTTTGATCATACTTCCATCGTTTCATTCTCTACAAATCTCGATTGCAATTCTATCAATTAGTAAAAGAACATTTTGAGTGTTATAATTCCCAAATACCAAATTAAATTTTTGTTTTGTTCTTGAAATGGTCGCATTCTCTACTAATATCGCAAATGATGAAAACAATATGTATTGTGTATCACTTATATGGAATGGGAAAAACTGCATGATAGATAAGAACTGTATCGTAAGAAAATGAAATTGGCCATTTCTAGCAACACCGCATAGTAATGAGCCAAAGTATGACCTTTAAGTCCTCATAAGAATGATGTTTATTACTTTTTCACAGTGCGAAGTTTGTCTAATAGTACCTAGCAGTGCATTATGTTTGAGTGTCATGGGTTTAGGTCGGGTCCTGGGTATGTATGAGCACTTATACAATACAGGTAACATCCCGCATCCTATCCCTCAGTGGTAGTTTCAAATATTTAACTAATTAATAGTCTACTTAGTTTCAGATATCTAACATAAGATTTTAATGAAATATGTTGCATGCATGGTATCTACACATCCTTAAATATATTTTTTAATTATAACTCCATGTTTATTTTTATTATTCTTGATTTATGCTCTCACGACCAACACTAACAAAGTATGTTCACAATTATCTACTCTGAGTACTATGGTAGTACAATTCTCTTCTTCTCGATGTTACTTACTGTTTTTAATCCCTTGGATTCTAAACCCATGTTTGGAAGATGAGGAAAGAGAACCAGCCCCAGTTAACAACCCATACTTTCTTAAGTAAGTCGAGAAGTAGTAAGCGATAGAGTATCTCCTGGAGATCCTTTGTATATATATTTTTTATTTTATTTGTTTGGTTACTACTTTACTCTTTTGTTCTTTTGTTCTTTTTCTATTTATATTCAGAGTAATGTATCATCTTACGTAATCAATTTTTATATAAATGAAATTTTTTAGTTTTAAATATATTATTTCTAAATTTGAATGTGGCAGTAGTTATGACTATTGTAAGATCCTATACATGTTGGGTAGTTTAGTGCAAATTTTAAGTAAAGTCCTCTATTTTTAGAAACAACTGAAGAACAGGGGTATTGCAAATGTATTATTTTTAAAGAGTTAAAAGGTTCTCACAATTGCATTGATGCATGGTCGATTTATCTTTGATGCTTTGAAGTTTATGAGTATACAAGGGCTTCACAATCAGAAGATTATTAGAGGAGGAGAAAAGAATAAGATCTAAAGGCTCCGGCTAAGGGAGGAAGGAAAGGAAGGATCAAAGAGAGATATCAAGGTGTATATCTTAAGATCTAGGGCACTTAGATACGAATAGTGGAAATGTGATGATATTTCCCAAGGTGAGGCTTCTCCACAAGTAAGATGATGTCATCATCAAAGGGTGAGTTGTTCTCTATGTAGAACGGTTATATTCTTGAGATCTCATGTTGAATTTTGCAAAGAAGGGTTATGATCTATGTTGTTCTCAATGATTATTTTGAATCGATTTTTAGCTTCTTCTCGTTCACGTATACAGGTTGTTTGATTCACATACATATGGTGTACTGTACCTTCTCTTATATTTCCTTCATAGTTCTTAATAATCTTGTATATGCTCAACATCCAATGAGATGTACATTTCTCATGTTTAAACATGGTTCTAAAGACTATAGCCATGACCCGTACAAACTTCAATTGTGGTTTATCCAACTGCTAGAATTTTAAGATTCATCCATTTTATGATGTCACATTCATTTTATGATTCGACTACAATTTTATTTTGTGTTGTATCAGTGCAAGGAACAAATATATCAATTCTTAACTTGGAAACAAATAAATAATCGTTATTGAAATTGGAAAAGTGAATTACATAAGTTTATATAGATACATGAATTTGGAGGAGAAGAAAATCTTTTCTATGTGTATCCAAGGAATACTTGAAGAAGAAATAAACTAATAATAAAACTATAGTATCTGCAGTCTAGCGAAGAACGATGATAATCATTCCATATCCAAATCCTAATATGTCTTTCTCATCCTATCACAAATTTATGCTTGTCGAAATGTTAAGTTGTAACATTTTGTTTCTCATCTACTATAAAAAATGGAGTATGCTACTGATGGGCATACTCTAAAAACATCTTGCGTATATGAGGCTGTAAATTATTTTCACAATACAAACTAAGAATAAAGTTGGCAACAAAAAATAATAATAAAAATACATATCCTTACCATATGAATATAAAGAAAAGAAGTGAATAATCTATAAACATTCAATAAATATGTACATGATAGTATATAATCAATCCACTATATGAATCAAAAAGTGATCTACGAAAACAAATACAGGAAATACATACAAATGAAAATCGAGTATAATATACAATAGAGGAAGGTTGAGCTAATATGACCAAAAGAGAGCTCCACGTGCCACTCAGAGCTGGGTTCTCCTCCAATCTACAAGTCTATATCCGTAGATAATGTAGCGAAATGGTCCTCTGAGATCCATCACCTAAGGCAGAAAAGTCTAAATCTTGCTGAGTACTTGATCACCAGGTCTTCGACTATCTCTAGATGCATTGGTTGGTCCATACAGGCAGGTTATCTCCATGCAACTCACACTGCTCGGTATCATATCACTCCTTGCCCCACTCCTCGTAGCGTCAGACCGCGTCTGGAAGTGGTAATAATGAAATGTCGTGTTCCTCTATACTCCATGATCTATAGAAGCAGTGTTAAGAATCAAACTGGATGTTACCTCCAAATAATTGCCTCCAAATTAAGAATATCCGGTGAAAACCTATTAGAGTCATCATTGTGTGATGGAAAAAACTCCTGAAGGTGGTCCTTCTATCCACATAAGACACATGATATGACAATGGGGCCTTGAACGATGCTGGATACTAAGGGCTCCATTGTGCCTGCAAGCTAGGGTTTGGACCCTAGAAGATTAAACTCGACAAATAGAAAATATAGCGGAAGAACAAGTGTGTTATCACAGTCCAGGAGAAACCGTGACAAGCGTAGTATCACTGAGAAGCCGTATATGATTGCAACATGCCAATGCCTGCTATGACAGCCAGAGTTGTGTAGAAATATAAATGAATATGATCAATAGTTAGTGCAACATGCTAGCAAGTACTAGTAACAGTGAGTGAATAATAATAACAAGTGTCAAGACTTGGTCACATCCCTTATTAGTCATTTGAAACTAGGAGTTGAATAATATGTGCACTAAATTCCAATATCATACAAGTGTCTATGTATATCCAGGATCCAGCCATAACCTATGGCTATAAGCCATGACATACCACTTTACACTTTACGATAAGACCCGAACTATATAACAGAATCAGATATCACCTGAGGATACCAAAATATTATTTGTGGATATACGACATAGTTGCTACTGTAGTAATGGTTCACTATCCCTAACTTATTGACCAACTTGAAATATTATATGATACTATTCTTATTCATTTGATAGTTTCTTCCATTTCCACATCTAGATATATGACATATATCATTTCCTCAGATATCATGGCATATCCATATTGCGTTCATGCACAAGTCCATTACCAAGAATAAAGAACTAATTAGAATTAATTTCCATCTTAAGTCTGGACAATATACATTTTTCTCGTAACCAAGTAATTCTTTGTTCATATTATATCACTATGTATCCTAAATCTTATCCATCATGTACCATACTATGATTAATCACTTTATGCATCATGTAGTCAGTGCCATAAATCATATGGCATGTTATGTCGATGCATCATATAACGTGTTATGTGTCATGCGCAACTCAATATACATGCATCAATTATAAGTCAGGTATCGTATCTATGCCACATATCCATGTCATTGTCATATCCAAGTGGTGCAGCTTTAGCTATACATGAATATTAAATATCAATAATTTCCTAATCATGCTAGTCATGCCCTAACATGGTCTAGTATGTAATCAGTACCGCTCTAAGTCCACTTGTGCTTATTATCAAATCACTTGTATACTACAGTACTTAGCCTAGGTGGCTGGTCCGTATGTTTTAGTTTATACTAGTTAATCATATGTATCCTAACTGGTTTCTAGATTCTTAAACTCTGTTATGGAAATTGTTTTATGAAGTATTAGAGCCATCACTATCTTCCCGCTGAGGTTTTTCTACTCTAGTTGGTTCAAAAAGATTAAGTTAGGTTTATAATTATTTTGGTCTAGTTTCATTATTATCTGGCTTGGTCAAACTGTCAGCTAGCACTACTGAGCTGGCACTACTGACCGTTATTTGGTAGTTTGACTCGGTAAGATTCCACTAAAACTTTGGCCACTATTTAGTTATATTATCAAGTCCAATTTCCTACCCCTAGATTCTTTAGAAAACTATCCATGATGCAACCTATTTCTGAACTGTGTAGGAGGAAAAATTTTTGAACTCAAAAGAATTGGGTTATACGAGGCCAATAGCCTCGGGCACGCGAGCCTAATAACCTCGCGCACGCGAGTCCGATAGCCTCGTGAGCTGGGCTAATAGCCCCATGCGGGGCTAATAGCCTCGCGCAGGAATGACAGCCTCGTGCATGAGCCTGATTCAGTTTCTAAATAAGTTTTTCTTTTGGATTTTTATCAAAATTTCAAATCCAGTCATATCCAATTACTCAGAATTGAAAATTTTCTTAGTGCCGTGCGTGGGGCTATCAGGCTTATGTTGGGATGACAGCCTCACACACGAGGCTGATTCAGTTTCCAAAGAGGGTCACTTTTTGGATTTTTACCAAAATTTCAAATCCAATCATATCCAATTACTCCGAATTTAAGATTTTAAATCCAATTAAAATACAAATTCAAAGATTTAATTGTGATGGAATTCCATCCTTATCTCCTAAAGAAACTCCTAAAACCACAAATAGGGGTCAAGAGGAGAATTTTGAAATAGAGGAAGAGGAGAGAACTTGGGAGACCATTGCCCAATTGAGGGCACATCGACTAATAGCAAGAAGCTGCCGGCCAGTAGATTCTTCATCAATTCTTCGCGTTCAAAACCAATCCAAGTATCAGATAGTCAACGGAGTATGAGGTCGACACTCCATAACTACATTAAGAACCCACATTTTTTGTAAAAGATAGTGATAAACTTATAAATCCTCTCGTTTGATTTTTCTTTTCTTCTCTTTTATTGTACTTTGATATTTTTGTAATAATAGATTAATGACAATGAAAGATAGCGCGAGTTTTGTAGGAAACAAACTAGTGACCACAGTGGAATAAGTATTCTACACTAACGAGAAGATCGAGACCCAATCCGATGCTAAGAAAATAGGTAAGTCTGTGAGATGTTGGTTGTAGAAGTCGATCAATAAAGATATAAGGAATAATGTCCTCAAGACTGGTAAGTCCAGACAAAACATGGCTCCATCGTCGCTTGGAAACTCCAAGTATGAATTCTAATAACAAGGGGACTCTTATTGAACAGAAGCTTCTTGATCTTTGGGTTTAAAACAGGAAGGAGTCTAAGCAATGGATTCGAATGACGAGATGATTCCTATTGAGCAATAACTTCTGAGATTTTTGATTTCGAAACAAGAAGAAATCCAAATGATGAATTCGAATGACAAGGAGACTCCCACTGAATACGAGCTCTTTGAATCTTTGGATTCAAAAATTTTGAAAAACAAAATATCTCTTCCCATTATGGCTGCACAAGATGCTAAAGAGAAGCCAAGATCCGACCTAACCAAAACTTAGACTCGAAATTGAAACCGTTGAGCATGATGATGGATGCTTAAAAATAAAGTCTAAAATGGATTTGGTCTCAAATGCCAGGCTCATCAGCCCAGCGTAGAAGTGTTGGAACACTAGGCTAATTAGCCCAGCATAGCTTCACGAGAGGCTATTTCAAAATGTCAGGCTAATCAGCCAAATATAGCTTTAGTGGGGCTATTTCTAAATGTGAGGCCAATTAGCCCAATGTACAAAAATTGCAATGCGAAGCTAATCAGCCCCGTGCAAAAGACTCTAAATACCAGGGTACTCAGCCCTACATGCAGAAAGTAAAATGCAAAGCTACTTAGCCCCGCGTGAAAAGTCCAGAACACAAAATTGAACCTAAGCTCCATGAAGAATGTACAAAGACTAGAACCAAGCACCGATTAAGGCATAGATTCCATTCTTCTACGCTCGCATACTTCCATAAATATAACAGGAGGTCTCATTGAGGTCAGAAGGAAAAATAAATTTATTCCGAAAGCATGGTTCACTAAACACCTCAGACCAAATAATCGATCTGCGAGAATTTCTCACTAATAAGAGGATGATGGCGCAATCATGTCCACTATGTTGATGTGAGAAAATAATCTCCGCAATACTTACCAATAGCCATTGTTGTCCATCTAGACCCTCGGCTTTCAGTCGAATAACCGAATCAAGGAATAATATACCTAAAAGAAGGTGTGTTCAAAGACAAGGTGTCACCACTGACAAAGGGCCTCTATTTATGATTTTGAACATGGTGAGTAAAGGATAGAAGTCACGTAGCCACAGGCATTCATCTGACGTGAAAGCACGTCATTATACATGGCTCAGGTCAGGAATATTAGCTCCAGGAATTACAAGAGGTTGGTCAGGGGTTTAGACAAAGAAGACAAAGGAGATAGTGATCATTCAGCTGTTATAACACCTCGGTCATATGAGTCTTCCCGATTTGATGAAACAACGCCCATATGACTGGAAGCTCCGACGAAATAAACTAGAGGCTAGAAGCTCAAGAACGGCTAATTCAAGAACAACAGAAGGGCCTAGATGAACTCCGGACATCGCTTCTAAAGTTAGTGGAGAATACACAAAAGAATTCGAAAGATAAGGCAGGGAAACCCTTTAACGTACCACAAAAGAATGATAATGAGACAACCAGTGATCTAGGAAAAGAAGAGGATTTTAACTTAGTTATAAACTCACATACAAAAAAAAAATGCAAAAGATGCAAGACCAGTTGAAATCCTTGGTACACAGAAAAGACCTGCAAGAATTTGGAGTTACTAGGCCATATCTAGTAGAATGAGAATCGACTCATTTTCTAGAAAAATACAAGCCTCTGAAGTTAAAGTCTTTTGATAGAAAAGGTTCACCAAACTAGCACCTATATTACTTCTTGTCATAAACATGTCATCTCATGGGAAATAATCCTATAATGACTAAGATCTTTGCGAGTATCTAAAGAAGGCCTGCATTTGCAAAGTTTATGTAGTTGCTTCTAGGAACTATTAAATCATGGTCTGACTTGGAGAAGGAATTCCTACATTACTTCTTCGAAGATGACACTGAGATCTCGGTATATACTCTCCTTGCAAATAAACAAAATGAGAATGAGCCTGTGAAAAGTTTTGTAGAATGTTTCTGAGAGATGTCACTGCGATGTCCAAATGGCATGTCACAAGAAATACCAGTAGAAACCTGCAAACACAATCTCCAAACCAACATACTCATTAAGATGGGAGCAGTAGAGTCTAGGACCTGGAAGGATGTGGTCAAACAGGAGCAAGCAGAGGATATAATTTGACGTATCGATGAACTCCGTGCTCAGAGGAGAGTGTCCACAAACTAGCCATAGCCACAACCATCCCGCCCCAAGGGAAAGAGGCAATGATACCAGGCCCACTGCAAACCAAAAGGCGCAGAATAATTAATTCTTTATATGGCAATGGACATACGATTTTAAAAATGAACAAGCATTTGCATTCTTTCACCTATTGAATAAAAAAAGGAAGTTTAAGTTGCCTGAAAATCAAAAGTCAGAGGAAGATGTGAAAATAGATGATCTCAAGTAGTGCCTCTGCCATCAAAATATTTGGCACCCAACCGAAAATTTTTATGTTCTAAAAGATAAAATTTAAGTACTCATTGATGCAAAGGTGATCTAGTTATGACCAGAATAGAAAAAAGTGTCCACAAATATGGCAATAATTACTATAGAATCCTTGAAAATTCAGACTTGAGCAAATCTGATCCCTGTGGGAAAGATGGTGGTAAAGAACTATGACCCGCATAATTTAAAACAAAAGAGACTCTTCTCCGAATTCTACAAAAAAGGAGAAATCATGGGGGTACACCCAAACTTTCTGAAAGATGAATAATGGACTTTCTTAGCCAATTTAAGAAAAACCAAAGGAAACACTTGATCGACGCTAGCGCAACAAAGATTGAACAGGCTGGGATCCTTACCGAGCATGGGCAGCTGGCATTGGCAAACTTACTACCGGAGTACACTCTGAAACACAGCTGCGACCGAGTCGACCTCGTTCACTAGTAGTCGGATCAGGCCGGGGTTGCTGAAGATGTTAATAGTGATAAGCATCCTTCTACTTATGTTGCTCTTGCTAGCCATTGGAAATATTTGTATGATGATTTAAATTTGATGGTCAAATGAGTGCTATAAATAAAAATTTTGAGCCAATAAAAAGAAAAAATAAAAATAAAAATAAAAGAAAAAAGAGAAAAAAACAAAAAACAAAATATGAGAGAAAAAAGTCTGTATATATATATATATATATATATATATATATATATATATATATATATATATATATATATATATATATATATATATATATATATATATATGTATATATACACATGTAATAATTTTGCTACCTAATGTTGCCAAGACAACGGGAAGAGAGACTCAAAATTTCTCTTCAGTCCTATCATACTGGGGGTAAGAGTATGAAATCAACAGCCCAAAGTTCAAGAAGCAATGGAAAGAACAAAATTCTCTACACTTATCATGCTAAGAAAATAGCATGACTAGCCTAACGCAAATGCCGATTGGTAAAAGTACACAAAATCCGTTGATAGCTGGGGATTTGCTAAAAAATCTCATAACAAATATGTCGTTACAATATCCTTAACCAATTACAAGGATACATTGCAACCCAATGCTAATAAATCAAAGGGGAGACTAATCATATCCTTGACAACTTATTATGCTGAGCTAAAAGCATAAACTGTCCAATATTGTTAAAGCAAATGGAAGAGAACAAGTTCTCTCGTCAATATATTATGCTAGGAGATAAAGCATGAATTTCCCAATGCTGCTAAAGTAAATGAAGATGACACATTTCTTGTTAACCCATCATACT
Organism: Dracaena cambodiana; assembly: GCA_036321105.1. NCBI lineage: Eukaryota > Viridiplantae > Streptophyta > Magnoliopsida > Asparagales > Asparagaceae > Dracaena > Dracaena cambodiana. The sequence continues at coordinate 19,056,340 of JAYEPQ010000015.1, forward strand.
GAGGTAAAAAGCATGAACTGCCTAATGTTGTTAAAGCAAAAGGAAGAGAATAAGTTTTCTTGCAAACATATCATGCTAGGAGATAAAGCATGAATTGCCTAATGCTACTAAAGCAAAAGGAAGAGAACACATTTCTCATTAACCCATCATGCTGAGGTAAAAAGTATGAACTGTCCAATACTGTTAAAGCAAAAGGGAAGAGAGAAAATTCTCACCAACCCATCATGCTGAGGTAAAAAATATGAACTGTTCAATATTGCTAAACTAACTGGAAGAGAGTAAAATTCTCACCAACCCTATCATACTGGGTGTAAAGTATGAAATCAACAATCCAAAAATCAAAAAGCTAAGGGAAGAGGGAACATTTGGGATCTAAGCCCAAACAAAATCCTCAACAACTCATCATTTTGAGGTGAATAGTATGGCTAGCCCAACGTAAATAGCGATTAGTAAAGCCACTTCAAATTTGTTGATAACTTGGGGTTTGCTAAAAATTTTATAAACATTTCATGTTAAACTCTTACCTCTGATAGCGAGATTTGAACCAACTCAGCTCTTACCTTTAATAGCGAGATTTGAACAATCTCACCCATATACTTCATATAGTCACCCATCACAAACATATCATGTTAAGCTCTTTCCTTTGACAGTGCAATTTGAATCATCTTGCTCATCTCACAATCGTCTCATATACACTTTGACAATAATAATTTTGTGGTCTTGACCCAATCACCGGCTCTATCTGCTTTCCAGGCGAGTCACCCCATGATCCTGACCCAATTATTGATTCTGTTTGCTTTTCAGAAGAGTCACTCTATAGGCATGTTAGCCATATCTTTGTCTAGGGTTTCGTGATTCTAACCCGATCACCGGCTCTGTCTGCTTTCCATGTGAGTCACCCCATGACCATGATTTGATCCTCAATTCTGTCTGCTTTCCAGATGAATCACTCTATAGGTATGTAAGCCACACCTCTGTCTATGGTTTTCACCGGCTTTGTCTACTTTCCAGGTGAGTCACCTCCTGATCCTAATTCTATCATTGATTATGTCTGCTTTCTAAGCAAATCATCTCATAGGCAGGTCAGCCATACATCTGTCTACAGTTTCATGATCTTGACCAGATCTCCAATTCTATCTACTTTCCAGGTGAGTCACCCCACCCGATCATCAATTTTGTCTGTTTTCCAAGCGAATCACACTCTAGGCATTTCAACCTTACCTATATATATGGTTTCGTGATCCTAATCTGATCAACTGGCTCTGCCTACTTTCTAGGTGAGTCACCCTTAATTCTAAATCGATTATGTCTATCATCCAGGCGAATCACACCAACTTTGTCTATTATCCAAGCGAGTCTTTCTTGTAACAAACATCGAAACTCAACTTGTTATGACCACACCATATCCTTAGAAAGTTCCATTTAATACAACTCTACCTTCCAAAATTAACAAATCCATAATTTAAATAATTACGTCAACTCTATCTGCCTCGCGTACATAAGACGCTTATGTGATGGAAATATGAAGATTGAAGTCCAAAGTGTTTCAAAGCTCATTAAAAATCAATAAATAAGGTTTTGAAAACTTTGGAGGGGTTCTTATAGGTGGAAAATTTTTTGAACTCAAAAGAATTGGGCCACGTGGGGCAAACAGGCTAACACATGCGAGGCTAATAGCCTCACATAGGGATGATAGCCTCGTGCATGAGGCTGATTTAGTTTCTAAATAGGGTTTACTTTTAGATTCTGATCAGAATTTTAAATCCAATCATATCCAATTACTCCGAATTGAAGATTTCAAATCCAACTGAAATACAAGTTTAGAGATTGAATTGTGATGAAATTCATCCTTATCTCATAAGGAAACTCCTAAAATTATAAATAGGGATCAAGAGGAGAATTTTGAAGGAGAGGAAGAGGAGAGAACTTGGGAGACCTTTGCCAAATTGAGGGCACACCAACTAGCAGCGATAAACTGTTGGCCAGCAAGTTCTTCATCAATTTTTCACGTTCAAAACCAATCTAAGTATCAGATCGCCAACGAAGTACGAGCTCAATGCTCCATAGCCACATTAATAACCCACATCTCTTGTAAAAATAAGAGTGATAAACTTATAAATCCTCTCGTTTTATTTTCCTTTACTTCTCTTATTTTTTGATATTTTTGAAACCATAAGTCAACGACAATGAAAGGAAGCGCAAGTTTTGTAGGAAACAAACTGGTACATAAACCCTAAGCTTCCTGGGTTATAATTTTCAGTTTCAAAAATTATTATACTACCCTATATTTGATTCTTCCCGGCAACAGGTATCTTTCTAGCAATTACCAATTTCTCTAATATAACTATGTCACGATTATGACTAATGGAAAACATATAACAATTTCAAGGACTCAAGGTTCAATATTAAATCAGCACTTTATTTATTATGTTAGTTATTAAGACTCTATTTATGTCTTTATATTACGACTATTGGGTTCCCACCATTACAGTAAGATCTGTGAGAAAGTGATCATCACTAAATAATTTAAACCTCAAATTATACTTAATGACCTAGACTTACAATCAATTGTTATGATTGGACTGCTGAACAGTGGTCTTGACTACTACCTAAAGGTCATTCTATGGCTAATGGTCATGAGGTTCATGCTACAATTCTCTCCCACTACTCTAGTTATGTTCTCCTCGCTAAAATCAAGCAATAAACCCAACATTTCTTCCAAGGCCCCATAATAGCGAATAGTCCGACAATAACCAAATAAAATGATTATAAAAATCCCTAATCAAGCCCTTTCCTTAATCATGCTCATTAGTCCGATAAATATCTAGCTACCCATAGGGCAATACAAACAATAAAGAATGCCAGGATGTTATAAGCACTAAAAAAATAAGATGGCATTCCTGACAACTCCGAAACTCACCAAATTTCCCCACTTTTATCATCTGATTTTTTTTTTAATGTTCTAATTTATTTTAAATAGCAATTTGTGTTTTAAAAAAATAAATTTTTAAAAAAGTTTAAACTAAATGAGAGTAAGTCAAATTAATTAGTTAATTAAATAGAGGAGAATAGGATTTGAACCTTGACCCTTATAGCACCTAACCTGCACTCAGACCAATTAAGCTAATTAAGCAATTGTGACAAATAAAATAAATTAATAAAATTAAATTGATTCTTATCTAATAATCAACATGAAAATTGATTCAGTTTTCTAGAACCTATATGATTTTATCTTGATTAGATCCAAATAGAAACTAACTCTTATAAAAGTGTTAACTTAGACATATATACCCTTATCCCTTCCTTAAACGTAGCAAAAGGAGGAGAAAACACAGAGAAAGTACAAAGAAAAAGGGAGGAAGAAGAAAGGAGTTCAACTTAGGAGATTTTTTAAACATTCATAGGGACTTCAATACCACCCTAAATCACTTCCAACCTAAACCAAATTAATTCCCTAACTCACTGTAAAACATACTAATAACTATGTTTTTATCTTCATTGTTTACTATTTTATTTAGTTAATGATTGAATTATGTATTTATGTTCAAAAATATGATTTTTGTTGGAGAACTAACAAAAGAGAGATTTTTATAGATCATGACCAAAAATATAATTTTTATATGCTCTAATATATGAAATCATATTTAAATTGATGTTATATAATTTTGATAATAAATTATACAGACCAAGATATGATTTTATCAAAAAACTTACTTGGAAAGGGTGAACAACCACCCAAATTATGTTGTTTGCACAAAGCACTATCGACAACTCCTTCGATAGGCTCGCACTGAGATAGCGCATATAAAGAGTGCTATCTACAGTTCTTTTGATAACAATTGTGGTAACAATGCTATGTCTGGACTGGGACAAAAGCCATTAGGGTCACTGTCAACAGTGGACATGTCCCGTCGACAGTAACTCTCGCCACTACATTATAATATATTTTATAGATTAGCTTAATGTGAAATGGAAATTAGTATAAATGATATGATGAAAGTACTGCAGTAAATGACTAAACGATTATTTCAACTATTATATGATATGAAACTCAATCAACTCTACAATGAGACATGATAAGATATTGACTGAATAATTGTTTAGTCATTTACTGCAGTACTTTCATCATATCATTGAGTTTCATATTATATAATAGTTGAAATAATCGTTTTGTCATTTACTGCAGTACTTTCATCATATCATATTGACTGAATATGGAAACTTTTAAACTATATGATTGATGATAGATCATTAACTACTGAACTATTACATTATTTCTTATTGTCACTGTCAGTGATACTTTACTTTAATAATGCTTATTAGTTTACATGTTGAACTGAATTTACTAAATAACTAATACTAAGTTGGACATACATCGGATTTTGGGAGTAATTAGGGATTTATGTGATTTGACGACTGAAGTAACTATTCACTTTCTTTTTGGAAGGATCAGGATAGGCTTAGATCAAAATAGCCATTGTTTTCTGATGACTGTTATATATTGCATATTAATATCCCTCATCTTATCTTCTTTTATATATAAATAATACTATTCGGGTATATTTAATTTTTTTCAGGTAAAGCCTATTACTACAAGAATATGGTATGAATAGAAGAAGATTGTGAAAACCGAGTCCAGAAAAAGCAAAGGAGAAGAAAACTACAGAATCACAGAGTTAGAAGCCATAAAAAGTGCCACTTTCTCTAGAGTGTTGCCACACAGTTGCCCATTGGAACCGAGTCATGGAATGAGAAGAGAGCCATATCACTCACTGTAGCAAAGATTAACTCCAGAATAGCTGCTTTCATCACTATCTAGTGACAATTGCTGCTATTTAGCAGCAAAGTGGGCCCCACTAGGGCCGGGGCTTGCCTGTGCTGACTCAAATACAGAGTAGGATTTTATTGGAAAAAACTGACTACCGCTATTTGGCAGTCAATGCCGCTATCTGGTGGCATAAATAGAGAGTCTGTATCTTAAAATTTTATGAGGGCTTTATGGTAATTTTGTAGTTTTAGTTTCGTGAGTGGATTAGGATTTTGAGTTTCCGAGGTCTATAAATTGGTAGTGTCCTTGTAAGTGAGGGTTTCCTATGCGTTTTATAAATTAATAAAATTAAAGATTTCACTTAAGGAGCGACCATCGCTACACTAGAGTTATAAGGGTGATCTCTTGTTGTTCATTGTTGTTCTTCATAGGTAAACTTATTTAATTGTTTTCTTAGTTATTATTTAACTTATTTCTAGTTAAGGTTTTATAGGTTTAGTAATAAAAATTATATTTATAATAGTTCTCATACATTAAGAAAATCTTTATGAATAAAAACATGAGTAATTCATTTTGTTTAGTTCTGGAATGTTGATGAAGCTAAGGATAAACCATAGTATAATTTTTATTTATCATCTTTCTAAAATAACTTTAAAAAAACACTATTAATATAGTTTGCTTTTATAGAAGTCACGAATTTTGATGACTTATACTTGCACGATATTTGATAAGTCATGCTTAGGGTAATTTAAATAAAAGTTGAACTAAAATGATCATCTTTTTGGTATAATAGAAATGGTTTATGTTAGAAAGGAATATAATAAAAAGAGTACTCAGTTGTGAACTAGTGGATTCGATGTCCTATTCTAATTTTAGAATAACTTAAAAACCCATCTAGATCATATTGCTAACTTGCTACGATAAAAGAAAAATTGAGATTGCAAAATATTTTAAATCCCTATGGGAACGACTTGTTTTCTCTATAACACTACATGTTTGCAGTAAATTTATCACATTAAGTTTCTGGCCTCGTTGTTGGAGATCAATTATGTTTTTTTTTTTCTTTTCTTGCGTTTTACGAGTTAACGGTATGTGTTAAGTGTTCATGGATCTTAAATTATAGGGACAGTGAGCTTAAAAGGACCAGAGGTGCAACAAATAGCTACTGCAGAAACCAGGGGGCCAAGCCCCCTAGTTTTGCTGCCAAACAATATCTAGAACTGCTATTTAGTGGTTGGTGAGCATTTGTTTTTACCTAATTTTTCCCCTACTCTGTGTGTTGGGTTCTTAGTTATATAAGAAAAAACATTATGAGTATTATATTTTAGTTGATCATATTTCTTCCACTTTTCATCTCACCACACCACATCAAGCACTTCTTACATTAGTTTTAGGAAACTCACCCATTCATCCACATACGTTGATTTATGTCACATTGGACCAGTAATCAATTTGATCGACTCGTGTGATCAGACCAACTTGTTTCGATCCTTCAGAATCATTGTTACCGTTGCACACATCACTACTGTCATGCATAAAACTTTCACAAGCTATAGGTAATAACAATGAGTTGAAACTATAGTACATCAGTATAATTTCTAAATTCACTGGATCTAATTCAGAGTATGTGTAATTATTTATCAGTGAATTTCAGGAACTGTTTGTGATGATTAAACTACAACACTTTTCCGCAAGTAGGTCAAGTCAATCAATTGCACACTTCCACATACTTCAATTGCGAAACTCTGAATCACATTATGGAGAAGTGTTCACTCTTAGTGCATCCTATGAGTCTGATACCTGAGCAAGTGAACTCCTTATATCAATGATCCATGAACAGTCCAAACACTCCGACATACAATCCTTGATGGAGGAATCACCCAAACCTTTCATGGAGTTAAAAAGATTATCAAGGATCCCCTAACTCCAATATGTAGCCTCCAGTCACTGGTTATTTTTTGAGACCAAATGTGGGTGCCTATCAACACCCAAATGATGAACCTTAGGAACAATCAAAGTAGACCACCTACATATAATTAATCTTATCCATAATAGGGGTCTAACAATGATCATGATAGACGACTGACATCACTTGTGAGGAGTGTGGATAATCTTCTCAGGACAACGTCCAATTTAGACACGAATATCCAAAATCTAATGAAAGTAATTATTAACTTTGTATAACAGACCGACCAAAAATTTCTTGCAAATTCTTAGTCAATCAAGAGTCAATAGTAGCACAATGGACAGTTAGACACATAGCTAAGTGAGGGACAGTTAGCCACATAGCTAAGTGAGGGGGTTGGATATCTTCCAAGCCAACCAATAATGAATCCCATTTCCAACTCATTTTAGTCTGTTCCATCTTATGTTCACCAATACAATACCATTCACACAGTTAGATGTAGAAAGCAAGTAGACAATATTATAGTCATGCCTTCTGATCCCATTCCTACTATTCCACAAGCTCTCTTCCCTTTCTTTCTCCTCATCCATCTCTATTACCATCATTGTCATCACATACTCACTTAGATAAACTTGTTCCTAAGCCAAAAGCATCATATCCCAATCGGCTTAGTAAGACTTCACCGTAAGTAGAGAAAATTCTTAAAACATTTTAGCAAGTGAAGGTTAACATTCTACTGCTTAATATCATACAACAGGTTCCCACATATGCTCAATTTCTCAAGGATTTGTGCACTAAGAAACAAGCAAGAAACATTCCTGAGAAAATCTTTCTTGCTGCAAACATATCTCAAATTTTCTAACTCCTTGTCTATTAAGTTCAAAGATCCAGGTTATCTCACAATCTCATACACTATTAGGAATACTACATTTGACAGGATATTGCTTGATTTATGGGCAAGTGTCAATTTGTCCTTACACTTTTTATCAGCAATTGGGGTTAGAAAATGTTCAACTTACAAAGGTCATATTATAACTAGCTGATCATTTAGTCAAGAGACCACTTGATATAGTTGAAGATGTGCTTATCAAGGTTTGTGAATTCATTTTTTCTATAGACTTTATTGTCTTAGAAACCAAACCGGTCGCCAAGCCACAAAATCAAATTTCCGTTATCTTACGCAGACTATTCCTTACAATTTCAAATGCATTAATTGACTACAAGAGTGGCCTCATGAAATTATCATTTGGGAACATGACTACAACATTGAACATATTCAATATGGATGAGCGCACGATAAGCTTCTCATTGAGGTTAACATGGTTCACAGTATACACTCATTCTATCTTATGTGCTGATGTTGAACCCATATTTGAGCAAATGTTTATAGAAGAGCTCATGTTACTAGACGAATTGGCACACACCAACTTTATGTATGATGACATTTTTGCAAGTGTCTCATTCTCTAATGAACCAAGTTTTAAAGATCTATTTGCAAAAGAGCTTGTATTACTTCATGATTTTGAAGGGCCACCATACTTCACAGTTTACGACTCACTTGATTATAGTGCACTCTTCATATCTCATGATATTTTCACATATGTGCTTAATACTAATGATGATTGGAATTTTTACATTGAAAATTTACTTTAACCAATCATTAATACTTACATGAGGAAAAAGAGGAAGCGAGGATGGCATAATAAGCCCAAAGGTAATTTTATGACTTTTTGGAGGTTGATTAGACATAATAATACACCCACTTTACATTCAAAACACATACATTATGAAAGTGAGAAGCGAGCGAGAGGACGTAACCGCTTTTCGTGCATTAATAGGATAACCTCTTTGAGATCGTGATCTTTCACGATTCTAATTATTTGTATATTATTTATATAATAGTTTTCATATTTATTTTACTACTCTTGGTTTGCGTATGAAGGCATACACGAGTTTAGATATGGAAAAAAAATTAGGAATTTTTTGTATTTTCTTTGTATGATTTTTATTTTCTTTTTCATTTTATTTTTAATTTTTAGGATTTTTAGGTTTCTTTACTTTACACTTGGAGTAGTTTTTAGGGTATTATAAAAAGTTGAAAATTTTGAAAAATTATTTTCTGCAATAAATCAAGCTAATTATATATAAAAGAATAAATTTAGAGTTGAGATTTAATAGAAAAATAGATTGAATAATACACTTAGAATTTATAAAAAAGAGTAAAATATAAAAAATAAATACTATTAATGATAATTTTGAGATAATTATATATTTATTTTCCACTTCACAATGGTTTATGAGGTTAAAGATAAAAAAAATAATAATTGAGTATTAATTTCTCTCTAAAAATAAATTGGTGAGTCTGGTATGAAGCCAATGATCATTTCTAAATAAATAATTTTTTTATAATTACTAATTAGTTGGATATATTCACATAAGTACGCGTGAATATTCTCACCGTTGAATATTCTCACAAACGGTATTTTAAGAATTAAGTATGATCTGACTAATTGGGTATTTGTGCCTAAGAGTGAATATTCACATGAAAAGTGAAATATTAATAAAAGAAAAAGGAAAAAAATACTTAGAGAGAAAGATGAATCAAATGTTAGAATTTGAGTCTAAATCTAAAATAAACATCATATGTACACGTAGATGTTTAAGAGCTAAAGAATTATTTATTAGTGGGTAATGAAAGATAGAATTTGAATTTTTGACTAAAGTAATAAGTGTATTTAACATGAAACTTGCTTTGAAAAATCAACAATCTAAATATATTTTTGAATTTGTAAATTAGTAAGATTAATTGTAGAAAATGCCGAAAAAAAATTCTTTTGTATAAAATATTATTTTCTTGATTTTTGTTATCTTTTTCTTTTCTTTTCTTTATTCCTTACTCTATCTTCTTCATGAATTTTGTGGGTTTATTCATTTCAAACAATCACGAAACACAAGTCACTCATTAGGGTAACCTAAAAGTTTAACAGTTTATTGCACATGTTAAGAGCAACTGTGATTCCTGCAAAAGTAAGCTAGGATTTTATTTTTTTTTAGATCAAGGTTTTGCTTGAGGGCTAGTGAAAGATAGATGTTGGGAATGATGAATGCCATATATTGTATATTTATATTCCTCAACTTATCTATTTTTTATATATAAATAATGCTAGTTGGATATGTTTAGTGTATTTTTCAAGTAAAGCCTAATACTATAAGGATATGGTATGAAATCAAAAAAATATCATGAAAACCGAGTCTAGAAAGATCAAAATAAAAGAAAACTACATAATCACATAGTTAGAAGCTATAAAATTGGAACAAAGTCATGGAAATGAGAAGTGAAGAGCCATATCACTTACTGCAGTAAAAATCAACTCCAGAATAACTACGTTTGCCACTATTTAGCGACAATTTCCACCATTTAGTGTGGAGAGGGGTTGGGTTTGCATGTGCTGACTCAGATACAAAGTAGGATTTTATTGGAAAAACTGACTACCACTATTTGGCAGTTAATCCTGCTATTTGGTAGCATAAAGAGAGAGTCTATATCTAAAAATTTTATGAGGGTTTTGTTGTAATTTTATATTTTTATTTTCATAGCAGGATTTGTGATCCCAAAGTCTATATATTGGTCATATTCTTATAAATGAGGGTTTCCTATACGTTTTATGAATTAATAAAATTAAAGATTGAACCTGAGGAGCAACGATAGCCATACCAGAGTTCTAAGGGTGATCTCTTACTATTCATCACTATTCTTCATAGATAAACTTATTTAATTGCTTTCTTAGTTATTATTTAATTATTTTTAGTTAGTGTTTCATAGGTTTAGTAATAAAAAATTAGATTTTTAATAGTTCTCATGAACAAAAAATTATTTTGATTAATAAAAACATGAGTAACAAATTTTGTTTAGTTCTAAGATGCTGATGAAGCTAAGGATCAACCGTAGTATAATTTTTATTTATTTTCTTTCAAAGTGAAATAAAAGGCATAATTTTTCTATGAAAAGATTAAAAGATAATAATTCATAAATCAAATACTTTAATAGACTATGCTTAAACATGCTTTTAATAGTCTATGCATAGTCAGAATTTGGAATTGATTTTTAGTTTATTTGTAGAAATCTCTATTGATATAGTTTGCTTTTGTAAAATTCACAAACTTTGATGAGTTATGCTTGCACAGCTGTTGATAATTCATGCTTAAAGTGATTTAAATACAAGTTGAAGTAAAAAGATCATCTATTTTATATAATTGTAATTGTTTACATTAGAAAGATAGGAGGAATATAATAAAAAAAGTACTCGTTTATGAACTAGTAGATTCGATATCCTAGGCTAATTTTAGAATAACTAAAAAAAATCTATCTAGATCATATTAGTTAATTTGTTAGGATAAAAGAAAAAATGAGATTGCAAAACATCTTAGATCCCTGTGGGAAGACCTGTTTGCGCTATAACAACACTGTGCGCTTGCAATAAATTTATCACATTAAGGTTTTGGTATCGTTGTAGTAAATTTTTCTTTTTAGGTCTAGGTTTTGCTCAAGAATTAGCAAAAGATAGTTAGGTGGTGTGATGAATGTTATATATTGCATATTTATATCATTCACCTTCTCTATTTTTATATATAAATAATACTACTCGGGTATCTTTAGTGTGTTATTCAAGTAAAGGCTATTGCTACAACAATTGATATGGAAATTAGTTGAATACCTGTAAAAATCGACTCCAGAAGGAGCATAAAAGACAAAATCTATTGAATCAAGATGTTCAGAGTCACAAAGTCCAAAACCAGTTTCGTGACTAGATTAGGGTTTTGAGATCCTGAGATCTATATATTGGTCATGTTCTTATAAATTAGGATTTTCTATGTTTTCATTGAATTAATAAAATTAAATATTAAACCTTAGGAGCGATGGCCCCCATACCAAAACTCTAAAGAGTGATCTCTTGCTATTCATCGCTGTTCTTCATAGGTAAACTTAATTAATTGCTTTTTAAGTTAATATTTAATTGCTTTCTAGTTAAGGTTTCATAGGTTTAGTAATAAAAATTAGATTTTAACGGTTCTCAAGAAAAAAAAGATCATCTTGATTAATAAAATTATGAGTAACTAATTTTGTTTAGTTCTAAGATATAGATGAAGTTAGGGATCAACCTTAGTATAATTTTTATTTATCTCCTTCCTAAAAGGACTAAAAGACACGGTTTTTCTATGATAAGATTAAAAGTTAATAATTTGTAGTTCCAATACGTTGATAGGTTATGCTTAAGCTTACTTTTGATAATCTATGTTAGTTAGGATCTGAAATTGTTTTTATTATTTTATTTGTATAAATCTCTAGTGATATAGTTTGCATTCATGAAAGTCACGAAATTTGATGAGTTATGTTTGCATGACACTTGATAATTAATGCTTAGGATGATTTGATTAAAATTAAGAAGATTTTCTTTTTTATATAATCGTATTTGATTATGTTAAAAAGATCGGAGGAAGATAATAAAAAGAGTGCTATGTTGTGAACTAGTTGATTCGATGTCCTAAACTAATTTTAGAATAACTCGAAAACCCATCTATATCATATCAGTTAACTTGTTAGGACAATAGAAAAGTGAGACCGCAAATTATCTTAGATCTCTATGAGAACGACCTGTTTGTGCGACAACAATACTATGCACTTGTAGCAAATTTATCGTATCAAGTTTTTAGTCCTACAACAACAGGGGAGGAACAGGATAGGCAATCAGAATTACTATGCTCCTTTCCTAAGAGTTAACAGGGATTCGTTTAGACCACCCAAGTTTATATTATCCAGAATTTTAATTACATAATTTGACAAAGCATGAAACTTTTTTAATTACATATGATTATATATGTCATTGAGATTTTACTATTTTTCACATATTTTTTCTATATTTGATTCGGTCGCATTACTGATGACCTGGTTCTGCATGACCAGACACAAATCCTTATTTCGATATAGACCAACTAGATACAAAGCAAGAGTTAAGCATACTTTTAGGAGCAAACAAAGCTACAGGATTGAAGGATCATTTATTTTACTATTTTCTTATTAATAGATTATCTTCTTAATAGAAAGATGAAATAAGTGCATATGACATATTATTTGGTAATAATTGAGGTACTGCTCTTTTTCATTTTATTAGATTTTATTTAAGGCATAATCATATTATTATTGGTAATTGTGATTTGTTACACATATTTTTGTTTTAATGTGACTTTAATGCTTATTGAGGTTAGTTGAGTAATTATTTATCGCCAAACATTATAGTGATTGAAATTTCGAATGGTAGAGCGTCATAGGTGGTATCAAACCCTAGACTCTCTAAGTCGGTTCAAGTGATTTGAGAAAACTTGGATGTAATCATAGTCAACAGGCTCAAAATGGTTTATTTTTGTGAGACCATTTCGATTGAACATATATATATATATATATATATATATATATATATATATATATATATATATATATATATATATATGTATGATTTGAGCAAAGTTGAATATGATATACCCTATTTTCTTAGAAATACGGTACATTAAACTAATGGAATGGAGCTAACTCCAATTTGAGCATGAACATTATTGATGCTAATGAAATGTTGAGAGTATTTGGTAGGATGACCTATACACAACAACAAGACGAAACATTACAAGCAGGTGTGATGGCAGTCTTGGGTCATGGATCATCATCATGGGATCAGTGTCCTAGATGGATTTCAGACTTCAGGAGCTTTATTGTTCTGCCTTCTTCAGGATAGCAAGAGTATTGCAAGCAGAGCTATGGCTCCTGAAGATTGAGAACTTACTAAGAGTACCTCAGATTCTATATAGATGTCATCAAGTTCAATTGATGGACGTAGCTAACACTTGGTGGCAATTGAGGGATAACAGCTAACCCAATTAATCTTGTGGAATGCTTTTTCAACGAGCTTTCTTGAGAGATTCTTTCTGAGAGTAGCTAGGAGAGAGATAGAACAACAATCTATTAGCTTGAGGCTAACCGAAATGATAGTGGATGAGTATGCATTGAACTTCATTCATCTGAGTCAATTTGCACCCTACATAATAGCAAATGAGGTGGACTATTTGCATCTAGAGCCCTGGGCCATTGATGTTCATACTCTTACTCCAACTATGATAGGGTAGGTGAGGATTTTAATTTTCTCTTCACTTTGCCTTATCTGTGTCGTGTGATTCATGCTTTTTCCCTATCATGATATGTTGTTGAGGAATCTTGTTCTCTATCTATTACCTTGGTGGCATTGGACAGTTCATGTTTCATCTCCGAACATGATAGGTTGTTGAGGAATCTTATCCTCTACTCATTGCCTTGGCGGTGTTAGGTTGTTCGTGCTTTGTTCTTAGCATGATAGGTGTGGCGAGGAATCTTGATTTCTTCTCCTCTTGGCTCTTCTGGCCTTGGGTGAAGTCGTACTATTATATATAGTATTTCTTCATGAATTTCTATTGATAGGCATTATTACTCTATCATTGTCTTTATTGATTAAACGGTAAGCTCCATTCAATTAGACCGCCTCTACTATGAAGGGTCTTTCCATTTGGGTTTGAGCTTACCCTAGTCTTATGGGTCATAATCAATCATCAACCTTTTGACTGCTAATACCAAATCCCATTTTTGAAAGTCCTCTACTTGACTTTCTTGTTGAATGCTCTCGATATGTGTGCTTGATATAGTTTGATTTGTTGTTGAATTGTCAAATTCTTGAAGTCGCTGCTGACGCTTTTTTTCCGTTATCATCCCTGTAGCTAATGTTTCTTGTACAGATAGAATCTAATTTCAAGTTGTAAGACGGCCTCGTACCCACACAACGAGGAGAATGGTGTAGGTTTGAGTTTGGATTGTGATTCTGTAAGCCCACGAGCACTTTCCTAACTTTTCATCCCAATTGTATTGGCTTGAATAGATGAATTTCTGGAGGAGCTTTATGATGGTCTTTTTAAAAGCCTTGGTTAGACCATGAGCTGATGAATTATAGGAAGTTGAGGCAATATCCTGGATTCTAAATTGTTGCAAAATCATGTGCAGCCCTAAGTGGCAAATTGGGGCCCGTTTTCATGAACGATCCGTCAAGATATGCCGTGACGAATTTAACTACTTCTGCCTTCTTGACTTCTCTCATTACCAATATAAACCGATATTTGTTGGATGAGGGTGGAATAATCGGCCCGATAATATCCAAACCCCAACTTTCAAATGGCCAACTTGAGGCAGTAGTATGCAGATACTTTGGCAGTTGGTGTATAAAATTGGTATGCACTTGGAAAGCGTAACAACCCTTTGCATATGCTACCATATCAGTGATCACTTTTAGCCAGAATTGGCTGAGTCTTCATATGTGGTCCCAAAGTTTTGGCCCTGATGGGTGGGCCCTGCAAATCCCACCATGGGTTTCTTCGAGAACTTCTTGAGCTCCCCTTTATAAGAGATAGCAAAGTAGGATATCGTTATGTAACTTTGCAGTACAAAGTTTTTAGATCGCATCATAGTAGGATTTAGCTACATTCTTCTTTACCGAGACTTCTTCTTTAGGACCTTCCGGGAGTATACCATGCAACGCATAATCTATGAGTGGAAAACACAAATCCTGGGGCTCAAATCTTAGTCCAACTTGGTGCACTTTGTTTGCTTCTAACACTGTTTTGAGGCAAAAAGGAATGAGTCTCCCAATGGTAATGTGCTTGCTCAACCTAGGTGGCAGCACCAAAGTTGCAACGAGTGACACCAAGACATTTGCATGCCCATTTTTGTGTCACAGCACATTTCTAATTTGTTGGCCAATTTAATTGTCACTTGATGATAGGGTATGAGAACTTCATATTTAACATCATATTTTTCCTATCATCTAGTTGACAATGAGCTTCGAGTCACCATATGCCTCGAGATGATTCATCCCCAGCTATCGAGCTATTTGGAGGCTAATTATGAGTTCATTGTATTCTGCCATGTTGTTTCTGCATGGTTCAATAAGTGAGGACCCCGGGGGTTCACATACTTATGAGGAGTTATCAGTACAATACCATATGAGAAGTATAAATTGTAATATGTCCAATCTCCTGTAAGATGTAGGAGTTAAAATATATCGCTACCCCCACGAGAAGTACGAGTTGTATTGTATCTCAACCACCTACTGGTCCTTGGATATCTACCACCAATGATATCAACAGCGACTTCATACTCTTACTCCAAGTATGATAGGGTAGGTGAGGATTTTATTTTTCTCTTCCCTTTTCCTTATCTGTGTCATGTGATTCATACTTTTTCCCTGTCGTGATATGTTGTTAAGGAATCTTGTTCTCTACCTATTACCTTGTTGGCATTGGACAGTTCATGTTTTATCTCCTAACATGATAGGTTGTTGAGGAATCTTATCATCTACTCATTGCCTTGGCGGCGTTAGGTTGTTCGTGCTTTGTCCTTAGCATGATAGGTGTGGCGAGGAATCTTGATTTCTTCTCCTCTTGGCTCTTCTGGCCTTGGGTGAAGTCGTACTATTATATATAGTATTTCTTCATGAATTTCTATTGATAGGCATTATTACTCTATCATTGTCTTTATTGATTAAACGGTAAGCTCCATTCAATTAGACCGCCTCTACTATGAAGGGTCTTGCCATTTGGGTTTGAGTTTACCCTAGTCCTATGGGTCATAATCAATCATCAGCCTTTTGACTGCTAATACCAAATCCCTTTTCTGAAAGTCCTCTACTTGACTTTCTTGTTGAATGCTCTCGATATGTGTGCTTGATATAGTTTGATTTGTTGTTGCATTGTCAAATGCTTCTCGCCAAGCGCTTCTAATTCTTGAAGTTGTTGCTAATGCTTTTCTTCTATTATCATTCCTGTAGCTAATGTGACTTGTAGAGACAAAATCTAATTTCAAGTTGTAAGATGGCCTCGTAGCCACACACCGAGAATGGTGTAGGTTTGAGTTTGGATTGTGATTCTGTAAGCCCACGAGCACTTTCCTAACTTTTCATCCCAATTGTATTAGCTTGAACAGACAAATCTCTAGAGGAGCTTTATGATGGTCTTTTTAAAAGCCTTGGTTAGACCATGAGCTGATGAATTATAGGAAGTTGAGGCAATATCCTGGATTTTAAATTGTTGCAAAATCGTGTGAAGCCCTAAGTGGCAAATTGGGGACCGTTTTCATGGACGATCCGTCAAGATATGTCGAATCAATAGATCACATGATGCTTGATGAATTTAACTACTTCTGCCTCCTTGACTTCTCTCATTACAATAACTTTAGCTCATTTGGAAAAGTAATTAGTTATTACCAATATAAACTGATATTTGTTGGATGAGGGCGGAATTATCGACCCGATAATATCCAAACCCCTACTTTCAAATGGCCAACTTGAGGCAGTAGTATGCAGATACTCTGGCAGTTGGTGTATAAAATTGGCATGCACTTGGCAAGCGTAACAACCCTTTGCATATGCTACCGCATCAGTGATCACTTTCAGCCATAATTGGTTGAGTCTTCATATGTGGTCCCAAGGCTTTGGCCCTGATAGGTGGGCCCTACA
Organism: Dracaena cambodiana; assembly: GCA_036321105.1. NCBI lineage: Eukaryota > Viridiplantae > Streptophyta > Magnoliopsida > Asparagales > Asparagaceae > Dracaena > Dracaena cambodiana. The sequence goes on from JAYEPQ010000015.1 coordinate 19,073,594, forward strand.
AATCCCACCATGGGTTTCTTTGAGCACTTCTTGAGCTCCCCTTTATAAGAGATAGCAAAGTAGGATATCGTCATGTAACTTTGCAATACAGAGTTTTTAGATCACAACTAGTAGGATTTAGCTACATTCTTCTTTACCGAGACTTCTTCTTTAGGACCATAATCTATGAGTGGAAAACACAAATCCTGGGGCTCAAACGTTAGTCCAACTTGGTGCACTTTGTTTGCTTCTAACACTATTTTGAGGCAAAAAAGAATGAGTCTCCCAATGGTAATGTGCCTGCTCAACTTAGGTGGCAGCACCAAAGTTGCAACGAGTGACACCAAGACATCTGCATACCCATTTTTGTGTCAAAGCACATGGTTATGTAAAATTTTTTGAATTTGTTGGCCAATTTAATTGTCACTTGATGATAGGTAATGAGAACTTCATGTTTAACATCATATTTTCCTATCATCTAGTTGACGATGAGCTTCGAGTCACCATATGCCTCGAGATGATTCATCCCCAGCTATCGAGCTATTTGGAGACTGATTATGAGTGCATTGTATTCTGCCATATTGTTTTTGCATGGTTCTATAAGTGAGAACCCTGGGGGTTCACATACTTTTGAGGAGTTATCAGTACAATACCCTATGAGAAGTATAAATTGTAATATGTCCAATCTCCTGTAAGAAGTAGGAGTTATAATATATCCCAACCCCCACGAGAAGTACGAGTTGTATTGTATCTCAGCCACCTATTAGTCCTTGGATATCTACCACCAATGATAGATTTTGTGAGTTTTTTCATTATTCTATAAAAACTACATTCAGATATATGAAAATGATGTAGATTCAGATTTTCTCGCAAAATTGACTCCGTTGAATATCACAAGAAAATCACAAGATTTTACATCTTTGATGATGCTATGCGATATCTGCTTCGCGTTTAGGTTACAAACCTTAGCCTCATTTTTTCCTTAGCTACAGGGTTAGCCTCGCTTTTAAGCATGATTAGACTTGCATTCGACGTGGTTATAGTCTTGCGACTGGATTGCTTTATGTGGACTTATCCTTGCATAATATGCAAGGTTTAACCTTGCATTCTAGCTTCAAGGTTAGGCTCGCGTTATACACCGAGCTCTCCAGATACACGTCCCATCTCTCGTATGGGCGTCATTTGGCTGTTCATGGAGTTCGTCATAGGATAATAAATCACTTTCATTTTCATAGTAGATTACACAGCATTGACGGTTAGCCTGTCATTTCATTGCAAGGCTTACTCTTGCATTTTATGCATTTTAAGTGAGACCGAGTGTTAGCTTTGCACTCTGATACTCCTATTGGCTTTGAGTTTTAGCCTTGCGTTCTAACAATTCTGCATGACTATGATCTAAATCATACACACCCAAGTGTAAGAGATTGATAAGTAGTATATGGATGGTAACCTGAAGATCGTTCTCTCGGGATCATTTTGTTTATTGTGTTAGACACTAAAGAAAATAAATTATAGAGTTAACAAGAAAGATTGAATTTTTATTAACTAAAATTAAAAATTAAAGATTTTAAATTACTTAAAATAATTTACTAGATATATTTTATACTTGTTTATCTTAATTACATAGATCACGTGGTCCTCCTACAATCAAAAAATATGTCATAAAAGTATAAAGTCAAACAAAGTTATAAACTTGATAATTTTTATAACTTCCCTCGATTGAAACTTCATATATTTTGAGTTTATCTAAACATGATATATGAATAACAAAAATAAACATTCAAAGTCAAAGCAAACACCGTGCCTAAAAAGTTTATGGTATATCCAAAACTAAGCAACGAATATATCATCGAATGATAAATCATCAAAGACACAAAATCATATTTAAAACCTAATAAGATAATAGGGAGCCAAAAATATCAATTTTATATAAATCAATCAAGCATGAGAAGCTAATAAATCCTATTCCAGTAAATTTTCTAAGGCTCATTGTTTCCCATAAAATCAAACTTTATTAAAAACTCGAGGAAATTAGAATAGAACAGTTTCCTGTTTACAGAAGATGAGGAAAAAACATCCTCTTTGTTTATTCTAGGGTTCTTTTATAGTTGTGAATATTGATCTTAATCTCCGTTGACGATTCAAACATGAACTCTGAGTTGGCAGATGTTGAAAAGTTCTGAATAAGAAAAATTCCTTTAAAATCTGATTTCTTAGTACAACTGCTCAAATAGAGATAATCCAATACTTTCTTCAATCCAAATCTTGACAATTTATAGGGGTTTAGAGACTTTTGACTTATTATAACTATCCAATTAATAGCCTCTTAATAATAGATTAATTTTCGATTTTTAATCCATTGGATTCATAACTGAAGTCTTTGATCCTTTGGATTTATAATTGAAATGCATATCACAGCCTTAGATCTGTATTGTAGCTTTCTGCAGCTCATTTGTCATGCTTATACTTGCATGTGAGTGTAAGTGAGGATAGATATTATCCTTTTATGTTTTGAAGTGAAAGTGCGACCTAACAGGGTTCGCATTTGAGTTTTCCTTAGCTAAAAATATGAATTTTGGATAGAGTCCATAAGATAACTTTATTTAGATTAGAACACTGAATTCTCTATGATTAATGATCTAAATTTTGGCTCTCAGCAACATATCTTGCTTGATTAGACCCGCATTTGTATTCAAACAAGGATTGTTTTAATCTTACAATATTTTAAGATCGAATGGTGATCCTGCATTTAAAATTTTTGAAACGTGGGTTAGAATCGCGTTTCAAGAGTAAGAATGGTTTTCAACTTCTTATGTAAAGTCAAACCGCAACTCTAAGGGGCTTGCGTTTTAATTATTTTCTAAAATGTCGATCTCTCTAGATGAGGATCTACATTTTCTCTTTTAGCAATTAATATTGCTTGTTCAGGCCAATGTTTGGGGATGAATAGGAATAAACATAACTTTCTAAGTTTTTGAGAGCAAAACGTGACCCAGAGGGGTTCGCGTTTAATCTTTACTTAGCTCAAAAAATGAGTTTTTGTCAGCCATCATTTTATTTAGCATAGAACACAGATCTCTAGATGAGGATCTGCATTTTAGCTCCTTAGCTATTCTCAAGGCTTTTGTAACTTGTGTTTATTTGTATTTGGAGGGATCTTTCATCTCTTAATATTGTAGAAGTAAAATGCTAACCTAAGAAGTCTGCATTTTGGTTCTATGAGGAGGTTTCGTTTGTTAACTTTTTGTTTATTCAAAAATGCGGATTACCCCTCCTTTTGTTTTCATAAAATTTTTGTCAACAAAATCTCTCCAAAGTTTTCAAAATTTTGCAAGTTCGAAGGTGTTTTGAAACACTTTGGATATAAAACGCAGTTGATTTAGATTTTAAGTTTTGCTTGAACATGACCTTGCATTTAAAGCATGGATTTGTGTCTTGAAACAACTTGAACGTGACCCTGCATTTGAAATTTCAAAACGCGAGTTGGATCTGCATTTTTAGTGGTTCAATTGATGTGTCACCGCTTTTTGTCGGCCATTTGGTGCGGGAAATTGAAGCGCTGTTGCGCTTGTAATAGTGAAAACCTCTTTGAGATTTAGACCTTAAATTTCGGCCATTAATTTTTCTATATAAGACCTTAGGTCTTTTTAAGAGTTATACTTACCGTAACTCTTAGATTTTTGAGTTTTAGCTCTTGAGCTTTTGTTTCTTAGCTTTCAAGCTTTCTAATTTGAGCTTTCGAGCTATCTCTTTCTAGCTCTCGAGCTTTCCAACCCACTAGATGATATGTTGAAGAGATCGTCTTCCTCGACTCAAGCCGCCGGTAGCTCTAGCAAGGCTTTAGCCATCGCTGATTTCTTTCCGGCGCCGGCTCGGGAAGAGCCCCCCATTTCAAGTGGGTTTAATAAGTTTAACTTGTTTGACACAGGCAATTCATCACCATGGACCTCAAAAAGAATTAATTAACAAATTAATTTAATAGAAATTATAATATCTTAGAGATTTTAGATATCATAAAATGTAGTTCTTGCATTCAAACTTTGAAATGCGGATCTTTACTTTGTGTTCAGCATTTTAACTTAGTCATTAGATCATCTTGTGATCTAATACTTTAGCTTGAAATGTGGGTATCCACCATGTGATTTGCCTTTTATACATTGTCATTGGATCATCTTATGATCTAACACTTTAACTAGAAACACATGTCTCCACCATATAATCTGCATTTTACACTTAGTCAGATCATATTGTGATCTATCTTTTCAACTTTTGTCTTCTTCTTTCCTCTTCTTTTTTTTTACTAAATTGTTCACTTTTTTTTAGTGAACTACTCTTTGAATCCCACCTCCAAGCTTCACTGTTTCAGACATGTGGGTGGAAATGACGGCATGGTTCAATTCAGGCTTGGGGGATTTTCCTCTATGTCGTCTGGGCACTAGCAAGGAGTGTCATGATAAAACACTCAATCCAAATTCTGGTATAATGAGGGAGATCATGACATATGTCACTTTTGAGGGAAAGGATAGGAAGAAGATGAAAAAAAAAACCCACTTCTTATTTGTGGATAAAATTGAAATGCCAAAGGACTGCCTCTTTGATGGAAATTACAAGTGCTTGAGGCAGATCAGGAGACACTACATGTTCTTGCTTAATATGGAACGACCGTATCCCCTCTCCTATCTTCAGGCAACCTCGGTGCCTAAAAGGGTGAACTAGCATTTGACGAAGCCTCCGAATGGAATCCTTCTTGGAAGTTTTGGAACGAATTCAGCATTTTATACTAGTGTCGACAAACATGTCACTTGTTTATTTCCTAGCCTACTAAAGAATGAGTATCTTGTAGGTGAAACTTCCAAAACTGCAAGCACTTTTTCAAACTGCTTGGTTATAGTACATGTTGAATTTCCTTGCCAAGATTTTCGACCGTTTGGATGAGTTCATCCTTCAACAAAGGGATGGTAGTTTATTTTGACAGCTTTCATCTTGAAGAACTTCAAAAATTAATTAATGGAAATAGGACTTTATCATGTTGTTCAAGCTGTACAATATAAAATACCAACTAGCCGTTTCCGATTCTTTAGGATTTTGGAACTTTACAATCCATAGATGGTACATTTTCTACTCCTGTCGGTGAGATGGGGTTAGTGCTCCTTGAGCTATATGAAGTATCTGGGTTATCCATGGGCAAGGTCCCATACGAAGAATATGCTCCAACTGGGAAGGAGTCACATTTGTTGTGAGCTTAAAGCCCCTTGGTTTATGACATTTATTGGGAATTAATGTGTTGTTTCACATCTGCAATCAGATGACTAAACTGAGGAATTAGGCTGCCAAGCAGATAGCGTGGGTTAAGTACTTATTTTCGAGCTTTGATACCAATGGCGATAATTTCTTGACTCCTTTAGCTTGTACTGAAGTTGAAGAAAGGATAACTTATTTTGGAACCAAAGCCTACTTCACAGAATCAGATGAAGACGTATTGAAAGCTTTTACTTCATTCGATAGCTTTCATCATCAGGCCAAGTACCCTTTTATCCAACATGGCTTTATTGTGGGTTTTCTAATATTATCTTTAAAGCATTGTGTAGTTCCTTCAGCTTTGAAGTAGGCTTTATCCATTAATACCATTTACCTTGTAGTTCTTCTTGCATTAGGTTATCCACTGGGTCTCCTGTCAGCTATGACTTGTGATATTCAGAGAACTCTTAGGGCACTAATAACATGATTTCTCTATGTAGAGCAGATTCAAGACAAGGATGGTAACGTAAGATACAAGACTCCAAATCCAAAAATAGAACTTCCTTATACGTATCTTGTGGCTTGGTTCAGCATACACTGTCCATCTTTAATGATGACAGTCCATTAGTTTATTGATATGTCTACTCCAAAAGTCCAATATTATAAGAAATCACTTTGGCAAGGACATTACATGGCGATGATTCAGAAACATCTTCCACATTATAGAAATTACTACTTATAAAGATATTTTCCTTATTTTTCGAATGCAGATTATGGTGAAGAATTTGCAAATTTACCAAGATCTGATTAGTTTACTTCTCTGTCTACTAGAATTTTCTCTTGGTTAGTAAATATCAAGCTAGGATATCCTGTATTTCGAACACTTGCCATCTGGAACCATACTATCTATGTCATTTTGCTTGATAGTTTGGATATGACTAGTTGTACATTGGGAATCCAAATTCGAATATCAAGTTGGTGGGTAATTTATTTGAAGGGATGAGAGCATGGTATCATTTTGTAGGAGATGTACATTAGCTCATTTAAGTTTGTTCCAAAGATACCCAAATTCTTATACTTCTTTTGGTTTCTATGGTTGGTTCTTCATTGCTAACTTGAATCCTCAAAATTACAATGTAAATAACACATGTCTCACGAATATCAAATCATGGTATTCCTAAAAGAAGTAAGCAGGAACTAGCAAAATGCCTGGCGTAGATGAGTTTCATATCATCAAATCAGAACATATGATGATACTCTTGAGGTTGAGGCTGAAGCTCCTGAGGCACAAACAGTTAACGCTCTTGTTCAAGAACTATCTCCCAATGTTAACATTTCTTCACCTAGGAGGAGGGTGTCGAAGCGCACTAGAACTTCACCATCTGCAGGTGAGAAGGGTAGGAAGAAGAGTTGTCAATAATCCACTTCTACTACAGTCCCTGAAGTCCCTACTGCTCAAGAAGAAGGAAAAGATGTTGCAGCAGAAGATGATCGTTCTGACGAACAATTCTCTCGGCTACGCTCTCGTTCTATCAAGCAAAGTAGGAGAGTTGGACCTATCATCTGGATTGAACTTCCTAGTGTGGGTCAAGTAGTTGCGGATACTTCTAATTGACACAACTCCTTTAGCTCCTACTACAACTGAAGCCAGGCCTAATTCGAGCACTGCCCAGGAAGTTGTTGAAGAATCTTAAGCAGCCATTGATGTTTCTGCCAGTGTTTCTTCAAAAACTGATGCTGCTCCTAGCACTGAAAGAGAGTTTGAGACTACAACTCAGCCAGCAACATAAGCAGGTGATGAAGATGATGAAGTTCAAATTGATGGAGAAACTGGTAAGCCAGATTTTCCTTCAGTGATGATGTCTGATAATATAGCTCCACCTACTAGCCCTACTACTAGACCTCATCGGAATCATAAGGAATCATATGCCTTCCTTGATTCATTTTAATTTCATTCTCCTTTGTTAGATTAATGACTTTACTCTAGTAAATTTGTAGGGGAGATATGGTCACTTCTTCTGACTCATCTAAGAAACTTGATTATTTAGGTAGAGATGATGAGGAGGAGGAGGATTACGACGACTTCCATTCTTCAACACCCCCACCAGATCATAGCAAGCACACTCATCTGACTGCTGAGGAGAGAGCTGAGATTCATGGTCCTAGGGAACCAACTGCCTAGCATTCAAGTTCCTCACTAGGTGATGTATAATATTGATTGCTTCTTTCTTTCATGTTTATTTATTTTTCCTAATTTATTTTTTTTCTTTGTTTAGTGTTTCCATCTCCGACCCAGCGTCTGAGTCTCTGCCTGTAATTTCTTTGGCACTTGTGTCGCTTTTGCTGATTACACTTGAAGTTTATTCTCTCGGAATTGCTCCTTCTTTGACATGAGATGCAGTGCAGATTTCTTCAATTTTATCAAATCTGCTTCCTTAATTGCCTTCAGTTGCTGAAACTGGTTCAACTTCTATCATTCTTTCATCAACACTGGCAACTCCCTTGATGCCAACTGAAGGGGATATATATGTTGATACTTTCACTAAAGAGTTACTCTAGTACGTCATCAAGGATTTATTCTCTTTCTTGGATGCATGACTGCCATCCTAAAAGGAAGATCTTTCTTGGATGCATGACTACCATCCTGAAAGGAAGATCTTTCACTAAAGAGTTACTCTAGTATGTCATCATGGATCTTTCTTTGACTAGTATTGCCAACAAAACCATTACATTGCTGGCACAGAATGCGTTGGCGGAGAGAATAAGGTAGCTCCCTATAAAGTTATAGTGGCCCAACAACAAAGTAATGTAGAAGCTCTGTCAAAAACTCGCAGTGTTGACAAATCAGAAATAGTTGAGACTACTTTCAAGCAATTGTTGGAGGAGTAACTCAGACTCCCAGAGAAAGCTGAGAAAAGAAAATGCTCAAAGGGCTCAATTCAATGAGATCCAATCTGTTAGCAATTCTCTATGTGCTGAGATAGAGAGTGTCATTGCTTCAGTTAAAGGTCAAGATCAAGTTATTCGTCAGACACAAGAAAATATCACCAAGGCTCAAGCTTTTCTTGAATCCACTCAAGAAGTGCGAGGAGACAATGAAGACTGTCATTGAGCTTTCCAGACAGCTAGACCATCTCAATAGGACTCACTTAGCTACACAAGCAGAATTGGAGGCTCTTGTCATCATTAGTGAAGAAGAGTTGTACGGACATGCAATAGTTCAAGCTATAAAGTCATCCAACTGGAGATACAAGATATTGACGAAAAGATCATCACTTTTGTCTCAATAATTTGTCTCTCCTTAACTTAGATTGCATGGACTTAAACATTTTTGACAAAAATTTGTAGTGCTAAATTGATATCCAAACTGTGGTGCATTTTGAATAACTATTATGTTACTATTCATTCAGAGGTAACTTTAACTTGATGAATGTATTGGTGTTGATGATTATGCATCAATGACTCATTATTATATTGTTCAGAGGTGCTTTTTAATTTGACAATACAGAGCCTGTATTCAAATGTTTAAATATGCCTGCAACGAATAAATAGTTTTCTTGTGCAGAATAAAAGTAATTGTTAACTTTCCTGAACATTGTTGGTTTTAGTTGTATAGTGACTTATAATATAACAACTTTTGAATTGCCAGAGGTAATCTTTAACTTAGCAAATTTTGGAGGAAAAAGTTGTGATTTTGTCAGAGATAATTTTTAACTTGATAAATTTTAGAAGAAAGAGTTGTGATTTTGTCATAGTAATTTTTAACTTGACAAATTTTGGTAGAAATGCAATGTAGTTTTGTTAGAGGTAATTATTAACGTGACAAATTTTGGAAGACTGTACTCTTTGCTCACGTAAGGCAGTGTCCAGGACAATTCATTGGCTTGAGCCCAAATTCTTGTATCTCTCAAAAACAATCATATTCTCAGGAGTGGCTTGATGTTTCCCATAATTCCATGTTGTAACATGGCCCAATGCAAAGCTTGCATCCATACTCCCTCTCTAGGGTCCCTCCAAGGATGCAAGCACTAGAATGCCGAATGGTATTGCACCGTTAGTTGTTGTCAAACTTAAACAACACCAGAGGGAGAAGCTTGAGGATGGATGTTAGGATATGCACAGAAGAATCAAACATACCTACTACTTCATATATATATAAGCCATGGTTGCATGGTTCTATTGCTTTCGCTGGCAGAAACCTAGGAGTTTTCAGACTTCATGGCAAGAGAACCCTTACAAATATCCAGCCTCTGAAATGATCTTCCATAGGGGCTATGCTGCATCATATCTTGTGATGCCTCAAATCACATTGGTGGATCCAAATGTGTGCTCCAATAATAGATATGGTGTCATCGACAGGCACTCTCAATACCACAGTAGACAAGGCCATTTTTTATACAAATACATATAAGAGATTTGGAAGTGCGTAAATATAAAATATATACCACAAGTCAGAATCTATTTGCTACAATATCACAGGCATGATTATAGCAATATCCAAAGATAAATATATAAAAATGATAACTAATATGTATATCAAAATATTGCTCATGTATTATCATGTACAGTAACAGAATAGAGCAACATAATTAGTGAATATATACAAGAGTGCTCGGATACCATGGACAGAATTAGGTTGCAGGATATATTTGTACATACAAACCAAAATGATATATATACAAAAAGAATAAAGATACTATAAGAGACAGGCTACTGGCGCTCGGCCTGCTACTGAAAGCTGGGATCCTTGAGAGGTGAATCCTCCTCCTCAAGCACCATAGACATGGTTGCTGACCTGAAATGTGATAATCATAGGGGTCAGAATCCAAACAAAATATAAATCCAAGCTCGTACAATACTATGGAAACCATATAAAAGAATGGTGTGTGACATGCTAGTAGGAGACAATATAAAAAGTGTATGCGCATGGCTCATGAAGTACATGGTAAGTATAATATAACATGAATCATGAAGTATATGATATGTATGATATAACATGGTCATGTATGTGAATCATGAAGTACAAGGTATATAAAACATAATCTGAATTATAAAGTAAATGATGCACATTCTATCCTATTAATTTAGAACTAAATGGTGGGAGTATTTCCGTGTTCTACGAATATACTGTGTATGCCTGGTACATGCCCCAAGGCCAATCACGTACAAATTGGATTCCCCACTACTAGGTCGACTGAATATCCATTGTATGCCCGGGATCACAGTCCAAGTACCGGTCCACACACAAACTAGATGACTTGCTACTAGGCACATAACTAAGAAATTGATAGTGCCAATACACAGATCAGCGGATGCATCCAAATAAGACAAGAACTCCCACAATACGTATTTTATTCCATCATTCATTTTTCCCATATCCACAATATATCACGGTGTCATATGTAATATAATACAAATATCAATAGCCATGTGAATATGAAACGATATGCACTTCAATACTGACAAGTACAAAAGTGATATTGGCAGGTATAAGAATTATAGAACATGTTCATATGTGTGAGGTATCATTTCCAAATAAAAATAACATATAAAGGTAATAACATGAAATAATAAATATGTGTGCATACATATCATATTTTAAATCAAGTAGACTATGTACAAACATTGCATGTATGCATAAATATGATCTATGACAGGTTTAAACTCACCATGTACAGGTAATAAAAAGAATGATTGAATATGTGTATATATGTATCATATTATAAGTCAAGTAGGACATGCACGGACACAACAAATATGCCTTTGTTGCTGCAATTTTGTGGACAGTTAGACTTTCAGGTCTTGTTTGACTAAGGTACAAATAGAATTTTTAGCTAAATTTTGGTACAACTAAAGAAAATTCAATTATTTTTCTAATAAATCTTTAATAAGCTATTGGAGTTCTAAAACAAAATTTATAGTTACCTTACCATAGACCTGCTACTACTGACCTGGTATAGTAGTAAGGGAAATTTCTATATTTAAAATTAAATTAGGGCCTTGTAGATAATTCAATTATCTTTCTAATGTAACTTGAATGAGCTCAATTAAAGTTCTAGAGCAAAAGTTATGGTCATTTTGCCATGGCTTATTGTTATTTAGTTGTTGATCTGGGATAGCAATAAGTAATGATCTTACATGCTATTTTTAGTTAGGGAAATGACTAAATCAGGATTCACCATAGTTGGATGAATTGTAGATTAGTGAATTATCTTTCTAATGGCACTAAAATGAGGATAATCAGAGTTAAGATGCAAAGGTATAGCAGTTCTAAGATGGACTGTTGTGCATGTATAGATAGCGAAACGTTTTCTGCATATATAACATGCATGGGGTGACACATATAATAAAACTAAACATAAATACAAATTTATGCATCTATAATCTTTAAAAACATTTGATAATACCTCTAGTATCATATATAAGGTGATTGTATTAAGAAATCACAAACTTAAAGGATTTGAGAATGCATTCTTGCCTATTTTTTGAACTGAAATCAGAAAAGAACCTATATTGATGCGATTACCCTTCCAAAATTGATAATATTCCTAAGAATCATTTTAGGAAGAAGGACTGAAGAAGGTTTTTCCACATTGGTGGAGAAGATTAGAGTTCATTTAGAGAGGTTAAACTCAATAACAAAGTTCAAATAGCCCATTAATGGATTTTCAGTCCAATATGAGACTAATTATTTGGCTATTTATTTGAGTGAATTTGAGAAGGAATTAGGGTTGAAGATCTAGAGAGAAAATGAATAGGAACAGAAGAGGAAGAAGTTTGATTTTTTTTTTCATATTTTTCTGAATTTAATTAATTCGTTAAATTGTTGTTGGATGGTGGTTACTCTGTTATGTTAAAAAATCTTAAATTTTGTCTTAATTACAAAATTACCTTCGGGTCAAATTCAATCCAAAATTGGTCAAGAATGGTTGTTGGGTTGTTAGAGATAATTTTGAAGTTGGGAGGTGTTGGTGAAACTTTTTAAAAGAACAGAAAAATGAGGGATTCATAATTTAAGCGTAAAACGGCTGACACGTGGACATGTCAGAGAGAGATCCACGATAAAGCTAAGAAAGTTTGAAATGTGACCCTCATCGAAGTTGCGTTATTTATTTTTCTACAGCCAAAATGTAGATCTCATTCTGAATGACCCGCGTACTAGGCTAAACATGGTCTGACAAGTATGGATCCCAGGGTCAAGTGTTATCTCCAAAACCTTAAAATATAAGATTATTTCTTTATATGTGGATCCTCGTTTAGAGAGATCCGCACAGACCCCTAAGGCTGCATTTCAATACAAACATGAATCTCATTCGCAACTCAGATTTAAGGTTGCGTCATGGCCCACAAAAAGCTCATAAAAAACCAAAGATAATCCCATTTCAGTACAAACATGGGCCCAACTGAAAAGTTAACACCTGGTCATCAATCAAGTTTACATCCGTGTTTCTAACTATCTTGTGAGCTCAAGATTAGATCAAAATATTATTAAAATGCGGGCCCCAAAGGGTCGAGTTTTCACTTCAAAATATCAAATGATAAAGACTATCCTTATTCATACCAAAACGAAAATCATCTACCATAGAAGGTTCTGCATTTGACCTTTTCCTTTAAATTCATTTGGAGCTAAGTACAACAAACACGCAAATCCCAAAGGATCGCATTTTCATTCCAAAGTCTCAAGAGGTGAAAACCATCCTCATTGGCACTTAAATGCAAGTCTGAGCATATCACACGAACTATCAGAAGTCAAAACGTGGATCTGAAGACTGAGATCCACGTTCCAATTATCAATCCAGAGGATTAATGATGTTGATTATAAATCCTAGAGATTTAATATCGATCCAACGAATTAAAAGACAGAGAATTAATGCTCAATCAAGGAGGCCATTAATTGGACCGTTACACCAATTCAAATGCCTCCAAAACTTCTATAAATGCCAAAGACTATGCTGAAAAAGGGGTTACATACACACACTAGAAACTTGATTACTCAGTTAATCATCTCCATCTGAGCACTTGTGCTAAAATTTAGAGCCCTTGCATCCAAAAGCTTTCTGAATACAGCTAACTGAAGAACTTGTTCGGATCATTAACGGAAAACAGGATCGTCCTCCACGACTACAATAGAACCCAACACTAAACAAAGCGGAAATCATTTTCCGCATCTTCTGTAAAAAGTGCAACCATTCCAATTGTAATCTTTTTACTGAAATGTTGTCAATAAAAAAAATCAATTTTTATAGCGAATAGAAAATTAGTGACTCCACTGGGGAACCCTATCATTTCTGATGATGTGGCCATAGCCAATCTGACAAAGTCCCGGTTGACACCATGGTCGAGTCACTCGTCATCGAGTTCAACCAGGAGAAATATGAGGAATTCCTCTCCTCTGGCTCCATGAGCCTAAAATCCTTGCGGAAATACCATATGGTCTCAAACAACTTAGCCTCCAATGAGGCTCCCAAGATAATGGTCCTACCAAAGAACTCCCTAGACTAGTCTAGTCTCAAAAGAGTGGCGTCTCCTTTACCAACACAAGGCTCTAGGTCTGCCACACTCAAGATCTGCATTGATCCCAAAAAAATAGATCAGGGTCCCTAAACAATAAAGGGAAATAACCATTCTCTGATCTTCAAGGAGATGATTTTGAAGGCAAGGTTCTTCTCACCTGCGCCATGAGAAGGAACCTGAGAAGAAGCAAGGCTCGCACTTCCCGCGGAGCCATGAAAGAACAAACTATTGGTGAACTACAACCACGCAAAGCTCCAATTCACGTGTGGCGACCAAAAGCTAAGTTGTGGTCTCCAACAAAAAGCTAGTCAAGATGCAGATAGGTTCATCCGCGTTTCCTAAAAGAAATGCCACTCGCTCACCAAGTATATTTTTTGTTACAAATGTGAAGTTTACCTCTACATTTCACAAACTAAACGCAGGTCCCACACTCGCATTCTTGAAACAAATGCAGACCTCAAGGTCATGTTCCAAAAGCTAAATGCGGGCCACAAGCTCACATTATTGAAGCCAGATGCAGATCTCAAAGTCGCGTTCCAACAGAAAAGCACGGCCCGAAGACCCGTGCTTCTGGGGAAGATATAACCTTCAAGGCTCAAGGACTTTCAGTCCCAGCATCATCAGAAGCTCATCCTCCAGCCATTATGCCTAAAGTAATGTTTGCTCCTAGGATTTTTAAGGAAGTAGAAACTCCCATTCTAAAAATATTATTTGGAGGCGAATTTACCTCCACTAACAAGCCAACAAGTTCCAATACAAGGGACCTTAAGGAGTTTCTCAACAAGAAAAGAAAAAAAATCCCAAGAGTCTCACTGTTATTGTAAACAGTTAATCAACGCAGTGCTCTCCCATTGTCGTTGCATTGCAACTCCTACAAAGCCATCTGTTTTCAATAGACTCGCACCATCTCCAATCCAACCATCGAAGAGAAGATGGCGTGCCATCAAACAAGAGTTCTCTAAACCGGAGTACCCCAAAGTATCATCCAATATGATAAACTTCAGGGGAAAAGAAGTAGAAAAAAAAAGAGCATCTCTCGAACAAACTCATCAGACTGTGAGCATTCCTCTGGTTTGAAGACTGTGTTCAATAAGATGCGGGGTGTGTTTTGAAACACCTGACTTTAGAAAGGAGTGACAATGCCATTGGATTACAGGAAGATGGCCAGAGTTTCTTCTGATGAAGAAGAAATAAGAAACTCTGCTGTTGCAGATCCCAGACTTTAGACACATTCCTTGAAGAGTCTGCTTCTGCACATATGACGCAGGGAACTCCTGAAAAGTTCATGAAGAGGATGGATGAACAAGATAAGATCATTCAACAACAGCAGGATACCATAAACGAGATCAGGAACATGCTTCAATACCTGATCGACGAGATAAAAAAGAAGAAAGGAGAATCTTTTTCTAATGGTTCCCCCAATCCGAAGAAGGACAAAGGGAAGGGAAAAGAACATGAACCTCATACTCTTCCCGAGAACACTAATGGCAAAGGCTAGGATCATCATGAAGAAGATAACCATTCTAAACATTCTCACCATCAGTCTGGAAATTCAGAACATGAAGGCAATCTTAATGCTACCTTGATTGAAAGTTTCCAGAATCAACTCAACGCTCTTATATACAAGAGCAACTTACAGGAGCTAGGGGTTGTAAGACCATATCCGATAGAGTGGGAGAGTATACCATTCCCTGAAAATTACAAGCCTTTGAAGCTCAAGTCATTCGATGGTGAAGGATCACCAAATCAACAACTTTACTACTTCAAGTCACAGAGTGGCCATTTGACCGGAAATGACATCATGCAAGTTTTTGTTAGTACCCTCACAGGTATAGCATTTGAATGGTTCCGATGATTGGAACAAGGCAACATCAACTTATTGAAGGATATCGAGAAAGCTTACTTAACGAGGTTTTACGAAGTTGACACGGTGATCTCAATGCTAGCACTCCTTGCCACAAAGCAAATGAAGGGGGAGTCAGCTCGAGACATCATTAAAGGATTCAAAAATGATTCTTTGAGATGTCTGTATGGGATGCTAGAAAGACCTTGGTGGAAACCTACAGGCCTAACCTCTCCACCAAAGTTCTCGCCAAAATGGGGCCGTGAAGTCATCCACTTAGAAAGATTTTTCACTACAAGCCAAAGAAACCGAAGAAATTGCACAGAGGCTTGAGGTTGAAGTAAGAGGAAGACAAAGAAGAAACAATCCTGAAATGCCTCAATCGTCTTGACCCAAAGGAAAGGAGATGATGGCGGTAGATACTCTAAGCCCCACTAAGCCTCCTCCAAGGACACCTCCTCCATCACGGGTTCCTCGAAAACAATATTCTTTTAAAGATGAGCACACCATCACAATTTTCAACTTGCTCATGACAAAGAATATGTTGAAGTTGCCAGAGTCGAAATGATCTGAAGAAGAAGGAAAGGTTAATGATCCTAATTACTTCGTGTATCATACGATCATTAACCATCCTACCAAGAATTGTTACATCTTAAAGGATAAGATTCAGGCCCTAGTGGATGCCAATGTCATCAAACTATGAGAAAAGAAGAAGGTGACAGTAAACATGGTGTTTTTCAAATTTGAAAAGGCTCTAGATTGGATAGAGTCAACTATTTAAGACGGAGTTCAGCCAATTCCTAAAGGCACAATGAGGATTGCAATTATGATCCTCATCAGCAAAAAAATAAAGGATTATCTCCTTTTAAAACATCCAAAAAAGAGATAATGTGGGTGCATCCAGATCTCCTTAAAGATGAATAGTAAACTTCGAGTTCATCCAAAAAAAAGTCTAAAGAAAAGGCATGCACTTTAAATACTATCACTGCAGTCCCTGAAGATGACACAGTAGTTCATCCTTTTTCGGACTCAGAAGAAGAAATCAAAGAACCATTGGCGGTCAATGAAGACCAACAATAGCGACCTTCTGGAATTCATTTAGGAAAGAACTACTTGAAAAATTATGACAAGTGGTTGAACCTTAGCCTCCAGAGAAGAACAAACAGAAAGAGATTAAGTTCGACAAAGCTCTTAAAAGTAAAGAAAAAGAACCAATGAAAAGTTCCAATAAGTCTTTTCGATTTGATGTGTTGGCACAATTGGCCAACATTCCTACAAGGATCACTTTGTATGAGCTCCTGAGGCTGTCTAAACAAACCAAAGAAGCATTAAGAGAGGCTCTACAAGATTCTGAAGTGTTTCTGGCCCAAATTCCATAAACAACAGAAGAAGAAGTCTTTGCAGCATGCCATCAAGTTTGCAAGAAAAACCTTGCATAATTTTCTCTCTAGAAGATATGCAAGTAAAGAATAACAAGTATCATCGACCTTTATATTACAAAGGCTACATAGGATCAATAGAGATTAACCAAATCCAAGTCGACTCTGTATCCGCTCTAAGCATAATTCCAAGAAGGGTGTTGCAGTATCTTGGAGTTCCAATAAGTAGACTGACATCAACAAATACAACCATTTTCGGGTTCAACGCTAATGGTTGTAAACGCTTGGGCAAGGTGAAACTAAAATGCCAAATTGGTGATTTAAAGACAGAAGTCACATGCTATGTGATAAATGCTGAAACGTTTTACAACATCTTACTTGGGAGGCTATAGATTCACCTAAATCTCATTGTCCCTTCTACAACTTCACCAGTGTATGAAATATATGTACCAAGAAGGGAATACAAAAACTCTGGTGGCAGAAAAATAACCTTTCAAAGGGGTTGAAAATTATTCTACAGGTGTGTTGCTATATCAAGACACATTTGAAATAGCTGAACAATCTGCCCCGAAAAAATCAGATATCGTCAATGAGGCCGATACTGAATCAGGATCAGAAGATTCGAGATCCGATGATAAAATTTGGGAGGTTGAACCAATTATAATAAATCTTAAAGGCCTAGATGTAAATGACACCACCAATTCTAACGGTGAGTGGGTAATAAATAAAAAAAAATAGAGTTTGCTTATTCATTTAGTGTTGATTTTGAACCCTCAAGCACTAGTACTGACACGGTCAGTGATCAACTAGATAAAATATACTCTTTAGCATCATTCCAAGCACCTATTCGTTCGTCCTTTTATATACAAAGTGACGATGATGGAGATGCAAGCGAAGCGATTTTGAAGTCCCTCCCAAATATAAAAGTCAAAAACCTATATTATTCGGAAAAACAAAAAATAATAATAAAGAAAAATATTTGGACTCTGAGGAAGAGCAGGAAATTCCCGAGTTCTTCCGTTACTATGAAAATACCCATAAAATGATGAAAAAAATAGGATATAATCTAGCCAAAGGCAGGTGCTGAATTTTGGAAAAGAAAGAAGAGCTAGGCTTCGATCTTTTGTTCCAAAAGACAAAAATATCAGATTACTATGATAAAATTGGTTAGGGGCTGAGATATGTTACCACTCCTGAAAATCTCTCAGAAACAAATTCTGAAGAGCTTCAACAAACTCATTCACCCAAATCATTATGCTGAGATTCAGATATAGGTGTTGGACCCATTTTTTTAGGAAGTCTCCATCAACATGGTCTCCATAGACCAAGAAGAAGAGGATGATGACGAATTGTCATCGACCAAAGATGATTCCTGGCCAAAACATCTAAACATGAAGTAGGAAGTTTAGTTTGAACAATGTGAATCTCAAACTAAAAATAAATTGGTCTAAATAAATATGGGAGATGAAAATAATTCTATACTCATATTTATAAGAAAAAATCTATCCTCCGAAGGTAAAGAGGAAATGACCTCACTTATTCGAGAATACACTAATGCTTTTGCTTGGAATTATGAATACATGCTAAGACTAGACCCGAAAGTGGCAATGCACAAGTTGAACATCTGGCCAAATGTGAAACCTGTCAAAAACAACAACGGAGGTTTCGTCCAGAAATAATGAAAACCATTGAGGTTGAAATCAAGAAGTTAATTGAATCAAGCTTCATCCGTGAAGAAACAACATCATGATTAGGTCGCGATTATAGTCCCTGTGACTAAGAATGGCAAAATCAGGGTCTGCATTGATTTCAGAGCTCTGAACGAACCATGCCCAAAAGATGAATTTTTCCCAATCACAGATGTCATGATTAACAATACTTGTGACTATGAATGGATGTCATTCATGGATGGATTTTTAGGGTACAATCAAATTAAGATGTATCCTGACGACGAGAAGCATACATTTTTCAGAACACTACTAGGAGTGTACTGTTACACGGTCATGTCCTTCAGCCTAAAGAATGCTAGTGCCAGATATCAATGCACCATGAGCACTATATTCCAAGAGCATCTTTGGAAGACAGTGGAATGCTATGTGGACGACTTGGTGATCAAAAACAAAAGCAAAAACAATCATCTTCATGATTTGAGAATGGTGTTCGATCTCATGCCGAAATACCAACTTAAGATGAACCCAACTAAGTCTTTTCTGGGAGTCTCTAGTGGAAAACTTCTTGGGTTCGTGGTCACTTCCTGAGAGATTCATCTTGAACCAAACAAAATCAAAGCAATTTAAGATATATCACCACCTAGAAATCTCAAAAAACTAAGAGGACTATAGGGAATGTTGGCATACATTTACAGGTTCATATCAAACTTGTCCAGAAGATGTCAACCATTCACATGGTTAATGAAGAAAGGAGTGATGAGGCTTGTCAGAAAGCTTTCAAAGAGATCAAAGAATATCTCAAGAAGATGCCCATTCTTGTAGCTCCAATAACAAGAGTACTTTTCTTGTTATATGTGAGAGCAATGGACCATTCTTTGGGAGCCCTGTTAGCCCAAAAGAATGAGTTCAAACATGAACAAGTCATCTACTACTTAAGTAGATTGATGATTGGAGCTGAATATCGATATAACCTAGTGTGAAAATAATGCCTAGTTTCAGTGCTTGTAGTGCAGAAAATGTGACACTATCTTGTCGGGCAAATAATCCATGTTATATTGAGAGTTAATCCATGAAGAATATTAATGATCAAATCAGGGTCATTAAATTCAAGATTATCTAATTGAGCTATTTTACTTTTGCAATATGATATACATTTTATCCCACAAAGGTCAATTAAAGGTACCTAATAGCTGATTTCCTAACCGAGCATCCGATTCCAGCATCTTCAAAATTGTACGAAGATATTCCTGACAAAATAGCTGAAGGAAGCACAGCTCTAGAAGACAACACTCCACAAGAGATTGCTAAAGCAAATGCTACTATAGGAGAAGTCTGCAACTTTTCTTTGATGGCGCTTCCAGAATGGGGACTAAAGGGAAAGTAGTAGCAGCAGTGGGGATTGTCTTTGTCTCTCCTCATAATCATATCATCCCTAAAGCATACTTACTAATGAGTCATGTTCTAACAATGTCGCCGAATACAACGTCTTGATGATTGGCCTAAAATAGCCAAATAACTAGGGGTTAAATATTTAGAAGAATATGGAGACTCTTAGCTCATCATCAATCAAGTCAAAGGGGAATATGAAGTCAAAAATGAAGATCTCCTACCTTATTACCAAGCAGTCATGAAAATGGCTGATATTTCATGTGCCTCGCTATCAGAATAGCTATGCGGACTCACTAGCTTCATTGGCTGCCACTTTAGCGTTGTCCAAGGATTCTACCAATTGCATAACGGTGGAAAGTGAAAAAATTGTTCTGCCTTAAAAATGAACTCAAAGTGGAGTTAAGTTCGGATAAGAAACAAGAAGTACGTGAAGTATATGCTCTTGAGTCTAATCTCAAGCCAAGAGATTGGTGATTTCCTTATATATACTATGTTCTTTATGAAATATTGCCAGAAGATTCTAAAAAAGCAGCAACAATTCAAAGAATAACTATTTGATTCTATTATAATGCCAAAATTAGGATATTATATAAAAATCCTATGATGGAATCTTACTTCGTTGTCTTTCTAACAAAGAAGCCCAAGAAGCACTTGAAGAAGCTCATAGTGGCATCTGTGAAGCACATCAACCAGGACCAAAACTTTGGGATAAACTCTGAAGAATGAGATATTATTAGCCCAAGATGATGACAGATTCAATTATTTATGCCAAAAAATGTAGAGTCTGTCAAATACATGCAGACTTTATACATCAGGCATCATAATATCTCCATCCAGCAACTACGTCATGGCTATTTGAATAGTGGGGAATGGACATTATCGGGTCAACTTTGCCATCATCAGCAAGAGGTAACCGGTTCATATTGACCATAACAGATTATATTTTAAAGTGGACTGAATCTGTTCCCCTAACTGAAGTGAAGACATCAAACATGATTAAATTCATCAAGCATCATGTCATATACAACTTTGGGTGCCAAGGAGAATTGTTCATAACAACGGATCTCAATTCATGGGTCGGTCCTTCTTAGATTTTGCAACAAATACATGATTGAAAGTGTGGCTTCATCCCCATACCACCCTGTAGCAAATGGTTTAGTAGAAACCTTCATTAAAACCATGGTGAAGCTCCATAAGTCGTTTGTTTCTTCCAATCAACGCGATTGGTATGAAAAGCTTGGAGAATGTCTTTGGGTATATCAAACTACTATCAGGACACCTACAAATGCTACATATTTTTATTTAGTGTATGGATCCGAAGTAGTACTTCATTTGGAAATTCAGATTCCATCATTACGAGTTGCATTAGCAACCAAAATGATGCAAGAAGAAAAGAATTGGTGAAGACTTTTAGAATTGGAAGATCTCAATGACAAGCGTCTCAAAGCTAAACACAGCATGGAGTTTTATCAGGCACGAATCTCCAAAACCTTTAACAAAAAAATCAAGTAGAGAAATTTCAGGAAGGGTGATATGTTCCTTTTAGTAAGAGGACTGATTATAACCAATCAAAAATTCAAGGAAAATTCCAGCCAAAATGGGAAGGACCTTTTATTATTGACACGGTCTATTCAAATGGTGCATACTAATTGGCAAAATTGAACAGTAACAAAATAATAATGCTGATCAATGGAAAATTTCAGAAGAAATATTTCTCCTAATATAATATTCAAGATCATCATATAAGACCAAGTCAGTCATCTGATCTCTGATAAAATGTTGAAGGAGGTTTTTGATGGGTATTAAGAAGAATCCCGAACCTTTTACAAGCAAAATAGATTACATACAAACAACTTATATTATAGTAGGAAGAAATCAAGTCAAAAGTTGAGTGGTTTGAGATACATATGTTCTTCAACAACCCTCAATTACATCTTCGACCGGTATCTCAAAAAAGAGAATGCAAAAGTATCAAATCGTTTGATACACATATTTGAATTTTTCTCTCAATAAAAGAAAATTCAATGTCCGCTCAAATGCCGGAGCATATGAAGATCTAAGGAGGTTAATAAAGGTGTCTCATTCTTAACGCTATTATCTCCAAAATAGGACTAATTTATCCATTAATCAAATGGAGTTCATTTACAAGGAAGAAGTCCATTTCTAATCAACTCCACCGGAACTTTATAAGATAAAGTTCCTTCCGGGAGACTCAATCCTACAATGGTGTAGTCAATAATTTGTGACTCGGTACTTCATCAATTTTCCCAACGGAGTACAGTAGATGAAAATATGCTAGCTTGCCACCAACATACAGCTCCCCCCATCAACTGGGAGTACCAAATAAAAATGAATCCTATGTCTATGACTAAGGATAGAGGAAAGTTTGGTATTTAGCCCAAATGAAATCCTTACCAATCCCATCATACTGGGCGTAAAGGTATGAAGTGTCTAAGGCCATCAAGGCGATGGGAAGAGAATAAGTTTTTCACCAACCCCATTGTGCTAGGGGTAAAAAGTATGATCTGCCCAAAGCAGCTAAGGTTAAGGGAAGAGGAAAGTTTAGCATTTAAGTCTAAATGAAATTTTCGACAACTCATCATGCTGAGGTGAATAACATGGCTAGCCCAATACAAACGGCTATTAGTAAAATCTAATCAAATCTGTTTATAATTAGGGGTTTGCTAAAAATTTCATGAACCTGTCATGTTAACTCTTACTTCTAATAGATCCAAAATTTCTTTTACTAAAAATTTGTCAAGTTAAATATTATCTCTGACAAAATAAAATTCATTCACTAAAATTTGTCAAGTTAAAAATTATCTCTAGCTAAAATAAATTCATTCCTCCAAAGTTTGTTAAGTTAAAAATTACCTCCGACAAAGCAAAATTCTTTTCCTCTAAAATTTGTTAAATTAAAAATTACCTCTAGTGAAGTAAAATTCCATTTTGTCCAAAATTTGCTAAGTTAAAAATTACCTCTAACAATTCAAAATCTGTTATATTTTAAGCACTGAACAACTAAAATTATGATTTGATTAGGAAAGTTAATGATTTCTTCTATCATGTTTAACAAAGTTATTCATTATTGTAAATCTACTTGAGCATTCGAATATTGACTCTATATTGTCAAAAGAGTTAATGATTTATCAAGTTAATAGTTATCTCTGATCATTAATACCAAATTCATTCATCAAGTTAACAAATACCTCTGAATAAGTGATAACAAAATTTTCCACAAAACAGAAACTTCCTTTACCAAAATATTTCCATTCATTATCATAAATTCATTACAAGAGTTCCTTGACAACATACAGTAAATGAAAATTGTTACAAACTACTGAGTCAAGAGAACCTTGATCATTTCTTCAATATCCTTTATTTCTAATTGGATGGCTTCATAAGCTTGGACAAGAGCTTGCTTCTGCAATTCCTTCTCACTGATACTTAAGAATTACCAATTCCACTTGCTCAGCCATATCAATGTCAAGGAGTTAGGGACTTGATTAGTTCAAAACTAGGTGTACCAAATGTATATTCCCAATGTACAACATGTGGATTCACAAATATTGGGGAACGGTGAATGGCACTTTGAAGTTACAAAACAACCTACAACCATTCATCATCCTTACCTTATCTATAAAGGATGATGAAAGGAAGAAAATAACAATGCCACAAACCCAAAATCTTTTATCTCATGTAAAACTCATGAGACTTTTCGGTTCTCCAAAGAAATGGGAAAAAGTTAAAAATCAGATGGGTGTATGTATTATTTTAGAAATTTTGAAGAGTAATATCATGCATCAGATCCAAAGTTTTGTCAAAAAGACAAGAATTGAAAGAAATATATCCGCGAAGATTGATGAAGGAAACTTATCATAATTATGGAGCATAATTATAGTTATTGGGATCTTTCCACTAGGATATTTCTTCTTTAACGAATCTGGCAGTAGACCAATTATAGGTTTGCCAACATGTTCAAAAGGCATACTATCTGGGGATCTCTTTAAATGCAAACCCCAATTCACTGTGCCAATCAATATAAGAATAAAGAAAGAAGTTCGGATAAAGTCGTACTGTTTAAATTTATAACGTGGATCACAAATTAATTGGAGAACCACGTTTTAAATCAGAAAGACCAACTTTCTCAAGTATTATCTTCCAAATCCACAACGTGATTACCTGCGTTTTGAAAACAAAGAAGCTCTTTCAAGCTCTGTGAGTGGTAAACCCAAACTTTTAAGGACTTAATTCTTTTAAGTCCATGGCGATGAATCATCAAAAGTCAAGAAATACAAAAACTCATTCACTTACCAAAAATCATGGGTTTTTCCTGAATTATAGCAAGAGAAGAGTCAAGAGCAGCCTGAAAATCTTGAGAGCCATTTATGACTGAGGATGAAGATTTCCTCACCATTTTCTCTATCAGAAGAGCCCAAAAGCTAAGGAAAATGAAGCTTGAAGGAGCTTGAAGAAGCTTGGAAATGAAGAAAACTCAAGGGTTTGAAATATTTTCATAATGACTTTTGAAAGGGACTAGTGTCTTATAAAGAAAATTTGATGGCCAAGGTCTTCTGCCAAAAGATTTGATGAACGAGATCATCGGTCAAGATTTTTAACCTAAATCTCGTAAAGATTTCATCATTAATTAGTGAATGGGACACTTCGATCTCTGCATTAGAAGAGACTGGCTATCTCGGCCAGAAGATTTGACGGTCGAGATTTTTGGCCCAAATCTTGTAAAGATTTTATCAGTAAAGAGCGCATGAGGCGCATTGATCTCTGCACTAGAAAGGTGGCAAAAGCGATGACGTTTTTGATACACTGCCTAAAACGCAGATCCACATTTTTAGTGCAAGGCCATATTTTTTCTCCTGAAATGTAGACCCGCGTTTTTAACCACAATGTCATGTTTTGATTTAAAATTTCCAATTATCCAAAGTATTTCAAAATAGCTCCAAAGCCATAAAATTTTGAAAACTTTGGAGGGGATTCGTTGGCGAAATTTTTGAAAAGAACATAAAAAAGAAGGGATTCATAATTTAAGCCCAAAACGACTGACACGCGGATCATCAATCAGAAAGAGATCCATAATAAAGCTAAGAAAGATTGAAATGCAACCCTCACTGAAGTCACGTTATTCAATTTTCTATAGCCAAAATGCAGATCCTCATTCCGAACCGTGTACTAGGCTAAACAATGTCCAACAAGCGTCAATCCCTCAGCGTCAAGTGTTATCTCCAAAAGCTTAAAATATAAGGTTATTTCTTTATATACGAATCCTCATTCAAAGAGATCTGCAGAGACTCCTAAAATTGTGTTTCAATACAAACGCGAATCTCATCCGTGACTCAAACATGAGGTTGTGTCATGGCCCACAAAAAGATTATAAAAAACCAAAGATAATCCCGTTTCAGTCAAATGTAGGCCTAGCTAAAAAGTTAACATGTAGCTCATTAATCAAGTTTGCATCCGCATTTCTAACTATCTTGTGAGCTCAAGATTAGAGCTAAGTATGATTAAAATACGAGCCCTAAAGAATTGTGTTTTCACTTCAAGATTTCAAAGGATTAAAACTATCCTTATTCATACCAAAATGCGGAGCATCTACCATAGAGAGGTCCGCGTTTGACCATTTTCTTTAAATTCATTTGGAGCTAAATACTCCAGAGGGTCGAACTTTCATTCCAAAGGTGAAAACCATCCTCATTGGTACTTAAACGCAGGTCTGAACATACCACGCAAACTATCAGAAGTAAAAATACGGATTTAAAGACTGAGAACTGCGTTTTAGTTACCAATCCAGTGGATTAAATATGTCGGTTACAAATTCTGGAGATTTAATACAAATCCAGCAGATTAAAAGATAGATAATTAATCATCAATCAAGGAAGCCATTAATTGGACCATTACACTAATTCAAACACCTCCAAACCTCTATAAATAGCCAAAGGCTGAGCTGAAAAAGGGATTACACACACACTAGAGACTTAGTTAATTGTTGGTGGTGAAAATTTTCAATTAAAGAGATAAACCCTGTAAAATGCGGAGCTAACTCCGCCTCGCGCTGAGTAAAATGCGGAGTTAAGTCCATAACTCCACGTTCTGAGTGATTAACTCTACGTGAGCAGATTTTAAGACTCCTAAATTGATTGTAATTGAGATTTGGGCTTATCTAATACCCGATTGAGTCCAATTAAAATTCAAATTCAAGAGATTTAAATCAAAACTAAGATATTTAATTAGAATCCTTGATAAATATAAATACTTTCTAATTCTATTTGATTGGAAACTCTTATATCAACTCAAAACTATAAATACCCTCTTGAGGTAGCGTTTAGGGAGCTTTTTGGATCATTCTAGAGTTCAAGTTACACATGAAAGCCTTGAATTCATAAGATCAACAAAGAAAGAAGCTAGGGTCGGCCGTTATTTTCATCAAGAAGAAGATTTCCACATCGGATCGTCAAAAGTTACTGCTAGATAGAACCCATTGCCACACTAGAATCCACGCCTTATTGTAAAAGAGAGCGATAATCTGTAAATCCTCTCGTTTGTTTTTCTACTGTTCTCTTTCATTGTAATTAAGTTATTCAATGGAGGAAGCAAGATTTTTGCGACGAACAAACTGGCGACCACAGTGGGAGGCATCTCGTTTACTGAAAAAGAGATCGTGGCGCAATCTGATATGGAAAAAATCATATCGGTCATTGATATGTATGTCATGGAAATCGAACAGCAGAAGTACGAGAAGTATCTCTCCTCTGGATCAGGTAACCTGACCGAAACACGGCGCTATAGCCGCGTGAGCTCCAATACCCGAAATTGGGTAATAGAGAATCCACTGTTAACCAGGGACCCATGGAGCCCACGGCTATAGAGCCGTTGTTTGGGCAGAAAATCCTTACAGAGGAAGATCTCCTCACTGCAGAAGAAGGCCTAGGAACTGGTTTAACCAGAACTCAACTCCATAATCAAAATCATCGAGTAAGGAGAAGAGCCCACAAAACTCGCGTTAAACGCGAGGCTGAGGAATTGACAGAATGCGAGGCTACAATTGCACCTAGCGAACTGGCTTGCGTTAATCGCAAGACCCGTCAACATCGCATTAAGCACAAACTTATGATTAAACCAGCGTGTGTTGATAATTCTCCACGCGAGGCTACTGCTTCTGGATTTAAAACCAGAGAAATTAACACAACCCGCGTAAAACGCGAGGATAATTTTATGACAAAGCCAGCGTGTGATGGAGACTCTCCATGCGAGGCTATTGAATTTCATAACAAAACTGAGCCAAGCGTAAATTGCGAAGCCAGTAAAACTTGCGTTAATCGCAAGGTTCGTTACAATCGCGTTAATCGTGAAGATAAGCCCGCATGTGGTTTCACAAGCGAGGTTATCAACCTTAAACTTGAGCCAAGCGTTAATCGCAAAGCCAAGGATTCTTGCGTTAATCACAAAACTAAGCTAGCGTGTGATTTTCCATGCAAGGCTAAGCAAAAATTTGAAGATGAGTTTCTTCGGAAAACTAAATCAGCATAAAACGCGAGGTTAACGTAAAACACAAAGTTATCTCCTAGCTTCGCGTAAATGCTTCAAAATGCGAAGCTAACGTCCAGCTCCGCGTGAAACAGCCCGAATATAGAATCAAGACTGATAATCGGATTACTGGACAATAATTCAACACCAATGACTCTGAGAAGCTTCAGTGGGCCCTTGGACCCTCTCAACAACAAGGTGGACCCCACAATTCTTCACTATCCAAGGTCACTGACCTTAGAGATTATTTGATAAAGAAAAGAAGTGTAACTCAAATCCAACCAGACTCAACTTGCCACTGTGAGCAATTCATGACAGCAGTATCTGCTGTATTGAATAATTGTTGTTGCAGCATGAAAAGAGTGTTAGTATTTGACAGGATAACCGAGTCAGACCAAAACACTTCAAAAAGAACAAAAAGTGATCTCAGAGATAAAATCAAAGCAAAAGAATGGAAAGCCACCACAAATGTGGTTGGCAAAAGTAAAAAGATCATGGAAAGGGAGGATGAGTCAGATGCAGATGATCAACAACCTCATCACTTCACCCAGCTCAAATTAGGTGTCGTTCCCCCTCGAAATTACAAGAAACTTTTAAATGGTTCTTGTGATGACGATAGTGACAACTCGGCTATAGACTCACCTCGCTCCTGTGCATCTTCCAGACAGGAAAAATCAGCATCATACGTGATAGATCCGACGACATGATCAGAGGTTAGAAGCTCAAGAACAGATGATTCGAGATCAACAAAAAACCCTCGATGATCTCAAGATAATACTCTACCTAGAAGATAGTCGAAGATAAGGCAAAAACCTCTTCCTCTGAAAAGCCAACAAAAAAAAATGAGAAGATACCGTTTAAAGCAAAAGAAGAATTTAAAGAAGAAAAGGCTTATTCGGAGCATGAGGAGGATGACAAATATTCTTCCATGGTTCTCATGAAGAAAAGATCGAAAAATTACAAATCCAGCTGGATGCCCTGAAGCACAAAAAGGAACTAAAGGAGTCAGGGATTTCAAGACCATACCCGCTTGAATGGGACTCCACTCCATATCTGGAAAAATATAAACTCCTCAAATTGGAGCCGTATGATGGGAAGGGGTCCCCGAGCCAGCATATATATTATTTTTTGTCTCAAGCAGGACATCTAATAGGAATGATCCAGTAATGACTAAGGTGTTCGCAAGTACCCTGCGAGGGCCTGCTTTTGCATGGTTTATGCAGTTGCCCCCAGGAACTATTAATATCTGGTATGATGTTGTGAAAGACTTTTTAGCATGTTTCTTTGAGGATGACACCAAAATATTGGTTCATTCCTTCCTTGCATCAAAGCAAGAAGAAAAAGAAACAGTGAAAGATTTAATAGAACGCTTCCAAGAGAAATCTGTGCATTGTAGACACGGAATGACCCAGGAGATCCTAGTGGAGACCTGTAGGCATGACTTTAGGACTAACGTGCTGCTAAAAATGAGAGCCGTGGGGTCCAAAACCTAGAAAGATTTGCTCAAGTAAGGAGAGCAAGTGGAGGATCTGATCCGTCGAATTGAAGAATCTCGTGGTACGAGAAATTCTGGGAATAACAGGCCACACCTGCAAAATTATAAGAACAAAGGGAAGGCTGCAATGACGTCCGATACCACTCTGAAGCAAGCAAATTCTCCAAATCCAAGGGCTCAAAATCCAAAAGGCACAAATCAAAATAGGCCCCGACAGGAGAGAACCTATACTTTTAAAACAGAGCAGACACCCACTTTGTTCCATCTCTTCAGAAACGGTATGTTAAAGCTTCCAAAAAATCAAAAGTCAGAAGATGCAGGGAAAATTAATGACCCTAACTACTGCTTATATCACTGGAGTGTTGGACACCTGACCAAAGACTGTATCCTCTCAAAAATAGAATCTAGACATTATTAGAAGCTAGAGTTCTAACATTAAAAGAGGAATAGAAGAAAGTAACCGCCAATATGGTGACTCTGGTGGTGGGAACCAATGAATTCCCCACAGGAGTGACTCCAATACCGTCAGGAAAACTTATTGTAAGAAATCATGACCCACATGAGATAGCACAAAAAGGACTTACTCCTGTGACAACGCAAAAAGGTGAAGTCAAGTGGGTTCATCCCGATCTTCTGCAGGACGAGCAATGGACCTCATCTAAGGCCCAAAGAAAGAAGCGGTCTAGCAACACTATTTCCACAAAAATTAAA
This sequence comes from Dracaena cambodiana, assembly GCA_036321105.1. Lineage (NCBI taxonomy): Eukaryota > Viridiplantae > Streptophyta > Magnoliopsida > Asparagales > Asparagaceae > Dracaena > Dracaena cambodiana. The sequence goes on from JAYEPQ010000015.1 coordinate 19,103,351, forward strand.
GAAGAATATATAGTTATTAACACACTCACGGACTCAGAAGAGGAGGCCATAGTGATGGCTGCCCATCAGGATGAGGCAAGCCCCTCTGGTACTCGATCCGGCAAGGCTTACCTTAAAGATTATTCAAGAGTAGGCCCTCCTAAAGAATTATACGGGGACCCTGCATAGAAAAAAGGACTTCATTTTTAGAAAAAACCAAAGAAGGACGAAGAAGCGAAAGATCCTTCATTTTAGTTTGATATCATAGCTCAGTTGGCTAACATCCCAACTCGAGTCACACTCTACAATCTGTTGCGATTATCTAAGTCAACTCGAGAAACACTGAGAGAGACTTTGGCAAATTTCGACTCTTTCCTGGCACAGATCATCGAACCATCCAATGAAGAAAGAGATTCCTGCCCTCGCTGTCACCAAGTGAGAAGGCAAGTCCCACAAATAATTTTCTCGCCAGAAGACATGAAGGTGAGAAATATAAAGCACAATAGACCTTTATATTTCACCGGATATGTCGGATCTACAAAAGTAGACCGCATTCAAATTGAGCCAGGGTCCGCGCTAAGCATCATTCCGAGAAGGCTGATGCAGTTTCTAGGGATCTAACCTCATCGCCTCACACCGACGAATACCACAATATATGGATTCAATGCCAATGACAGTTGTCCCCTTGGTAAGATTTGACTCCGGTGTTAGATTGGAGATCTAAAAATAAAGGTTACGTGTTACGTCATCGACGCAAATACGTCCTATAACATCCTCTTGGGACGGCCATGGATTCATGCCTATATGATAGTCCCGTCAACTCTCCATCAGTGCATGAAATATTGCGATGAGGGAGGAGAAGTTCGGACTTTAATTGCGGATAAACAGCCATTTAAAGAGTTAGAGAATTATTTTACTGAAGCAAGGTTAGATAAGCCTGCCCATGAGGTTCCCAAACAGTCTGAGGAACCCGGTGATAGCGACAATGAAGCAGATACTGAACATGGGTCCTCAGGAGAAGACGGGGGTGATTACGAGATAAATCCTGACATAAACTTTAATGGAATTAATGTAACTAAGGCTGCTAGTGATAAAGACGAATGGATTATCAATGAAAATATAAAATTAGTTTATGAGCCTACTGTTGCTACAGAATTTGAACCTTCTTGCACTTCTACCGAGGTAGATGGCCTGTCCAAACTTGAAGTTCTGGCGGCATATCATTTACTAATCAGGTCATCATTCCTCTCTCGGTCCGAAATAACAAAAGGGCAAGATAACTTCTTTGAAGTACCTTCTCGACAGGCACCTCAAAAACCTATTGTCTTTGGTAAAGTGGTTACGTCACCAAACCAAAGGCAAGATAGCAAGAGTGATGAACAAACATCACCTCAATTTCATTTCTATGAACAAAAATCCCGACAAATAATGGAGAAAATGGGTTATAATTTTACCCAGAAGTCGGGATTGAATTTTGGGCAAGGTCGGTGAAATTTCTTACCCTCTTATAGACCAAGAGGGAAAAGCCCGGATTATTATCACAAGACTCGAAGAGGGTTAGGGTATGTATCCACTTCTCCCGCACCGTTAAATAAATCAGAGGAAACCTCTTCAACCGACAGAGATGTATATCCACAAGAATATGATTCCGATCTGAGTACCGGTGCCTTGTTCTAATCACTAGCTGCCAATATGGTTTCGGTCGCGCCTGAGAGTGACAAGGAACCAATTGACATTCAAGATGAGTCTTGGGCTAAACACATGGATACTCTCTCGGATGTCCATTTTGAACAACGCAACCCACCAACAGAAGATAAGATGATGCAAGTTAACATGGGAACTGAAGAAAATCCAAAACCCATTTTTATAAGCGAAACACTAACTCCCACAGAGAAGGAGGAGCTTGTAGCCCTTATTAGGGAATACATAGATGTGTTCGCATGGAGTTATGAGGATATGTCCGGGCTAGACCCCCAAGTTGCTACACATCATTTGAATATTAGAGAAGATGCCAAGCCAATTAAGCAGTAGCAAAGACGCTTCCGACCAGAACTAATGGAAGCCATAGTCGCCGAAGTTAATAAGCTCATAACATCAAGATTCATTCGAGAAAAACAACATCCTGACGGGTAGCAAATATAGTGCCAGTCCACAAGAAGAATGACAAAATCCGGATATGCATTGACTATCGGGATCTAAACGTCGCATGTCCCAAGGATGAATTTTCCCTTCCAATCACTAATGTAATGATCGACAATACATGTGGCTATGAAAGGATATCCTTTATGGATGGCTTTTCTAGTTACAACCAGATCAAAATGCACCCAGATGATGAAAAGCACACGCCTTTCAGAATACCACTGGGGGTATACTGTTATATAGTGATGCCCTTTGGATTTAAAAATGTCGAAGCCACTTATCAACGCGCAATGAGCGTCATATTTAAAAAACACCTACGCAAAACCGTGGAGTATTACGTGGATGATCTTACGGTCAAAAGCAAGAATAAAGAGGATCATCTTTTGGACTTAAGGATAGTCTTCGATCTCATGAGAAGACATCGCCTAAAGATGAACCCTGCTAAATCCTTCATGGGGTTTCCAGTGGAAAATTCCTTGCATTTGTGGTTACCTCAAAAGTGATTTTCCTTGATCCCAACAAAGTGAAAACGATTAAAGGAATGTCGCCGCCCTGGAATCTTAAAGAGCTAAGGGGGCTACAAGGAAAGTTGGCGTATATTTGCCTCTTTATTTCTAATTTATCAGAGCGATGTCAACCATTCGCTCCACTCATAAAAAAAGGGGGGTTTCCTTTATATGGAACGAAGCATGTCAGCAAGCATTCGATGACCTTAAAGAATATCTTGCGAAATCTCTTGTCCTCATGGCTCCCATCCCAAGAAAACCGTTTCTTGTATATGTAAGGGCCATGGATCACGCATTAGGTGCGTTGCTCGCTCAACATAATGAGTATGGCCATGAACATGCTCTTTATTATCTGAGCCGGATAATGATAGGAGCAGAGCATCGATATACTCCCATTGAAAAGGAATGTTTAGACCTAGTGTTCGCTATTCAGAAAACGTGTCACTATCTCTCTAGGCAAACAATTCATGTCATATCTCGAGTTAATCCACTAAAAATTCTCATGACAAAACCAGGGTCATTAAACAGCAGATTATCCAAATGGGCATTGCTCTTATCGCCATATGACATTCACTTTGTTCCTCAGAAAGCCATGAAGGGACAAGTGATTGCCGACTTTCTCGTAGATCACCCGGTCTCGATAAGTTCAAAGTTATCAGAGAATATTTCTGATCAGCCGTCAGAAGTCATTACAGTTTCAAAAGAACGACCATGGCAAATGTTCTTTGATGGCGCCGCAAGACGGTCCGCTGCAGGAGTGGGGGTGGTACTTATATCGCCACACAAGCATATAATTCCTAATGGTTACTCGTTGACAGAGCCATGCACAAATAATGTCGCAGAGTATAATGCGCTCATCATTGGCCTAAAAATGACCTTGCAACTGGGGGTGAATTGTCTAGAGGCATATGGAGACTCTAAGCGCATCGTTAATCAAATGACGGGAGAGTATGAAGTCAAACATGAAACTTTCATCCCCTATTATCAATTAGCCATTGAATTGGCAAATTATTTTGAGCAATTCTATATTAATCATATACCACGACATGAGAATATCTATGCAGACGCCCTCATAGCCTTAGCTACAACATTGGCAATTCCGCCAGGTTCGACTAAGAGTATCGCTATTGGAAGTAGAGAACTTCTTCATCCAGATGTAATTCTCCAAGTTAAAGAAGTATACCAAATAGGCCTGACTTTGGAACCTCGTGATTGGCGATTTCCATTCATGGATTACGCTTTGTATGGGATGCTGCCAAAGGATCCCAAAGAAGCCACTTCAATAAAGAAGAAGGCTCAAAAATTCTATTATGATCCCACACTTCACACTAGAAAGTCGACAGACGGTCTCTTATTTCGGTGCATATCAAAAGAAGAGGCCGATGAGGTACTCGAAGAAAAGCATAAGAGAATATGCGGAGCTCATCAACCCAGTCCAAAACTTGGAGATCGTATAAGAAGGCTGGGATATTACTGGCCAAAGATGATTACCGATGCAATGGCATACGCTAAACGTTGCCATGCATGCCAAGAGCATGCTAACTTCATTCACCGACCTTCGGAATACTTACATACTACTGTCGCCAATTGGCCTTTGAGGCATGGGGAATGGACATAGTAGGACTGATAACTCCCCCGTCATTTAGAGGACATCGGTTTACACTCGCAATAACTGATTATTTTTCAAAATGGGCCGATGTTGTACCCATGAGGGAGGTACAGACAGCAGACGTAATTAAATTCATTAAACATCACTCATCTATCGCTTCGGTGTCCCTTAAAAGATTATTCATAACAATGGACCACAATTCATTAGCCAGGAGTTTTTGCGAGTCTATGATAAATTCAGAATCAAAGATATTACTTCAACACCATATAACCCCGCGGCTAATGGTTTGGCTGAAGTTTTTAATAAGACAATTATTAATCTTCTCCGAAAATTTATCTCTGCCAATAAGCGATACTGGGATGAAAAGTTAGGAGTGTTTGTGGGCTTATCGCACCACAGTTTGCACTCCTACTAAAGCCACCCCTTTCTCCTTGGTGTACAGGAATGAGGCTGTTTTACCCTTGGAAATTCAAATACCATCTCTAAGGGTAGCATTAGCTACAAAGATAACAATAGAGGAACAACATCAACAGAGGCTGAAAGAATGAGGCGTTAGATGAAAACCGTCTCCAAGCTCAACAACAGATTGAGTTATACTAGGCTCGAGTCTCATGAGCGTTCAACAAAAACATCAAACAAAGAACCTTTAAACATGGGGATTTAGTTCTGGCAGTTAAGAGAACGATGATCATGACCCATAAAACTAAGGGCAAATTTGAATCTAAGCGGGAAGGGCCGTTCATAGTGGAGACAGTATACTCAAGTGAAACTTATCGCCTAATGAATCAAGACGGCGATAGCAGGATGATGCCTATTAATGGCAAATTTCTGAAGAAATACTATACATAAGCTTCAACAAACCTACCATATTAAACTCTTATCTCTGATAGTATGATTTGGATTATTACCATTTTTGTTCAAATTACGCGTGAGAGCACTTGGACCATTCTCCCCTAGTTACAGGTATGTGCAATTGGACGCCACTGTCAAAACCAATTATCCTGACCCGATCATCTTGGCGTGTGCAATTAAGCGCCTCCACCAAAACTATAGGCATGTGCAATTAGGCGCCTCTGCCAAAATCAATGATCATGACCCGATTACCCCAGTATCAGCAATCCAAGTTACGCGAACAGGCCTTGGACTGCTTTGCTAAAATTTCAGATTATCTATATCATCATTTGTTGCTCAAGAGAAATTTTGAAGCCAAGAGATAAAAGAATAAAAAAATTATTTTTATTCATAAATTGAAAGAATATGGATAAAGTTACAAAATAAAAGAATTCAAAAATTTTGGATTTCTTTATTACAACAAAAAGTAGAAAAGAAAAGAAGATACAAGGAGGTCAAAATTCTCCCAGAAGTTTCAGCTTATTCTCCGTTTGGTTGATAACTTGACGACGGATTTCTTCAATAGAGTGAAAAGCCCGACGATGCAAGTCATTGTCATTAATAACGAGTTGTTGGGTCAACTGTTAATGGGCTTCTTCAATAGACAGGCTCATCACCATGCCCTCTTGTTTGAGTTGTCCTTATTGTAGGATCAACTCCTCCCGTCTTTTTACTGACTCCTCCAGCCTAGACTCACTAGCCTCTAAAATGGCTTGAGCTTTAGCGATGGTCTCCCGAGCTGTAAGAATCGCTGCCTGGCTCCCCTCAATTTCAAAATCTACTTGCTCCAGTCCTCTGAGAATTGTCTCCTGGGTGGCTCGAAGATCCGCTAACTCTCGAGACCAGTTCTCTTCTTGGCGCCTCAGCTCTTCCTAACGAGCCATTAACTCTACTCGAAACCGCACCACCTCAATTGAAGTAATCACTTCCACATCTGCTTGGCGAGTGTGTTCAGCGTTTGTACCTATTCTTCTAAGGCATCAAGGCAGGCTCGATAAGGAGCTGCTCGTTCACGTCCCCCAATCCTCTCATTGGGAGTCCAAGTTCGAGGAAGTCCCTCCCATCTAAAATCATGACAATACATCTCCTTAACGGCCATAGAAAATCATTGACGCTGTGATTGAAAAATTCCTCAAGAGGATCAGTAGTGTTTAAGTTAAGTGTAGGCAACGCTAAGGAAAATGTGACCGCGGGGGTGTAGCTTCCACAGGAGTTGATGAAGAAGGAGCTCGTCCTTGTACCAAGGTCATGATATGCGCGGCCAATAAAGCCAATAATGAGCTAGCTGAACTAGGAACCCGAGGAGAAGTCTCACCAGTGCCAGTTGTTTGAGCAATTAGGCCGATAGGGGAAGATTCTGATGGAGTACCTCCACCTGAAGCCCCTCCCGCAACAGAGGTAGCCTCAAAAGAGAACTTCAAATTATCCTCATCTCCAGTTGGTAACAAGCTGGAGCAGGAGGAGGAGCAACTGGAGTGTCAACAGCCATAATTGTCGAGGTTGTTGATTTAGCAAGTTGAGGAGCTAACGGCACGCCAACGACAACCGAAAAAGTGTCTTCAGCAAAAATAGCCAGTGTTGGAGATGGTAAACTTGGAGAAGGAGGAGCTTCTCGGGTCTCAGGGGTAGCAGTATATGTCCTATCGTCACTCCCTAGCTTATCAGTTGGAGGAGTTGAAGAAGGAGCAGAATGTGGAGCCGGTGTGAAGTAGTCCACGTCAAACCCCTCTGCAGAGTTACCTAGCCCACCAACTGACCCAATTGTGCCTGAATAATCTACCAACTCCTCGGATGTCACCCTGGTAGTTGAATGCATCGACGAATGAAGAAGACTACCTGGATCTCACAAATAGAAAAAAATGTCAAACATACATATAAGAAAAATAAAATATAAGGACAAAGGATCAGAACCATACCAGTAGAAATAAGTCCTGCAGTTGAACTAGAAGGTGGAGCTGTAGAACTTTCAAGGAGTGCACCCATCTCGCAGCTAAGAGATCGGCTGCAAACCGGACCACTGCTTCTTCAGGAATCACCACTGGCAAGGTCTCCCCGGCTGGCTTCTTTTTCTTTTGTGCTGGTTCACCTCTAGATATCCGATGGCGTTTTATGGTTGGGCTTCGAGGATGAGAGCTATCATCCCTAATGGGTTGAGAAGCATCTCCAGCACCAGTATTGTCATCAGCACCATCATCATCAGAGTCCCCATCATCTGAGGAATTCATCCATTCCTTTTTCTCTAACCCTCTTGGCCCCTTTTCAGCGAGAGTAGAATGCTTCAATCTCTTTGCAACAACTATGGTTTATGGAAAAGTTTGGCACTGCTGCATTTGTGATTCTGTACCAAGTACAAAAACTGAGCGCCACGCTTAGAACTGGTGATTTCTGGGGCAGCGTAAATTCGGCTCCTGCTCCTCTGGCAACAAAGTGGAGCTAGCCTCGTGCTCCCTCGTACAAATTTCCTTTGTATGCCAGTGTCTTATTGGGATTCCCTACATAGAGCTACGAATATTTGAATTGACGAGCAAAATGGCTTGGAATGTACGGCTCTATGTAGCACATGATATCTTACCGATACACCAAGTGCCTGGGACGAATGCTTAATAACCACCAGAATGCCCCTGAAGATAGAGTGGAAAAATTATCTGGCCCTAGAGCATTCTTGAATTTTGACCCGCACTCTCCGCTTGGGAAGTCGGGGAAGCAATGGTTGATCTCATAATTTTGATGGTGTTGGAGTATTTTACTGATCACCGACATATAGTGGCTCTTCCAAGTGGAGCATTCATACATCTCCACAAAAAATGGCTTGTCTATCGGACAGTAATCCGCGGTGCTCATCAATGAGGGGCAGTGCATGACAAGCTACACCATCAGAAATGTATAAGGCATCTCCACCCTAGAATTTGGTGTCTTCGCCACCGCCGTTTCTTATACTCCCTTCCCTTTGGCAGCCTTCCCCTTTGTGGTCTTGGCCTTATCCGTAGGGATTAAACCATTGCAAAGTGCACGGAGCCCGCTCTGAAGATTGCTAACCACTGCGGGAAGAAGTCCGAATGATCGTCCATAAGCCAATAAGACGGCAGGATAAACTATATTCTTTGCGATGGCATCTTTGGGTAATGAAGGGATGACACATCTCTTCAACCACAACATCAGAAACCCAGCGATTAAACCCCTATCAGATATGGGGAACTTGGCCTGATAATGGAAGTTTTGGAAAACCGTATCAGGGTTAAACCCTCCATCATTTGACTTGGTGGTATAAGTTGTGGCTTCCAGTTCTGCAATGTGCCGTTTGATTTCCTCGACACCAACAGGCTTGAGTCCGCAGACCATAGGCAGGCTCTCCTTTAGATTCAAGAAGAGATAATATGCCGTTTCTTTTGACCGATTCCTTGGTTCCTCACTCCAGCAAGGTCGGCACAAATATAATAATGGCACATCATCTCCCAATATGTCTTGTAGATACGCTCATCCTTCGCCTTCAGCATGCTCAACTCCTCGGCGGTAGGAATGTACTCTTCATAGGAAACTTCGCCCATTGATAAGCCCGAGACTTCATACATCTCGTGGAGAGCGAGTTCTAACTCATCCACTGGTGTGAAGAAAGTACCGGTCTCGGGGTTATACATCTCCAAGAGACTAAAGAGATGGTACGAGCTCTAGAGCAGGCCAAACTGGACATTCCTGATGGCCTTGTAGAGACCAATCTCTTTGAGGGTTTCCTCATGGCGATCCATCATATACTTGACAAGGCGGAACCACCACATGTTGACTGAGTAATGAATCCAGCCAGGCATTCTGAAGTCTTTTGCAGGGTATTGGCCACCCTTGGCTACAAATTCACTGAGGAAGGTCTTTGCTCGAATCAGGACCTCCCCAACTGAGTGCTCCTTGGTAATTCTACCTGGAAAGAGTCTAGTAACGCACCTATTAGGACCATCTTGATAGGCCCCATGTGCGGCAAACTTTCCTGTAGCAACCCTGTCATACTCCCAAGTTAGTTCCGACTCTAACTCACGATAAGCTGATAACCTCTAAAGATAAACCAGAGGATAGTTTTGTTCCATGTCAGGCAGGAACATCAGTAAGTCACCAGTCTGATGAAGCCACTTGCTCTCTTCTTCGAACAAGATTTAGTCTGAGTGCTGCATCGCGTCTCCAAAGAGGAATGTTGGCTTCTCCAGTACTTCTCAGTTCATGGTTTCAAAGAGAGCATCAGTGATGATTTCCCTTGCAGTGGCAGGGTTGTATCTCATCAGCTTTTCTATGTATTCTGTGAGACCTGGCTTGTAGGCAGAAAGTTCAGTAGTAAACCGGAACTGGATTTCTAAGTCTGCACCTCCAACATGTCCAAAATGGTGCCTATGGGAAAGGGGATCCACTGAGTAGCCAACTACAAAACGAAGAATTAGAGTTAGAAAAAAATTTTAAGAAAAATTGAAAAAATATTCTAAGTATGGAAACGCGGAGCTAAAAAAATAGCTTGGTGCGACGTTAATCGGTAACTTCGCATTGGATAAAATGCGAAGCTAAAAAAGTTAAAAACACGAAGCTAAAAAGTTAAAACGCAAAGCTAAATCCATAACTTCGCGTAGTAAACGCGACAATCAGAAATAACTTTGCGTAAAGTGAAAATGCAAAGCTAACGCAGTAGATTCACGTAGAAAAAAACCAGAGGTTTCTTCTTCTCCAAGTCATCTGACCAGAGTACGGTGATGATTTCGGCGGTGAAGACGGCGATTGGCCGGTTAAAACCGGACCAAATCACCCCTAAATGACTCAAAAAGTTCAAAAGTTGAGGTTTTTACCTCCGATCGGCGCGGCGTAGACTGGGCCATCGCTGCAGCCACTGCCACGGCCACTGCCACTACTGCTTGCGCCGGCCGCTGATGGTGAGGAGGCGTGCGACGTCGTGCTCTTCTTGGGTGCCATTTGTCTCGAAATTTTGAAGAAAATCAACGGAAAGTGGAGAAATCCGGTTGGGAAGCAAGGATTCTTGGATCGCCTAAGTTCTTGGGGTTTCTAAAAATTTTTAAGTGAGGAAGAAGAAGAGTGAAAACTCTATTTAAATGAAAAAACCCACCCCTTGGTATTCGGCACGAAGATCGGAGCAGTTAAATGCAAAAGGCGAGGCTATTAGCTCCGTGTGGTGAAGTGCAAACACGAAGATAAAGCGTTGGCTAACTTCTCATTCAGGTGCACTAAACCAATGATCCAAAGTGATGCAAAATTTGCTAAGTATAAGGCATTTTGAAAATTTTGAAGGGAGTTCTGTTGGTGGTGAAAATTACCAATTAAAGAGAAAAACCCTATAAAACACGGAGCTAACTCTGTAGCTCCAGGTCTGGCTACAAAATAGCCCCGCGTTAAGTAAAACGCGAAGCTAAGTCCATAGCTCCGCGTTCTGAGTGATTAACTCTGCATGAGCAGATTCTTAAGAATCCTATATTGATTGTGATTGAGATTTGGACTTATTCAATACCCGAATTGAGTCCAATCAAAATTCATATTCAAGAGATTTAAATCAAAACTAAGATATTTGATTAGAATCCTTAATAAATAAAAACACTTTCCAATACTATTTGATTGGAAACTCTTATATCAACTCAAAACTATAAATACCCTCTTGAGGTAGTCTTTGGGGAGCTTTTTGGATCGTTCTAGAGTTCAAGTTACGTGTGAGAGCCTTAAATTTATAAAATCAGCAGAGAAAGAAGCTAGGGCCGACTATCATCATCATCAAGAAGAAGATTTCCACATCAAATCGTCAAAAGGTACTACTAGATAGAACTCATTGCTACACTAGAAACCACATTTTAATGTAAAAAGAGCGATAGTCTATAAATCCTCTCGTTTGTTTTTCTACTGTTCTCTTTCATTGTAATTAAGTTATTCAATGGAGGAAAGCAAGATTTTTGCGACGAATATTAATCATCTCCATTTGAGCACTTGTGTTAAAATTTAGAGCCCTTGCATCCAAGAATTTTACGAAGATAGCCAACTGAAGAACTTGTACAGATCATCAACTGAGTGCAGGATCATCCTGAATGGTTACAACAGAACCCAGTACTAAACAAAGGAGAAATCATTTTCCTCATATTTTGTAAACATGCAACTGTTTCCATTGTAATCTTTTTTATTGAAAAGTTACCAATAAAAGAAATTCAATTTTCATGGCGAACAGGAGGATGTTAAAATTGGAATTATTGATTCAAATTAATTATTTTAATCGGGTATTTGTTCGAAAATCAACCGATCTAGAATAAATCAAAAAAATTATGAAAACATCTAAAATAATAAGATAAGAAGTTTTCGCTTTGCAAAACTTGAAACTAAAGACTAGATTGAAAGATAAAACATAATTTATTTAGTATCCTCCTATGTTATTATCCAGGCTTCCGCATGATATAGAATAAACTGATATAAGGGTTCAAAGATTAGTACCGTTACATATCTGAAATGGCATGAGATTGGTTGAGCATCTAACGGTTTGAGAGACTGGCATGGCACTGGTTAAAATTCGGCTGCATCTGAACACGCCGATGGCGTGACTATTGTTGCTGAGGAGTAGGGAGGAAGGATGGGTTGTATTGCATCATTTGAAGCCTAGAGCTGTAATTTTCACTAGGATTTGCCATTTCGCCTGTCGTAACCTTTAGCCTCTCAACTTCATTGCCTCATCAAAAGCATCACGTAATTGAGCTTGTTGTACCATAGCTTGCAACCTTATCTACAGCCCAGCATTCTATGCACTAAGGCCCGTTGTATCCCTCTGGAATAGGGTAAGCTGTGCGGAGAGCGTTGTAGCTCTGTTTGAAGGGTCTGAGCTTTCCGCTCCAGCTCGGATATATAACGTGCCTTTCTTTCTTTTGAGCAAGCTGTAGACTGTCGGTTGGCTAGAATTCTTTTTGCTCTCTTTGGATAAATCGCCACTAACTCCGCCAGCTGCTCGGCCGTCATGGCCTTCTTCGTCTTCTGTATCATGCTTAAGCCTTGTGAATGCATTTCTCAAAGCCATAAAGAACAGGGCTCGGATCTAAATGGGATAACTATAAACCCCCATTCTTTGATCTATCACGCAGCATCATCAGCACATAGCAAAGCGAAGTAAAGGCTAGCAATCACATCCTCCTGGCCGAGTAAAGGCTTGATCAAAGCTCGGGCAGACGACACCGGTGTGTCAAGCACCGATCGCATCCCTCCTGCCGATTAAAGACTCTCATAGTGGTCCACTGCTTGGATGTTAGTCCCGAGAGAGAGAGCTCGCAGAGTGACCTATCCTCGAACGATCGCTACCTCTCGATCCTCGGCTTCACGTAGAAACGCGAGAAATCGAGGTCATCCACTTCGTTGTTGGACTCATCTCCCTTACAGCAACCTGTTCGCTTGCGTTGGTGGGGGCAACAGGAGCTGCAAGGCCTTCAAGACTAACACCCATGTTTGTTACCCTAGGACTTGATCCTGGATGAGAAGGAACAGCCTGAACCATCAACTGATTTGGCCCGCACATTGTTGGTGGCCCAAAGCTTCATGCAAAAGATTTTAGGGCGCTTATCGGAAGGAATCGAATGGGTTCTCTCCAACGCCTGGTACTGATGAAATTTGAATCTGCCTATCGTACGCCTGCTGCCAAACTTCGCTGATGAGGAAAGCTACCGACCGATCTGAGACGCCAAGGCCAGTTGAATACCATCCAACTATGACTTCTTTGGTATTCACTTTCTGATGCGAGCTGAGCATGTTGTGGTGGTACTCATTATTCAAAGACTCATTGTGGGAGACCGCGTAGGAGTTTTTTGATTTTTTGTTTTTTATTTTTATTTTATTTTAATTTTTTTTGTCCACGGTGCAGTCGGTGAGATACATCCGAGTAGGCTTCCGAGGACCCGGTCGGCCTGGTCGGGCCACCTGACGTAGTTGTCGCAGATGATAAAGAGGATGAGGGGGGGATCTTGACGGACTGGCTCGTCAGAAATGACTGGAATTGGAGCTTCGTCACTTGCTGCTTCTGCTTGCTGTTTGACGCTGCCATCACTACTACAAAGAGATGAATGGGAGCAGGGAAATAATTCAAAAGAGAGAAGAATGGGATCCGATCATGTGGTTCTCTTTCCAGTCATCAACCTCCAGCTCGGCCTCCTTCGGAAGCACGAGAGGCCTGCCTCGGTGGCTCCATCAACTTGCTTGACTTCTCGCTCAACCTCCACCTATGAAGACCACGGTATAGATGAGGAGGACCGCGATGGATGTGGTGAGAATCTTGAGCAGCTGGTGGTTATACGCGATTGTCACAGCCTCCGATGGGACATCGTCGCCTATCTTGCCAATGAGGATCACTGTCATCAATCCAGATGCGAGAGCTTCATGGCCGTCTCCGATTGCATGATCTGTGTTCAGATTGACGAGATTGGGATTGGAGGTCCTCCCTCCACCTCCTCTTTTTTTCTCTCTCTAGAGTTTGATTTCAAGCGAGGTAAGGCTTAGAGAGTGTAATGCCCCATTTCTCTAAAAGATAAGGAAATAGAATGCACTATCTACAGACATACACAATGCAGCGTATGCGAGGCTAAAATGTAATCAAATAGTTAGATCATGAATTCTAAAACAAGACATACAGTTTCACAACAGAATCATAATAAACTAAGAACTAACTGTCGTTTGGAAATAAGAGTAATATGTTTACAACAGGTTTTATGAATATAAGCCAAAAGCATACATATATTGTTCGCTATCTAAAAACAAACATAAATGGATAATAACCAAGAAAAAAAAATAAGTATAAGGCTATATCTAACAACATATATCTCGTCGGAAGTATAAAGGAAACAAGTCCTAGAATCACTGTTATTTTGCCTACTCTAGAAAATATGGATCATCTACTGGTGGCTCTATCTCGTACTCTTCTTCACCTAAGCATGTGGGGGTAGCTCAGAGGTCAAACCCAACAAGTAACAAAATTGAGATCGTGCTCAAACAATAAATATGAAATAGTACAAATATAAATAAGCTTCCATATGATACATGATATGTAACAGATAATATCTAACATGCGAGGAAAATAGTAAATGCAGTATAACAATGACAACAATAACAATAGCATAAAAGCAAAGTAAATGCAACTCCTAATAGTCTATCACACAAGTCATGTATACTGAAAGAGTACCGAAGGAAACCCTATTACGCATCCTGTATTATGTAACGTATTGAAAATTCTAGAAGTGACTCCCACATACTAAATGGTGACTTACCACTTTGTTATGATAGTACTTAGCTCTCAGGACCACGTAATTCACACTCGATATACAATTTCGTTGTAGCACTAAGGTTAAGTACAAGTTTTACGTAAGTTAGTATTTGAAACTAAATAGTGAAATGATTACATGATTATAGGAAGACACCTGCTCTGAGCCCCGAGTCAATGCAAAAATGATGTATATACATATCCCGTTCCGAGGTTAGGATTACACTAATAATAATATAATATAATATAATATATAGTAATGTCCCGTCCGAGGCTAGAACCATACTAACGATGACGTATATACATATCCTATTCCGAGACTGGAATCACACCAACAATAATACTTCCTATAACCAGTAATCAGATTTTATTGTATTAGTTTTCCTAATCCCCGCGGCAGATAATTATGTATTTATTTATTGAGTATGGAGTATGTATGGTCCATCAATATTAGTATAATCAATTTACAAATACGTTGTCAATATATTTCAATATAATCTAATTATCCATACTCCATCTCTAACCAACGAAGTCAAAATCCTAAACATGGAAATGGTTATGTAATCACATAATTAAATCACTTCTCACAAAATTAAATGGCACATTACATGTTAATCAAATTCTCAAAAATAAATAACTATCAATCATATTGACCAAAGTAACATTTAGCACTAATGCAAATATGGGCCATCAAATACAATGACAAGTTACAAAATTAATCCATGTGTTGATCACGAGATGGCATATGTGAATTGTAACATACGAAGCATTAAAATCAAACTACAAATATAATCATAAAGTTCTATTTTTATCATCAACAATAATATCAAGTTTCCATTTATGCAAAAACTACAACATAAAGATAACATGTCAATAATTTTTATGAAGATAAAACTAATGATAATATGGTCAAGAGTTTATTTTTTCTTGATTCCCATAAACTAAACTTATTAATCTATAACTATAACTCATTTTTTTTTAAAATCAAGTAAGGTATGCATATGTGTCAACATATAGCTCTAGCATAAGGTTTCCAACTCATAAAAATTCTATCTTTATCTTAAACAAAACTTTAGCAAAATATTCCTAAGATAATCACAATGATTAAGTATAATTCAATATGCAAGTTAGCTCTTTTAAAAATTTAGTAAATTCTAAACTATCCATATAGGGCAAACTAGGTTTAAACCTTAATCTACTACTAACTGATCACGATCATTAACTTTCAAGATATGAAAAGTTAGTATTATTATCATTTTAATAAGATTTATTCACTAACCATCCTACTAAGTATAAACATACAAACACAAATTATAAATCCTATTGTCTTTATTAAACTAGGTTTAGTACAGAATTGACATATATTACTTGCCTCTAGAAATTATAGGTAAAATTCTTAATAACATGCAAGAAATTATTTTTTTAGCCAAATCCTTTCTCTTAACATCTTATTTAAATGTGAAACATATGCATGATGGTGTAGAGTTACTTGCTCTAAAACTTATGCTTAAAATTCTGAATAACATAGAAAACAATTAATTTTAGCTTGAACCATTATCAAAATAGTTCAAGTATAAACATAATTATCATATGCACGCCTTGATTTTATAATAATATATGAAGTAAATGAAGTAATCTAACTATATAAATATGTTTTACAAGAAAAGGTAAGGATTTATCTTCATAATTATAACTTGGAATAATTAAGCATGATTTCATTTTTAGTATGACTCATTCATAAACATGTCTACTTATGCATGTATACCAAGTATCTAATTCTTTATTTAAGCAATTTTCAATTCAACATGAAAGTACAGTTACTTACCTTGATGCGTTAAGAGAGATAAGTCTATCATGAGGCTAAGATTCTTCTTCTTCCATTTCTTCTCTTCTCCTTCTCTTTCCTTGTTCTTCTTCTTGAGAGTTGGAGAAAAATGAGAGAGAGGACAAAGGACAAGGACAAGAAATAAAATGAAAGGAAGAGAAAATATAATAGACAGAGGAGGCATGGAGAAAAGAGAATGGCATACCATGATTAGTCAAAGGGCAAGTATGGTGTAGTGTTAGGTTGATTGTCATTAATATTTTACATATTAATATGTATAAAATTATGATAAAAGTATGCATAAATAGAAAATGATAAAAATATATATTCCATCTAAAATTCTTGTCAAAGGATAGGTCAAAGGTCTAGTAATGTTCAAAGGGGGTCCACAATTTAAATAATATTATTTTAATACGTCAAATTTAATTATTCTAAAAAAATACAAAAAAATCATCATAAATCTAGAAAAATAAGACGAATATGTCTATTAAACTTTAAGAAATATATGATGACTAGAATATAAAATATATCAAATTTACTCCATATTGAATCAATATCGATACTCAGCATCTGATCCAATATAACCAATACTAAATAAACTGATACAGAAAATGTGAAAATTTTAGGTCATTACATCATATCCACCTTATAAAAATTTTCGTTCTCAAATTTTAGTTTTAGTTGATTGGAATAATAGGATATCAATCAATCAATAGAGATATGGTTATTGAGAAAGTAGTTCCAATCAGAAAATAGCCGCGGTAATAAACTTGTCATGTCATCTAAACTAGTTGGATAATAAATCAAAAACATATGCTGGAAATAATCTCATAAGTCTCACTTATTATGGTCATAGCAAATGGCTACAATAATTACTTACAGATTAATTATTGTCATGCCAATAGGTAAGAACTCATAATAGTGAAACCGTAGGATTTGGGGTCAGAAATCAGCGGGTACTGATAATATGGAGTATCTCATAAATCCAATTACTATAGTTCTAGTAAATTACTGCAATTACTATTGACAGAGAATTAAACTCTATAATTACCACGCTAACTTAATATGACTCAAAAATGAAAGTACAAAACTAGGTACATGGCAAACCAAAAGAAATAGATATGGTAGGGTAAAAGAACGAGACAATATAGAAAACCAAGTGATAATAGGACTAAGATAATAGATTTTATATCAAAAAACTAATGGACATGTTTATATATGGCAATAGTTCTAAGAATGTTCTAAATTAATTTAGAGCTCTAATACCACTCTGTGACACACCATTTCCCTAAAGGATATGAAAATAGAGTGCACTACCGGTAGGTATGCACAATACGGCGTACACAAAGCCAAAATATAATAAAATTGATATATCATGAATTCTAAATCAAGATACACAGGTTAACAACATAATCATAGGAAATTAAGAACTAACAGCCATTTGGAAATAAAAGTAATATGTCTACAACATATTTTATGGATACAAGTCAAAGCATACATAAATGGTTCATTATTCAAAAACAAGCATAAATTGATAACAACCAATAGAAGAATACGTACAAGGCTATATCTAACAAAAAATATATCTTGTCAGAAGTTTAAAGGAAACCAAGTCCTATAATCACTATTGTTCAAATATGGATCATCCACTGTTGGCTCTACCTCAAATTCTTCTTCACTTGAGCGTGTTGGTAGCTCAGGAGTCAGATCCGGCAAGTAAGAAAATCGAGGTCATGATCAACAATAAATATGAAACAGTGTAAGTATAAATGAGATTATATATGATGCATGATATGTAACAAATAATATCTAATATGGGAGGAAAATAATAAACGCAGGATAATAAAGGCAACAATAACAATAACATAGAAATAAAGTAAAGGTAACTCCTAATGGTCTACTATGCATATCCTATATACTGAAAGAGAACCAGAGGAAATCCTATTATGCATCTCATACTGCGTAACCTGTCGAATCTAGAGGTGACTTCTATATGCTTAAATGGTGGCCTACCACTTGGCTATATGTAGTACTTAGCTCTAAGTAGCACATAATTCACAATTAGTATATAATCTCATTATGACACTAAGATCAAGTGCAAGTTTTACATAACTTAGTATTTGAAACTAAACAGTGAAACAATTACATATTTGTAGGAGGACACCTGTCCTGAGTTCAGGGTCACAGTAACAATAATGTATATATATCCCACTCCGAGCCAAAATCACACAAATAATGATATAATATAATATATAGTAATCTCCAATTCTAAAACTGGGACTACACAAATAATGATGTATATACATGTCCCATTCCAAGACCGGGACTATACTAATAATAATACCTCCTATAACCAGTAAGCCGATATTGACAAGGAAAAAATGATGAGGAGGGGCCCACATCTGCCAATATCTCAAAGGATCCAAATAAAATCAAAGTGGATGAAGATTTTAGATCTAATCAAATCCAAATTAAATATGATCTAATCAAATTGAAGATCTCAGAGATTCTGCCAAATTCTCTCTTGGTCAAATCAAGACCAGATTCATTGAATCAAATCAGATTAGATTAAATCAAATATTTGATTAGATTACAGTATATTTCTATCCGTATCTACAAGGTAGGTGATCTACCTAACTTATACTTATAAATAGACATCATGAGGCATTATGAAAGTCACTTTTAGGGAGACCTAAGGTCACGTGCCTAGCGCATTCATAAAAACTAGCAAATTAGCCATCACCACACTCCTCAAGAAAACTAGTAAATTGGTCGTCGCCATATTGCTCAAGAAAACTAGCGAACTGGCCATCGCCATACTGGCCATGCTACTCCCATCTCTGTCAGATAGTTAACAAGAATTGAAACAAACTTCATATCCATGTGAAGAGCCCACTAGTTTTGTAAAAAGAGAGATGAATGTATAGATCTCTCTTCTTATTTTCTATTTAAGGTTTTTACATATATGTCCCTTATATTTTTAAAAATTAGAATTTAGTCCATCAAATCTTCATATTTATATTTTAATTCACCAAATTCTTTAAGTTACCACAATTTAGTCCTCCATCCATATTTTTGGCCTAATTTTTCCATTATACCCCTAAATTACTTCATTTTAGTTCTTCCTCCTCTCTTCCTTTCTTATTGGGTTCCCCTCTCCATTCTTCTCCTCCCTCTCTCTTCCCTCAATTAATTTCTAAAGTGAAGTAACTCAGGAGAACCCAATAAGAAGAGGGAAGAGAGAGGGGGGAGAAAAATGGAGAGGAAGAGGGAAGAGAGAGGGGGGAGAAAAATGGAGAGGAAAACCCAATAAAAAGAGAAAAAGAAGAGAAAGAGGGAAGAGAAGACTAAAGTGAAGTAATTTAGGGGTATAATGGAAAATTCGGGTCAAAAATATGGCTGGAGGACTAAATTGTAGTAACTTAAAGGATTTGGGGACTAAATTATGAATATGAAGATTTATGGACTAAATTCTAATTTTTAAAGATATAAGAGATAGATATGTAAAAATCACTTTTTATTTTTTATTGTAATTTTTTTTTATTGTAATTTTAAGATTATTGTAGTTTTTGAAAATTATTATAACAATGAAGAGAATTCAGAATTTTCACTGAAAATAAGATAGCAACTACAATATGAGCGTCCTTTTTAGATGGTGTGATGCAATCTGATGCTTAAGATGGGAGCAACGTTCGCCGGTTGGCCAATAATGTTTATGGCCTTTGCAGAGGATAGACACTCAAGCCTACTAACTGTCATGTCGACGTCGTATCCAAATCTTTCTGAAGGCTCCTAAAAGAAGATAGGAAAAAAAAAAAAACACAGCTTTCGTAAGTCAAAGCTGCCAGGTCCTGGGGCCCCTCCTCGAAGCCGATGGGTCGTGCTCCTCTCTCTCACATCTCAGCTCTCACCCCTCCCATGGCCCATCTTGCCTCCTTTCACCACAAATCGGCCGAGCCCGGAGCGAGGCAAGGCGACTCTAGAGAACTAGGGAGCCCAGTGGGTTCTGCTGCCTTTGTAGCGTCGCGGCACGGGCACCGGAACCGGCACCAGCGACGCAGGAGTCGCAGAGAGTTGCTAGCCCTAAAAAAATAAAAAATAAAAAGAAGAAGAAGAAGAAGAAGAAGAGGTCGAGTCCTGGCCGAAGCTCATCGATGCCGAGACGAAGGGCGATGCGGGTGATAGTTGTAGTACCCAGAAGACGCCACCAAGGAGGCCCCAGCCACGCCTTCCAACTGTTCGATGAAATTCTTAACTGACAACCGCCCTCATGGAATCTAAGGACGATGCCCCTGGAGAATTAGAGTGTGTCGCCACCACAGCCGGCGGACTTGTGGACTGCGCGGTTGAGGTCTGTGGACCTGGAGAATTGTGAGAGACCCAGTTTTCGATCACGCTCACAAAGGAGGAAGATGCCAAGAAATAACTCTACTAATTGATTGCCCTTGCAGAGGTACCTCGTGAAGTGCTTAAGGATTGGGAGCCAACGTCATTGATGAGGCAGATTAAAGATCTCACTGAACACTTGCTAATCTTTTGAACCCCACATGTTTGAGACAATCCTTTAGACTTATGTTTCTAAATTTCAGCCTTGGGAATTTGTCACCGACTGAAGTAAAGTAATTCAAAATACTTGTTCATCATTGTTGTTCCAAGTTACGGAGCTCTTTTAAGCCATCCAGTCGAAGAGGTTAATGTTGCATCTTGTATAAAGGCAGTCCGTCAATTGGAACCCAGACTTCATTACCTGTACGTAGAGCCATGCGCACACGAGGAATGTGCGGACATACGCGACTCGGCATATGCTAAGAGCATGGCGATGGTTGAGTTTATAACATTGATAAGACATCGAGATCGGGGTAGCAAGAGCAATAACATTGTCATACCTATCTTACACGAGCAGAGAAAGAGAAGAAGCTGAAGAAAGCGGTCGTTGGATGAAGTGCTGCTAATATTTTCCTCTTGCTAATCTGCATAATTCCGTTGAGCTTGTGTTTTAGAACACCGAGAACACCCTGCAGTCATGGCATTATTTCTGGGTTGCGGGGACACTTGGGTCATAATCTTCAATGACGAAGCACTTGCGCTGTCAAGACTTCAAATTCATTATTTGATTTCTATTACTCTGTTGGAACCTATTCTATTTTAAGAGTCAAGGTTCTGTTGTGGCACTAGCTGACGCCGATGGTGTATTTCATTTCGTATAGTCTCTCAGTCAAATTGATATGAGAATGGAATCGATGTTTCATCAAGACAAAGATGTTGTTGATCTTATATGCACTGGATGAAAATTCGCCAGTACCTGCTACTTCTGGTCTTCGGCTGTTCTTGCATGACCTTACCCATTGTTTGAATGACATGCAGGTGCTTCAGATTTTCGCCCACGCTAGTGGAAGGGAGGAGTTCGTTATAGTTGGTCATGCCTCGTTCTCGCTATACTATTTGCTAGGGAAGATGCAAAGAACATGATTTGTGCTGCAGACCCCAGGCATGGGAGATACCTCACTGCCTCGGCCATGTTCGGAGGAAAGATGAGCAAAAAAAAAAAATCCGAGATGAATACATTGACTGTATGATGCTCGGTTATTGTTTTGAAAAAAAAAAATCCGCGATGAATACATTGACTGTATGATATTGAAAAAAAATTCAAGATGAATACATTGACTGTATGATGCTTGGATACTGTTTAAAAAAAAACTCTTAAGCGTGATGATATTAATATTGACAACGTTCCCGAGATGGTGATCATAATTTCTGACCGAAATAATAGACAAATACGTGAAACATCTGATGGTTCTATCTCATCTTTATCAAGACAAATGGTTGAAGAACTTCTATGAGGACAAGATAGCCTTACGACTGATTATAGATTCAGTCATCGGTAGCCTACACCTGGCGAGTCAATCAAATGTACCAAGACACCGCCTGCAGTGCATGAGGTTACTGCACAAATAATTCATCGCAGTTTAGAAAACTAAAGTATGGTTATCTTTCCAGAATGACCCCTGACTCAAGCTAGAAATTCTCACATTCAAAGAAGAAAATGACATGAAGTAAAGAGACGAAGAAAGTTAAAAGAGCTCAATAGTGAACTCAAAATCGCCGCAAGAGGAGAACACTTCAAAATCCGCATTGAACGTAGGATTGAACTAAATTTGCCAGGATGCGAAGCTACGCCCGCATATAATGCGAGGCTAAGCCTGCGTAAAGTCATCCAGATGGAGAGTTATGTCAGCGTAGAACGCAAGGCTAAGCCCACGTAAAGTCATCCAGATGGAGATATATGCTAATGTAGAACGTGAGGCTATGCTTGCAACTGAAACACAAGTCTAATTCGGTGCGCGAGACTAAACCAGCGCCCAAATCAAATGCAGTGCACTAGGCTAAGTCAGCGCACAAGTCTATCTTCGTGTATAACGTGAGGTTAAATCTGCCTAAAGTAATTCAGACGTGAGATTATGCTTGCGTATAACGCTAGGCCGAACCTCACGTACAAGCGGGCCAAACCAGTGTAAAGTTATTTAGATGCGATGCTAACTCAAGACTAAGCCAGCGTAAAGTCATCTAGACGCGAGGCTAAGTCGAGACTAAATCGGTATAAATTTATCAGGAAACGAGCTTATGCCCGCGTATGAAACCAGCATACGATGTAAGGTTATGCCAGCATAGATCACGAGGTCACACAAGCACAAAAGTGGGGCTAATCTCACTAACTATCGACCTAGCACAAAAATATCAAAATGCGAGGCTAAGTGCCAGTCCTGCACAGAAGAACAAGGGCGCGGGGCTAAGTGTTAACTATCAAAATGCAAGACTAAGTGTCAGTCTTGTGCAAAAGAACACTCAAAGCCTGCGATGAATGCAAGGCTGAACTAAACGCAAGACTAAATCCCACGAGACCAAGCTAGCTTAAAGCCAGCCAAATGCGAGGCTATCCCTGCAAGTGAAGCACGATATTTATTCAGTGTGCGAGGCTCAACCAGTGTACGAGTCTAACTCAGCGCACGAGTCTAAGCCAGTGCACAAGTCTAACCCGCATATAAAGTGAGGTTAAACCTGTGTAAAGTAATCCAAACATGAGGATAAATGTCAGTCTTGAGCAGAAGATGCAGGACACAAGACTAACTCTCACCTCTGCGTAAAAAGTACCATAATGCGTAGCAAAATCTTAGCTTTTCGCAGAAGCCAAGTTTTAGACTCGCGCAAAAGAACCAAAATGTGAAGCTAAGTTTCAACCTAGCACAAAAGTACTAGAATGCGAGGCCAAGGCTCAGCCTTGCACAGAACCATCAGAACGAAAGGTTAAGACTCAGTCCCACATAGTCTACCACGAAGATGGAAATAATTTATTACTACATGACAAACTCTATGGACAACCAAACGTGCCCATGCAGTGGATGAGACCTACATCCAGTAAACCTTACATACGATGCAAGGCCAAGCCAGCATGTAAAGTTATCTAAAACGCAAGGCTAAACCCCACATACAACGCGGCGTTAAGTCAGCATAAAATCATCTGACCGCGAGGCTATGCTCGAGGCTGAAATGTGAAGTTAACTCAGTGAGTGAGACTAAGGCAGCACACAAATCTAACCTCACATATAACGCGAAGTTATACAAGCCCAGTCGCGAGGCTATGCCAGCTTAAAGCGCGAGACTAAGCCCGCAACTAAGAAAAACAATGAGGAGGCTAAGTTTCACTCTCAATGCGAGACAAATATCGCGTAACACCATCAAAAGCATGAATTTTGCAATTTTCTGGGGCCAATTCTGCAAAAAAATTACAATCGAAATCAATTTCATAGAACCAGAGAATCTATAGAAGGTTGGGATATATTACGACTCCTACTTCTCACAGTGAGTAAGGATACAACTCCTACTTCTCACAGGGGATGGTGATATATTATAACTCCTACTTGTCACAGGAGGTGTGATACATTAAAATCCCTACTTTCTCAGAGACAGGTTATTGAACAAATTTGGCAAATGTTCTCCGATCGTGTAAGAAGAAGAGTTGTCGTAAGAGTGGGGGGTAACACTGATATCTCCCTATGAATATGTAATCCTCCTGAGGTGCTCACTTACTAAACCATATACAAACAACATGGCAAAATACAATGCAATCATAATCAGCCTCCAAAATAGCTCAGCAGCTAAGGATGAAATGCTGTAAGCCGAATGGCAATTCGAAGATTGTCGTCGACCAGATGACTGAAGAGTACGAGATTAACATGAAGTCCTTATGCCCTATCATCAAGAGGCAAGCAAAATAGACAACAAATTAGAAAACTTTCACATCGACCATGTGTCGCGACACAAGAATGTGTACGAAGATGCCTTCGCACCACTCGTGACAACTTTAGCGCAGCCACCTGAGTCAAGCAACCACGTCACTATCGAGAGCCACAATCCTCGTTGCCCTAAAACAATATTAGAGGCAGACAAAATGCACCAAGTTGGATTAAGTCTTGAGCCCCTAAACTAGCACTTTTCATTCATAAATTACACGCCATATGATATACTTCCGAAAGATAAAAAAAAGCGGTCTCAATAACAAAGAAAAGTTGCAGCTAAACTCTACTATGATGCAAAGCTATAAACCCTATACCACAAATCACATCCAAAAGAATCAGCTGCCTCTCAAAAAGGAAAGCTCAAGAAGTGCTTGAAGAAATCCATGGCAGGACTTGCAGGGCCCACCAGACAGGTCCAAAACTCCGGGTTTTCATAAAAAGAATCAGCTACTTCTGCACAGATGCTGTGGCATATGCAAAGCATTACCACGCTCACCCATTCCAACAACAAATCCAATTGTACTAAGTGCGCATATTAAGAGTGTTTAACAAGAAAGTTAAATGAAGAACTTTTAAAGAGGGAGACTTGGTTTTGTCTGTCAAAAAACCAATGATCGTGACCTACAAGACTAAAGGGAAGTTTGAGCCCAAGTGGAAAAGACCCTTCATAGTAGAAACTGTCTATTCAAATGAAGCCTATCGCCTGATCAATCAAGATGGTGACAGGATGATGATGCATATCAACGACAAGTTTTTGAAGAAATACTACACATAGCCACCTTCGAAATGAAAGAAAGAAAAACGAAAGGGAAGGCTAATAAGTCAACTGCCCAATACTTCAAAAGTAAAGTGAAGAGAACAAGTTTCTCGTCAACCCTATCATACTTGGGGTAAGAGTATGAAACTAATCGCCCAATACCAAAAAGATAAAGGGAAGAGGGAACATTTGACATTTAAGCCCAAACAAAACTCTCAACAGCTTATCATGCTGAGGGAAATAGCATAGCTAACCCAACGCAAATGGCGATTGGAAAAGCACATCAAATCCGTTGATAGCTGGGGATTTGCTATAAATTTCATGACAAATTTGTCATAATATTATCCTATAAGGATACTCATAATCCAATGCTTCAAAAATAAAGGGGAGAGGAGTTCAAATTCTCGACAACTTCTTATACTGAGGTAAAAGTATGAACCGTCCAATGCTTCAAAAGCAAAGGGAAGAGGAATTCAAGTCCTCACCAATCCATCATACTGAGATAAAAAGTATGAACAACCCAATGCTTCAAAAGTAAAAGGGAGAGGAAATCAAAATCCTCGCCAACCTATTACGATAAGGAATAATATGCAAACAGCCCAACGCCCTCGAGGCAAGGGGCAAAAGAAAGATAAAATCCTCAACCAGTCTTATCATATTGGAGGTAGAAATAACCTGATACCGAAAATACAAAGGGAAAGAGAGAATGTTTGGCATTTAAGCCTAAGCAAAACCTTCGACAACTCATCATGCTGAGGGGAATAACATAGCTAGCCCAACGTAAATAGCGATTGGTAAAGGCATGTCAAATCCGTTAATAGCTGGGGGTTTGCTAAAAATCCCATAAATCTGTCATGTTAAGCTCTTATCTCTGACAGCGAGATTCAAACCATCTCACCTCAATATAATCAAACATGTCATGTTAAGTTCTTATCTCTAACAGCAAAATTTGAACCATCTCAACTCAATACAACTAAGCATATCATGTTAAACTCTTATCTCTGACAACGAGATTCGAATCATCTTATCTCAATGCAACCAAACCTATCATATTAAGTTCTTACATCTGACAGCGAGATTTGAACCATCTCATCTCAATACAACCAAATTTGTCATGTTAAACTCTTACCTCTGACATCGAGATTTAAATCATCACACAAACAATATGACTCTATGATCCTGACTTGATCACCGATTATATCTGTCATCCAGTCGAATTACCCTATAAACATGTCAGTTATATCTCTGTCTACGATTTTATGATCCTAACCTGATTATCCCTTCATAGGTACGTCGGTCATACCTCTGTCTATGCTTTCGTGATCTTGATCAGATCACCGATTATGTCTGTCATTCAGACGAATCACCCTATAGGAACGTCAACCATACCTCTGTCTACGGTTCTATAATCCTAACCCGATCATTCCTTCATAGGCATGTCAGCCATACCTATGTCTATGACTTTGTGATCCTGATCCGATCACCGATTCTATTTGTCATCTAGGCGAATCACCCTGTAAATATGTCAGCTATATCTCTGTCTATGATTCTATAATCCTAACCCGATTATCTCTTCATAGACGTGTCAGCCATACCTCTGTCTATGACTCTGTGATTTTGACCCGATCACTGGTTTTATCTGTCATCTAGACGAATCACCCTGTAGGAACATCAGTCATACCTCTATCTACGGTTCCATAATCCTAACCAGATCATCCCTTCATAGGCACGCCATTCATACCTTTGTTTATGACTCTGTGATCCTGACCTGATCACCGATTCTGTTTGTCATCCAGGCGAATTACTTTGTAGGCACGTCAGTCATATCTCTATCTATGGTTCCATGATTCTAACTCAGACCGACCATCTCGGCATGTGTGACGATGTGCCTTTGCCAACCGACTATATTTGACATTCAGGCGAGTCAACTCACAATCTTGATCCGATCTCTTTGGCAAGTGCGACAATGCGCCTCTACTCATGACCTGGTCATTGTATCTATCACAATACAAACACTTAGCTTGCTAAGGTATCTCCACACCCTTAGAAAGTTTCATCTTGCTTAATCTATCCACTAATCATCCATTCTTCTCAAGTTCGCTTACATATCGCCCATTCACTCCAATCACAACATCATTTTCAAAACCATCAAGTCACCATTAGCTCTCTCCAATTCTATCACCACAATCACACATAACACAAAAACTCAGAGTGATGCATTAAATTCAAAGCAAATGAAATATTTCTTTATTAATGTTTCAGGACAAAAGAAGGAAGAAGGTGCAAAGTTCATCATCCATTGCAAAATAGAAAGGGAGCTAAAAAGACCAAAATAAAGAAAAAGATACGAATTTTTTAGTCTCTTCTGCATCACCAGCAACAATCACGATGTTCATCTCTCCTGCATCACTAGCTTGAGTGTGAGAGTCTTCATAAGTCTTATTTCTTATCTCCGGTTGGATCGGAGCCTACCGATGGTTTTAATCTTCATAGCACAATAGAAGCACGAAGCTAGTAGTTTCGAGTGAAAAACCTGATAATCTCAGGTAGATATTAAGAAGATTGACCAAAGGATGCCCTCAAAGTACTACATCAACAAGATCACTCAAAACTACTACGTTAACGATCACCTCTGGTAGTCATCGATGATTCAATTGCTGTTATACTGCAATCATGGAACAACTCATCGATCAATGAATGGTTCAAGCCCATGACAAAATCACAACAAAGGAATCTAAAGTATTTCGAAACTCGTTACAAACTGATAATGAGATTCTAAAAATTTTGGAGGGGGTCTTATTGACAGGGAGAAATTGATGAGGAGGGGGCCCACATCTACCAATATATCAAAGAATCCAAATAGAATCAAAGAAGATGGAGATTTTAGATCTAATCAAATCCAAATTAAGTATGATCTAATCAAACTAGAGATCTCAGATATTCTGCCAAATCCTCCCTAGTCAAATCAAGACCAGATTCATTGAACCAAATCAGATTAGATTAAATCAAATATTTGATTGGATTACAGTATATTTTCATCCTTATCTACAAGGCAGGTGATCTATCTAACTTGTGCCTATAAATAGACGTCATGAGGCATTATGGAAGTCACCTTTGGGGAGAGCCAAGGTCACGTGCCTAGCGTATTCATGAAAACTAGGAAATTGGCCGTCGCCATACTGCTCAAGAAAACTAGCAAATTAGCCGTCGCCATGTTGCTCAAGAAAACAAGCGAACTAGCCATTACCATGCTAGCCATGTTGCTCTCATTTTTTTCGGATAGTCAACGAGGATCGAAGTAAATCTCATGTCACGTGAAGAGCCCACTATTTTTGTAAAAGGGGAGATGAATTTATAAATCTCTCTTCTTGTTTTCTATTTTTTATTGTAATTTTCTTTTTATTGTAATTTTGAGATTATTGTAATCTTTGAAGATTATTGTAATAATGAAGAGAATCCAAAATTTCATCGAAAACAGCCGATTCGACTGTATTAGTTTTCACAATCCCCATGATCGATATTTATGTATTTATTTGTTGAGTGTGGAGTTTGGTTCATCAATATTGGTACAATCAATTTTACAAGTACGTTGTCAATGCATTTCAATGTAATCCAATTATCCATACTACATGTCTAACTAACAAAATCAAAATCATAAACTTGACAATGGTCCTGTGATCACAAAATTAAATCTCACATAATTAAATCACGACTCACAAAATTAAATGGCACATTACATGTTAGTCAAATTTTAAAAAATGAATAACAATCACATTGACCAAAGTAACATTTAGCAGTAATACAAATATTAAATACAATGACAAGTTACAAAATTAATCCTTGTGTTAATCACGAGATGGCATATATAAATCATAGCGTATGAAGCATTAAAAT
The DNA here is from genome assembly GCA_036321105.1 of Dracaena cambodiana. Classification (NCBI taxonomy): domain Eukaryota; kingdom Viridiplantae; phylum Streptophyta; class Magnoliopsida; order Asparagales; family Asparagaceae; genus Dracaena; species Dracaena cambodiana. The sequence continues at coordinate 19,132,492 of JAYEPQ010000015.1, forward strand.
CAAACTACAAGTATAATCATAGGATTCTATTTTTATCGACCATAATATCAATTTTCCATTTATGCAAAAACTACAACATAAAGATAACATGTCAATAATTTTTATGAAGATAAAACTAATGATAATATGGTCAAGAGTTTATTTTATCTTGATTTCCATAAACTAAACTAATTAATCTATAACTATAACTCAATTTTTTGTTTAAATCAAGTAAGGTATGCATATGTGTCAACATATAGCTCTAGCATAAGATTTCCAACTCATAAAAATTCTATCTTTATCTCGAACAAGAGTTTAACAAATTATTCCTAAGATAATTCCGATGATTAAGTATAGATCAATATGCAAGTTTGTTCTTTTAAGAATTTTGCAAATTCTAAACTATCCACATAAGGCAAACTATTTTTAAACCTTAATCTAGTATTAATTGATCACGATCATTAACTTTCAAGAAAAGAAAAGTTGGTATTATTATCATTTTAACATAATTTATTCACTAACCATTCTACTAAACATAAACATACAAACACAAATTATAAATCATATAATCTTTATTAAACTAGATTTAGTGCAAAATTGACATATGTTACTTGCCTCTAGAACATATAGGTAAAATTCTTAATAACATGCAAGAAATTATTATTTTAGCCTAATCCTTTTTCTAAACAACTCATTCAAATGTAAAACATATGCATGATATTATAGAGTTACTTACTCTAGAACTTATATATAAGATTCTAAATAATATAGAAAACAACTATTTTAGCTTGAATCATTATCAAAATAGTTTAAGTATAAAACATAACTATCAAATATATGCTTTGATTTTATAATAATATAGGAAGTAAACAATATGATCTAACAATATAAATATGTTTTATAAGAAAAGATAAGGATTTATCATCATAATTAGAATTTGGAATAATTAAGCACGATTTGATTTTTAGTATGACTCATTCATAAACATATCTACTAATGCATATATACCATCTAATTCTTTGTTTAAGCTACTATCAACTCAACATGAAAGTGGAGTTACTTGCCTTAATTGGTTAAGTGAGGTAAGCCTGTGTTGAGCCTAAGATTGTTCTTCTTTTCCTTCTCTTTTTTTGTTCTTCTTCTTGAGAGTTGAGAAAAATGAGAGAGAGGACAAATGATGAGGAGAAGAAATGAAAAGAAAGGGAAAAAATATATAATAGATGGAGGAGGCAAGGGGGGAAGAGAATGGCATGCCACTCTTAGTCAAAGGACAAGCATGGTGAAGTGCTAGGTTGATTTTTCATTTGATATTTTACATATTAATATATATAAAATTATGATAAGAGCATGATGAATAGAAAATAATAAAAATATGTGCTCCATCTAAAATTTAGTCAAACACCATGTTAAAAGTCTACTCATGGTTAAAATTGGGTCTACAATTTAAATAATATTATTTTAATACGTCAAAATTTAATTATTCTAAAAGTTACAGAAAAATCATCATAAATCTAGAAAAATAAGACGAATGTGTTTATTTAATTTTTGGACCTATATGATGACTAGAATACAATATATATTAAATTTACTCAATGTTGGATCGGTATCGATATTCGACGTCCCGAACCAATACTACCAATACTATATAAATTGATACAGTAAATGTAAAAATTTTGGGTCATTACAAGGAGAGAGAGAGAGAGGAAAGAGAGGAAGATGCAACCGATTTCTCCCACACTCTGAGCATCAGCACAACCTTATTGTTGCTAATGGAGCCCATTGCCGTAGCGGGTTTCGGTCTACCGAAACGGGTCCAAAATCGGCCCAAACCCATTATGATATAATATATATATGGGGTGTGGTGCTAGGGTTTTGATTAAGCCAAAAAATTGGAGCCGAGGGTTTTTCTTCTTTTGCGGCTGCTGCTATTGATTTTGTGGCCAAAAGAAAAATAATTAGTGGGTGGCTGTTAATTATTTTTGGCCGGGAGCAAAAATAATCAAGGAGGGACACAAAGGGGGCGGCCTGAGTTTGGTGAAGCAAAGGTTTTGCTTTGGCGGCTGTTTTTTTGTTGTTTTGGCTGAAACTAAAGAAGAAGGAGAAAAGAAGGCAGGGGCTTTTTTTTGGGGTTCTTCTTCGGTGGTCGAAGCAAAGAGGTAAATCACTGCAACAAGAGATTAGGGTTTGATCTCAAAATCTTGTGTGATTTTTTTGTGATTTCTCTTGTGGTTGAGAACTAGAGTTTTGTAATCCTCTTTTGATATAGTGAAAGTTTTTCGATCGTGTACCCGTGGACGTAGGCATATTGCCGAACCATGTTAAATCTGCGTGTTCTCTGGCTCTGTTATTTTTCTCTTCGGTTAACTATTTGATCCGCTGGTTGTTGCATTAGTATTATTCCACTATCTTTTGCTAACAATTGGTATCAGAGCCCTGGTTCGGGTCAGATTTCATTCAGATCAGTGTTGATTTTGAGTGGGAGTTATGGCGGAAGATAGGAAGGAAAAGATTGAAAAATTTGATGGGACAGATTTCCAATGGTGGAAGTTGCAGATGGAAGATTATTTATATCAAAAGAATTTACATCAACCACTGATTGGAGAAAAGCCAGAAAAGATGACTGATGAGGAGTGGGCATTGTTGGACAGGAGGGCTTTGGCGCAGATTCGATTGTGCCTGACAAAGCAGGTTGTGTTCAACGTCTCCAAGGAGAAAACCACTTCAGGTTTGATGTCAGCGTTGGCTAAATTTTATGAGAAACCGTCTGCTTCAAATAGACTGTTTCTAATGAAAAAAATTGTTCAACTTGAGAATGCCTTCTGATAGTTCAGTTGTTAATCATTTGAACGAATTTAACACATTATGGGCATAACTTGAATTCTTAAATTTTGTCTTTGCTGATGACATTAAAGTTTTGATGTTTATATGTTCGTTACCGGATAGTTGGAGTAATGTTGTTATGGCCATCAGCAATTCTTCCAATACTGCTCTTAAATTCAATGATGTTGTGAGTACAATCATGAATGATGAATTGATGAAAAAGAGTATGAGTGAGAGCACAGTTTCTACAAGTACTGCTCTGTCGGTTGATAATGACAGAAGGAAGCAAAGGGGTAGAAGTTTAAGCAGGGAGTCAAAGCAAAGAGGAAGATCAAAATCTAAGGAAAAATTCAAGAAAAAGTTAGTGTGTTGGAAATGTAAGACAGAGGGTCATATGAAGAAAGATTGTCCAAACAAAGACAAGGAAGGAGCGAATGTGGTGAATCCAAGTAAAGAGTATGATGACTTGTGCTTGTCTGCTCATACAGAATCAAGGTCAGATCTGTGGTTTGTGGATTCAGGGGCTTCGTTCCATTGCACTGCTCGTAGAGAATGGTTTGATAATTATGTCCAAGGTGATTTTGGGCATGTGACTGTTGGTAATGGGCAGGAATGCAAGATTGTCGGTAAGGGGACAATTCAGTTGAACTTGCACAATGGTGGAAAGTTACTTTTACAAGAGGTCAGGCACATACCGGATTTGAAGAACAATTTGATATCTGTTAGCAAGCTGGATGGCGAAGGTTATCAAATCTCATTTGAGAAGAAACAGTGGAAGATCAGTAAAGGAGCAATGGTAGTGGTCAAGGGTGAGAGAGTGGGAACTCTATATTTACTCTCAAGCTCGGTGGATCACGTTGTTTCTTTGGCCACCGTGAAGAATGAGAGGGCTACCTTATGGTATCAGAGACTTGGTCACTTGAGCGAAAGCGGCATGAGGGTATTGCAATCCAGAGGTATGTTGACAGATATGAAAGATGCTAATTTTGATTTCTGTGAGAACTGTGTGTTTGGCAAGCAGAAAAGAGTTAGCTTTATGAAAGATGGCAAGGAGAAGAAAACCGAGAGATTGGAGTTGGTATATACAGATGTATGGGGGCCTTATTCGGCAAAGTCTCTTGGAGGTAATTCTTATTTTTTCACTTTCATAGATGATGCAAGTAGGAAAACATGGATATTCGCACTTAAGCAGAAATCCGATGTCTTCAAGATCTTCAAGGTATGGAAAGCTCTTGTTGAGAATGAAACAGGTTTGAAGGTAAAATATCTGTTATCAGACAATGGTGGGAATTTTGCAATAGGGAATTCGATGACTATTGCTCTACCCACGAGATCAGGAGAGTGAAGACTGTACCGAGGACACCGCAGCAGAATGGCGTGGCTGAGAGGATGAATAGAACCATTTTGGAGCGAGCTCGGAGTATGAGACTATAAGCAGGTTTGCCTTTGCAACTTTGGGGAGCCGCTGTAGATACGGCAGTCTATCTGATCAACAGGAGTCCAGCTAGTATTTTAGATGGAGGAATTCCAGAGGAGGTGTGGTCTGGTAAGACTGTGAATTATTCATTCTTAAAAGTGTTCGGTTGTATAGCATATGCACATGTGGATCATGAGATGAGAAAGAAGCTTGATTCTAAATCTCAGAAGTGTGCATTCATTGGATACGGTGGCAACGAATATGGTTATCGCTTATGGGATTATGAGCATAACAAGGTAATTCGTAGCAAAGATGTAGTATTTAATGAGGGCTGTATGTATAAAGACCGAATGGAAAGTAAGAATGACAATGCAATGGAGAAACAGCACTTGGAGTTGGATGAGCTACAGGATGGGATGGATCCCATGGATAAAAGAAATGAAGAAATACCTACATCTGAAGAGGAAGAAATCGCTACACCTGAGAATACACAAGTTTCAGATGAGACCGGACAGGAGAGAGAGCCACTGACTGAAGTAGATGGTTCTAGTACTTCATCAGAGAGTGTTCCTACTTTGAGGAGGAGCACGAGGATAAGGAAGCCGACCCAAAAACTTTGTCTTCCATTATATCATGTTTTGTATACTGATGCAGGTGAACTAGAGAGTTACCAAGAAGCTATACATGATAAACTTTATCTTAAGTGGGAGCAAGCCATGCGTGATGAGATGTCTTCTTTGGAGGAGAATCACACATGGGAATTGGTGAAGTGACCGGAAAAGATGAAAGTATTGCATAACAAGTGGGTATACAGGGTAAAACATGAGGCAGGAGGGACACAAAGGTTCAAGGCTAGACTTGTGGTGAAGGGATACGGTCAGAGAAAAGGTATTGATTTCAATGAAATATTTACACCTGTTGTCAAGATGACTTCTATCAGAGCAATATTAAGTATTGTGGCTGTGAAAGGATTGTATTTAGAGCAGCTCGACGTGAAGACTGCTTTCCTTCATGGTGATTTGGAGGAGGAAATATACATGGAACAGCTGGAGGGATATGAAGTTAAAGGAAAGGAGAATTGGGTATGTCGACTGAAAAGGAACTTGTATGGATTGAAACAAGCGCCGAGGCAATGGTACTTGAAGTTTGACAAGTTTATGTTGGATTCGGATTTTGCCAGAAGCAATTCAGATCATTGTGTATATCTACAAAAGTTTAAGGATAGTAACTTTATTATACTTACTCTGTATGTAGATGATATGCTTGTGGCAGGTACATGCATGAAGAAAATCAATGATCTGAAGAGGAAGTTGGCAGGGAGATTCTCTATGAAGGACATGGATGAGGCTAAACAACTTCTTGGAATGCAAATTATCCGAGATAAGAAAAACAAGAAATTGTGGTTATCTCAGGAGGGGTACATCAAGAAGGTGTTGGAGAGATTCAACATGGATAATGCAAAACCGGTAACTACAGCTCTTGGTGGTCAGTTCAAACTGTCAAAGGAGCAAGGTGCTAAGACAGATGAGGAGACGAGACACATGGAGAATGTGCCTTATTCATCGGTCGTTGGGAGTCTCATGTATGCAACGGTGAGTACAAGACCAGATATTGCACATGCAGTGGGAGTAGTGAGTAGATTCATGAAGAACCCTGGGAAGGAACATTGGCAAGCGGTGAAGTGGATTTTCAGGTATTTGAAAGGTACTTCAAAGTATTGTTTATGTTTTGGGGGTGATAACATTGATGTGCAAGGTTTTGTGGATTCGGACCATGCGGGTGATAGAGACAATGGCAGGAGCATTACTGGTTACGTCTTTACTATAGGAGGAACAACGGTAAGCTGGGTTTCAAGATTACAATCAATTGTTGCTTTATCTTCGACAGAACCTGAGTATGTTGCAGCTGCAGAAGCAAGTAAGGAGTTTATTTGGTTGCAGCGATTGATGAGTGAGTTGGGTTTTGATGGAGTGGATTGCAGGTTATTCAGTGACAGTCAGAGTGCAATTCATCTTGCTAAGAACTCGGCGTATCATTCACGGACTAAAAATATTCACTTGAGATATCACTTCATTAGATCCTTGTTAGAGGATGGCCAATTGACGTTGGAGAAGATTGAGAGCAGTAAGAATCCTGCGGATATATTGACAAAGCCGGTTGATGGGAAAAAGTTGAGCTATTGCTCAACTTTGGTGCATTTGTGTTGAATGCTGAAATCGGGACTTTAAACGATCGAGGTAAAAACTTTGGACACTAGGATTATCATGTATAGGATTACATTTTTAGCAATAGGTCTCCAAGTGGGAGATTGTTGCTAATGGAGCCCATTGTCGTAGCGGGTTTCGGTCTACCGAAACGGGTCCAAAACCGGCCCAAACCCATTATGATATAATATATATATGGGGTGTGGTGCTAGGGTTTTGATTAAGCCGAAAAATTGGAGCCGAGGGTTTTTCTTCTTTTGCGGCTGCTGCTATTGATTTTGTGGCCAAAAGAAAAATAATTAGTGGGTGGCTGTTAATTATTTTTGGCCGGGAGCAAAAATAATCAAGGAGGGACACAAAGGGGCGGCCTGAGTTTGGTGAAGCAAAGGTTTTGCTTTGGCGGTTGTTTTTTTGTTGTTTTGGCCGAAACTAAAGAAGAAGGAGAAAAGAAGGCAGGGGCTTTTTTTTGGGGTTCTTCTTCGGTGGTCGAAGCAAAAAGGTAAATCACTGCAATAAGAGGTTAGGATTTGATCTCAAAATCTTATGTGATTTCTTTGTGATTTCTCTTGTGGTTGAGAACTAGAGTTTTGTAATCCTCTTTTGATATAGTGGAAGTTTTTCGATCGTGTCCGTGGACGTAGGCATATTGCTGAACCACGTTAAATCTGCGTGTTCTCTGGCTCTGTTATTTGTCTCTTCGGTTAACTATTTGATTCCGCTGGTTGCTGCATTAGTATTATTCCGCTATCTTTTGCTAACACTTATGTTGTGAAGAGATCTCCCACAGTGATCGCCATCTTTTATTTAGTCAAAATTTCATTCTTTTTTATCCATTGATTAGATTTATAATTTATCATAATTATAAAAATAAAGAGAACAAAAATAAAGAAGTACAAGAGAAGGGGATCATGAATCGATCTCCCTTTTCTCGATGTGAGTTCTTCATGTGGCTATGAGGTATTACATTGATCGTCGTTAACGATCTAATAATCATAGATAGGAAAGAAAAAAGGATGAAGAGGGCAATGGCTGGCTCTTGCTTCTCTTGGACATGCCTATGGGCACATAAAATTGATCAGGTGACCAGCTTGCTTGATTTCTTAAACCTATAGGCATGTTTGACCGGATGACTAGCTATGCTAGGATGTGCTTAAGAGCATGTAAAATAGATGACCTTGGTTTTCCATAAAGTGTCTTCAAAGGCTTCTCTTAGTGCTTATTTATATGCCAAAGGTGGTTACTCAACTTGCCTTGTAAATGAGAATGGAAATCCCACTTTCCTTGTGAAGATTGAGTCAACTATTTAATTAGATTTGATTTCTTCTTGATTAGATTTGCAATCTCAATCTTCATGTGTTTGGATTTGACTAAAATACTCAAATCTGGATCAAAAATCAATTTGAGATTCTTCGAGAATTCGATAGACGTGAGGTTACTCCTCATCAATTTTTTTCAGCAACAGAGGTCAGAAGAGATCTTTCTTATCTTGAGTAACTAGTGGCTATAATCGATCGCACATAGAGAATATTAAAAAAACAAGTAATTCTGTATGTGTTGGTTTCTCGGAATCGATATTCGATCTACAAGATGACTTAGGAGCGAGAGAACAATATTTGGGAAAAACTTTCATACCTATTTAAGTAAAAGTATTACCCTCTTTTGCATCACCTTGAGTCTTTATAAATTTCAAGGACGAAATTCTATTTAAGGGAGGTAAAATATAATACCCTCTTTTTTTGAGAATATATAACACCAACTTTTATCATGTGGTATTTTTTGATTTATTTAAAATAATATTTTAAGTTCTATAAAAGTAAATTTTAAAAGAAAAAAGAGTAAAGCAAAAGAGGATAATTCAGATTAATTAGTTAATTAAATAGGAAACAATATGATTTGAATCTTTGACCCTATAACACCCAACTCACACCCAAACCCATCAGGCTAATTAAGTAGTTGTGACTAATAAAACGAATTGGATTAATTAAACTAGATTGACTCTTATCAAACGATTAAAATGAAAATTAATTTAGTTTCCTTGAACCAAGAGGATTCTATCTTGATTAGATATTAAAACCAAATGCAAAACCAACTCTTATATAAAGAGATAACTTAGCGACAAGCCTATCCCTTCCCTAAACGCCAAGGAGAGGAAGAAGAAAGGAGTTCAGATTAGGGATTCTTTAAATATTCGTAGGAATTTCGATGTCATTTCGACAATAAATCCTGGATCACGTCCAACCTATACAAGGTGATTTCTCCAACTCATTGTAAACATACTAATAATCTAGTTTTTATCTTTATTATTTACTATTTTATTTAGTTAATAATTGACTTATATGTTTACGTTCAAAACTGTGATTTTTGTTGGAGAAAACCATGTTCAAAGAAAGATTTTTATCAATCATAATCAAAGATACAATGTTTATATGCTCTAATATATGGAATTATATTTATATTGATGTTATATGATTTTAATAATAAAGTATACATACCAAGATCCAACTTTATCAAATAAATTGCTTGGAAGTATAAACTACTGCTCTTACTGTGTTATTTGCATAGAGTGCTATTGACAATCCCTTCGACAGCGGATTCGATAGCCTAGCATTGAGACAATGCATATAGTTGGTGCTCTCCTTCAATAGCAACTGCGACAATAACCTCTGTCTCGTCTAGAACAATAGCTATTGAGGTCCGCTATTGATAATAAATCTGTTATGTTGACAGTGACTTCGGGCACTACAATATAATATATTTTATTGATTGTTTTCATGTGAAAGATTGATTAAAACCAATGTAAAAATATGATAAAAATTCTAAACCACTGAAAATAATGACTAAACTATCATTTCAATTGTTATATAATATGAAACTCAATGAAAACTAAAACAAGACATGATAAGATATAGACTGAATACCAAAACTATTATAATATGTGATTGCTGATAAATTATTTAATACTACATTATTACATTGATCTTACTATTACTGATATACATACTGAACTTTAATAATAATCACTAATTCACATATTGAACTGAATTTACTGAATCACTTATACTGAATCTATACCAAGTTTTGAGAGAAAATAGAAATTTATAAAATTTGATGGCTGAACATAACCGTATCACTGTTTTCCTTTTTGGGAGGACTGGAATAGGCTCTGATCGAAACTATCATTATTTACCATATGTGAGGATCGGGATAGGCTCTATTTAAAATTGTACCATTTTTTCGGGAGTCAAAGGGGATGCATTCAGGCCAGCCAAGTATATATTATTCTAAATTTTTAAATACCATAACTAAAAGATATTAACTAAAATATTATTATCAATACAAAAAATTTAATAGAGATTATACTTGCCATTTAGATGTTATTCACATGTTTTGGCTATATTTTATCTTGATGCTTTACGACGACCCTAGTTCAGCATGACAAGACACTAATCTTTATTAGAGGTAGTCCCATTAGAAACAGAGCAAGTATACTTTCAGGAGTATTGGGGTCTATAAGGTTAATAGACCATTTAGTTTACTATTTTCTTATTAGTGGATTATTTTTTAATATAAAAATGTAATAAGTGTATATGACATATTGTTTGGTTTTGATTGAGATACTTCAATTGTTTTAGAGATAATTATCGTTGCTATATTTTATTAGATTGTATTAAGGTAAAATCATATTATTATTTTGATTGGAAATATTATTGATTATTGTTATTTATTGATTATATTTCTACTGTAGTATGACCGTAATGCTTATTGAGACTAATCGTGTTATCACTCATTGTCGAACTTTCTTATCTTAAATCTACTTCAATTTCTTAGCCTTCTAATCACTTTTCCTTGCTGCGCTCAGTTAATGTAAAAGAGACTTTGAAGGTTTGATGGAGAAAAATGAAAGAAAAAGGGACAAAAGAGTTTTTTTAGTATATGAATATGTGTCGCTACATATGGGAAATTCTATTTATACACTGCAATTTACTTTTGATGCCCTGAGTGCTCTTTACACCAAACTTTTATTTTGAAATGTCACAAATTTACTCTATGCACCCAATTTTTTTTCCAAGTTTAACCCTCCTCCTTCTCTCTATCTCTTTATATCATCCGATCCCAAATTTTTTGAGTCGGATATTAATTTCCAAGCTAAAAATATGTTGGTCGGGTATTAAAACCGGACCAAAGAATCGCTTGGTTGGATATTAAAATCCGATCAGCAGCCGACGTCTCCCTCACAAAAGAATCATAAGTAATAATAAATTGCAAACAAATACATATAAAAAACTAAGAATAAATTTAAATTGTAGCTTAGATTTGTCCTCCGACACCAATTGTATGTTGAAATTTTCCATTTAAGTAAAAAAACCTCAAACTAAAACTTCAAACACTAATTTTATTTGTTACAGTAAATTCAAAAAATTTAAAATTTCTCCAGATATTTTTAGGAACGTGAATTTAAAAAATTTAAGAGGTTAAGAAATCAAATCAATGGGATTGTGAGAGATGTATTTTTTTAAATTAAATTCCACTAAAAAATATTTTTAAAGGTTCTAGAGAAAAAACAGAGGAGGAAGACGATGAGTTGTAGTTCTAAATTTTAAAAAGTCTTAATTTGTTATTTAAAAGGGTAACTTAGTCAAAAAAATAAATGGCAAACTTATAATTCTTTACAAGTTTTAAAACCGTGCGTGAAGAGTAAACTTCCGTTTGTAAATAGAATTTCCCACTACATATCCTCTCTCTCAAGCTCCCATGCAGCTCTCCACTTGTCACCTTGAGGTTCAAGTCACAAGAGTGTCCTCCACTATTTTTAGCTGGTCAAGATAATATTACATATTTCTTGTGAGTGGAGAGAAAAGGAAAGGAGAAATAGAAAGAAAATTAATTAACTAAAGTTTTAGATCGGTAAAATTCACTGTACCTAGAAAATTCTTAAAAATTATTGAAAATAGAATGGAGCAAAACAAGTATGATATAATTTGCAGAATAACTATAGGATAAGTATAATAGAGATTGTCAAAGTAAAACAAACAAATCAAAAGTCAAATATTTTTACCGATTCTGGAGTTATCTTAGAATATTTTAGAAAAATTTTCAAAAAATTAATTATTAGAAAATAATCACACAAAAACGAAATATCATTTAGAGTTAAAAAAAAATGTAAGTTATGTGTATAGAAATTCGAATCGCTTACTAATAGGCCCGACAAGCGTGGGTTTTGGACATTTTTAAAAAATTCTGAGAAAATCATCAATCATCTAAGAAAACAAGAAAAAAGTTATTTTAAAATTAGGATTTAATTTTGGATCAAGGATTTAAAGATAAATAGATTAGAAATTAATTGACTGTTGATAGGACCGAGCTAGTATTCCTAGCTCAATTGACATACAGAAGCTTACATAGAAATAAAAAATATATAATCAACAATTACCATATTAGATTACCATCAATTTCTACAGCGTACGAGTTGACGTGTCCAATATATAATGTACTAGTTCAGAAAGTTAACTGATTAGGGATGTCACACAAGAGTTTGAAATTGATCAAAGAAACCACGAAGATTTGTATGCAACAGAACATCTATCAGAGTAATGGATTCATGAAATAAATATGAGTATCCAATAGATAAGAACCTCTTGAATCAAGAACTCAAAGATATATTTCTAGCTTTATCTTTCTATATTACTAAACGACTAAACGAAAGGGAGAGAGAAAAATAGATTTAAATTCTTAAAAAAAATAAAAAACTAAGGGAAAATAGACTGCAACATCCCAATTTTTCTGAATTTTCAAAATTAAAAAAATTAATCAGTTTCAAAAAAATTAATTATGATATTTTAGTTTAATCTCATCACATAATGAACGGGTGATAATTATTTTAAAAGTGGTTAGATTGGATAACTTTCCCACTTATCTATTAATCTTTCCATATCAATTCTTTTTAAACTAATTTTATGCCATCCTTTCCCACGACTTTTTCCAAAAGCGCTACTAAAAAATATCAAAGGTCAGAGTTAATTAGAGGCAATAGATTTAAGCAAAACTACAAAAATCAATTGAATTATTTACATTAATGAAGGAATTTATAAGAAATAATTTTTATTCTAAATGTAATTTATCATGATATCCATCATCTATATTTTTTATGTAATTAAATTTTCTCTATTAAGTATTTTTTAAATAAGATTTTCATATCATTTTCTAAATTTTCTAAATAGACATCATAATAGAGGTTCCTTGGTTATTAGCTCAAACACAAAAAGTGCGATCAACCATTCTATCAACAAAATAAATATATAATTTATGTACTTCGTTTATGCACATTTCAAATTAAAAGTGATTAACGTGTCATATACAATAAAAATAAGCTGCAAGTAACACTGAGAATAATATAATAAAATGGTATATAAATACATACTAATAGCATTGGTATGAAAAAAGAAAATCAAAGGCTAAAAGAATCATATTTAAAAAAGGTATAAAATTAATATTTTATTTCAACTGTTGCCCTCTTTATCCTCTCTTTATTGTCGTCATAAGTTCTTTCAGAAATGTCAATTGGATAGTCTACATGAACGAAGGTATTTTATTCTAATAGCTTCTCTCTTTATCGTATTCAGAATTTCTTCCAGAAATTGTCAATCTTGATTGATTTATATTTCTATGCATTTATTAGCAGTATCATTGATACGCAAAACCACAAAATTTTATTTAGACCTCTGTTCTTTGAATAAGCCAGGAAATTTTTTCATACATCTGTAGCAGTATGCCAAGCATGCACGCACTAGGAAAAAAAATATACAAAATGAGCAATGCACATACAAAAGGACCAATGTGCCAATTGTTGGCGAAATTTCCTACTAACGAAATCATCTGTCATGAGGAGAGAGATCCATAAATGAAAGAAAAATTACTTTCACGAGTCATATTCTATTTTCTATAGAAACTGAAAACGCGATTCATAAACAAAGTTCAAGCGCGAATCACTTTCCCTAGATTCGCAAACCTAATAACAGGGATGGACCCCATAAATCCTCGTCATCTTGTCCAAGAGCAGTGAACAAAATCATTACAATCCAGTTGAACTACGAATCTAAAATTTGAGATTCGCGTTCCAGCTACAATCAAACAGATCCGCAAATCTAAACTTTGAGATCAACATTCCAGCCATAATCAAATGGAGCCGCGAATCTAAAGTTCGAGATCCGCGTCCCGGTCATAATCAAAGGAGCCGTGAATCTAAAATTCGAGATCTGCATTCCAGTCACAATCAAACGGAGCCACGAATCTAAAGTTCGAGATCCGCGTCTCGGTCATAATCAAAAGAGTCGCTAATCTAAAGTTTGAGATTCGCATTCCGCATTTCAGTTATGATCTAGAGAATTGAAGATGCCGGTTACAAATTCTGGAGATTTAATACAAATTCACCAGATCAAAAGGCGAAAAATTAATACTCAAATCGTGGAGGTCGACAGTTGGACAGTTACATCAGCTCAAGAGTCTCCAAATCTCTATAAAAAGCCCGAACCAATGCAGAAAAGGGATCAGAAAGGAGGAGATCAATACGATATAGAGAGTCCTCTTTCACCCGAGTGCTGTTGCTTCAAAACTCTTGCCAACTAGAAAAAATATCGTACGGAGTATCAACGGAGAGCATAATCATCCTCCACAGTTACTATAGAACCCAACTTTAAACAAAGAGAAAATTCAACTTTCCTCATTTTCTGTAAACGAGAAACCATTTGAAATTGTAATCTTTTATTGAGAAAATTCAATAAATAATTATTTATAATTTCATGGCGAACAGAAGATTGGCGACTCCGCTGGAGACACCTATCATCTCTGTTGATAAGGCTGTAGCTCAATCCGACGATATTTCAGTTGGTAGTATGGTCGACTCACTCATCATTGAGTTCGATCAGGAGAAATATGAGGAATTCCTATCCTCTGGCTCTGGAAGCCCTAACTCCTTACGGAAATGTTGTAAGGTTTCCAACAACTCAATCTCTAAAGAGGTCTCGAAAACAGCAGTCCAATTTAAGAACTCCACAGACCAATCCGGTCTAAAAAGAGACTCTCGCTTTCACCGGCACAAGACTCATGGTCACCTTCCGTTAAGACCAGTGTTTTAAATATCGGATACCGATCTTGTACTGGTCAGCCAAATTACATACCGGTTACCGGATACCGGGCGGGATATCGCGATATGACCCTAAATACCATAGTGTCATATCGGTGTCATACCAGTTAAAGAATAATCATATAATTGGTTATATAGAACATAATAAAACACATAAAATAAGTTTTTAGTACTTACATTGGCTTATTTACATTCAACTTAGGAATTTGCAGATACCGTTTAGAATGTTCGCATATGCACAGAGCGACATACAATCATAAAATTAAGAAAAATAAGTTTTCAATATAAACGAAAAATGTTTCTACAATACATAAGTGATATAATTTATAAAATTATAACATTGTTCTTTAAATGAGTTTATTTGAAACATACTAAAAACTTTAAATATCAGTCTTTACAACATATTTTCTAGCTAGATTCAGAGTTGACTGGTTCATTTGATGGCATGCCTTCCTCATCATCTGATGACGAATCTGATAATGATGTGTCAACTTCTTCCTCATCGTCATCATCTGATGTGTGCCGCTGCTTAGACTTTGAAGAGGATAATACTTTTCCCTTTGAAGTTCTACTACTCTTGGACTTAGATACCTTGACTCTTTCACTATTTCTCTTCTTCGGATTAGCCCCCATAGCAATTGACACATGTCGAAAAGTCAATTGTTCTCCAGGAAAGACTTCATCATCACTAGTCTCATAAAGATCGCCATTCTTATTCTCAGGCATGAACCACTCGGTGACCTTTTCCTCTTCATTGTACGCTACCAGTGGATCTCTGTTTGTGATTGAAAGTTTGCTCTTGAGCCTTGCATTGAATTTGACAAAGACTAAGTCATGCAATTTCTTGGAACTTAGCCTATTTCTTTTCTTCGTATGGACCTAAATAAAAGATAATCACATGAAGTTCGTTTAGAACATATCTATTTGGGAGAAAGAAATATTTAATTAGAAAAGTTAAAATTGTAATACCATCTCAAATGTGCTTCAGTTCCGTTCAAACCCGAAGAACTGGTTGTCAGGCTCAAGATCATCATTGCCATGATCCTCAATTCGGGAGTATCTGTACTGTAAAATTGCCACCATTGAGCTAGCAATGAATATTTAGAAATAGTTATTAGTTATATAATAGTTTCTTTAATTAAAAAATGATCGAATTTTGCATTTCTTAAATTGAAATGCATACATTAATGATTCTCTTTACTGCTGCCCTTGCAAAAGACATTCCAAATGATCCATTTTTATTTTGATACATTGGGAGCTGCTTTGCAATCTTATCAATTCTATCATAATCATTTGGATAGAATCTGTGCATCACGTCAACGAAGCCCGACATGAACGACCCATCAGCATCAATCTCAGGCTGCTTCGCATAGTAATATAGAGGGTTCAAGAAATATACAGCTCTATGCAGAGAACCCTTAAGTTTTTCCTCCCATCTCCTATCAATAATCTTCCATATTGAAAAATATTTCTTCTCTTCACCCCCTAGAACATCTCTTATCTCCTCTTTAGCAGTCTCTAAATCATCATACAGAAAGCCCATTGAAGGGACCTTGTCCCCATCAACTCTACGCAAAACTTTCACTAGTGGAGTAAATACTTTCAGGGCAATGTTTATGTTGTCCCAAAATTTGTTGCTAGCAATTATTTCTGCAACTTAAACATTCATAAAAAGATATATTAAAAAATATGAATAACGTATAATTGAAAATTATAAAATAATTTTTTTTATTAATTTAAATAAATATCTTCTTGTCTGCATCTGTTCTGGACAGAGTGTAATCAATCTAGTCATCAGAAATGAACATATGCTGCAACTCCTTCTTCTTCTCTCTGAGTGATGATAAAGAGAGAAATGCCATGGCAAATCTAGTTGTACCCGGCCTTATTAGCTCTCCACCAATAACCTTCCTCATAATATCTAAAGATTTGGTGTGGCTGTATATGTACACAGAGACTGATCTCCCCATCATAATTGCACTTCGGATATATTTAATCTTTCCAATATCCGCAAGCATCAGATTAACTGTATGTGCTGCACAAGCTGTCCAAAATATATTTGGATATGTCAGAGCCAATGTGTTTGCTGCAACCATATTGCTCGAGGCATTATCTGTCACAATCTGTACAATATTTTCTACGCCAACCTCATTCATTCCCCTCTCCACAAATTTGTGGATATAACTGCCATCGTGTCTCTCAAAAGATGCATCTTGAGACAATAAGAAGGTTGTACTGGCCAGACAATATGCAATGATATTCATTAAACTTCTCCCTTTCCGATCCGACCACGCATCAGTCATTATAGTGCAGCCATTTGTTCGGCAACTCTGTTTGAATGATTCAAGAGTTGCATTTGTCTCCTCGACCTCTCTTTGGAGGCAAGTCTCGCTTAGCTCGTATGGGTTAGGAGTCTCTAAGTTTGGTCCATACATGCCAATGACTTGGACCATCTGCATAAAAACTGGCTGCGTAGCAATATTAAATGCAAGCCCTCCTTCATAAAAAACCTGGCAATGTATCGAATTGCATCGTCTCTGGCCTTTTTTCTGGAGGCTGATGGCACGGTAGGCTATTTTTGAGCTCTTCTACTGCTTTCTCGACCAATCGAATAACAAATTGATCCATCGGTCCTGTTGTTTTACGAGAAGATTGACCTGTTGTTTTGCGAGAAGATGACTCCTCTCGAGTTGTCTCCTCATCTTCTTTTTCCCCAACACGAACTTCTTTTAATAAATTTTGACGTTCTGTTGCTTTCCCTTCCTTTACTTCTCTAGTTTTATTTAGCATTACCAGACCTTTCTGCTTCACGTTATCTAGGACCAGGGGACAGCCTCTGACATTCCCGCTGACATGACATAAATGTTCCTTCAAGCGGGTAATGCCTTCCCCATATTCATTCTTACAGAAATTACATTTCAATTTATTGGGTTTATTGGGTACTTTTTTTCCCATTCCCAAGCTGGATCTTTACCTCCTCGCTTCTCTTGGACATTAGAAGCACCAAAAGATGACATCCTTCAAGCTATTTCTGACCTCAAAAATTAATAAATAAAGACAAAAAATTAATTGATTAAATAGCTAAATAATTGTTGCACTTAATTTATATTAACTTAATCTATTTAAGAATTCAAGCTTTTACTAATATAAATAAAGTTAATAAACATAATCTAAGTTAAAAAAATAATCATATAAATAAAGTTAATAACATAAATAAAGTTACTAATTTATATTAACTTAATCTAATTAAAAATTCAAGCTTTTACTCATATAAATAAAGTTAATAAACATAATCTAAGTTAAAAAAAATAATCATATAAATAAAGTTAATAACATAAATAAAGTTATTAATTTATATTAACTTAATCTAATTAAGAAATCAAGCTTTAATGTAACTTGTAATTCTTGCAATTGCACATGCTATAATGTAACTTGTAAGGATATGAAATTCATACACACAAAATCATTGAATACACACAAAAATAGTGAATTCATGTTAATACAAATTTACACACAAACTCATACACACAAAATCAGTGAGTACACATAAATAGTAAATATGATGTGTTATATTTACTGCAAGCGTACAGTATCGTTGTAGCGCTGTACAGACCGTCTCACAGGGATCTAAGGTGTTTCTGCGTTCTTACTATTGCGTCCTCCGATAAGTTTTGTAGTTTAATCATTACGCATACTTCTTGAAATTCACTGATAAAGAGATATGCATCTTCTGAATCAGAACCAGTGAATTTGGGAAGTATACTAATGTACGGCGGTTTTAATTCGTAGTGATTACCCGCTACGTGTGGAAGTTTGATGCATGATGGTAATGATGTACGCAACGGGTAACATCGATCCTGAAGGATCGGGATCGGCTGGTCCATCTTGTCTCCCATGAACAAATCTGATCTCACAAGTCGACCAAATTGATCACGGGTCCAATGTGGCATGAACTAGTGACCGTGAGTGTATGCGTGAACTTCCTAAACTAATGCAAGAAGTGGGGTGTGATGGAGAGATAAAACGGTGGAATGATCTGAGCAAATAAAAATGTGGTTTCTACTGTTCCTAATTTTTTTATTTTTTTTTAATTTTTATACACAACTAGGAAACAAAAATACAGCAACAGAGAAAATTGGGATTCAAAACGTACCTCCGTGGCCGCCAAATGGCGGTTCTACCCGCTAAATAGCGGCTAAAATAAAGAAGTGGATTCTGATATTTTTTCCACTTGGTCCAGAGGCTCTTCCAATTCTTTCAGTCTTTCTGTATCTTCACTTTCTATTTCCTGCACACTCACACACACTGTTAACCCGTAAAATGCTAGAAAAAGCAAGAAAAACACCGTCGATCCCCGGCAACGGCGCCAAAAACTTGATGTGTTATATTTACTGCAAGCGTACAGTGTCGTTGTAGCGCTGTACAGGTCGTCTCACAGGGATCTAAGGTGTTTCTGCGTTCTTATTTTCTCTATAGTTCAACGGACTAACCAAAGGTTCTAGATTGAGGTTGGATTAATCTAAGTAGCCTATGATATAGAATCCACTAATTTCCAGCCATGTTCTTACTTCTACTATTTTCTTCTATCATAAAAACTCAATCTTTTTAGTTTAATTTTTACTTAAAGTGCCCTAAGCATGAGCTATCAAGTGTTGTGCAAGTATAGCTCATCAAAAGATGTTACTTCTTATAAAAATAAACTAAATCTTTTAGATAATTCAAATAAAAAGACAAAACCAGCAACCCCAATCCCTAACTAAGCACAGATTATCAAGAATCCTAATTCAAGTATAACCTACCAAAGTTCTAAACTTCGGGTCCTTGTATTTTAATCTTTCATTTGAAAAAACATGGCTTTATCAATTTTATTAAGAAAAATATTAGAAAAATATTACATGGTGGATCTTAGCTTCATCTACATTCTAGAGCTGATCTAATTAGCTGCTCATAATTTTTGCTAAGGAAGATCAAATTTTAATTCATACAATGATAAACCCTAATCTAGAAAGCGGTAAACCCTAAAATAAAAAGCAATTAAATCTATGCAGAAAGAAAATAAAAATCTCAAGAATAATGGGTTACCTCTGGACACGGTGTTGTGCCGTCGACCTTCAGTAAAAACCTCAACTTTATTGAACAGCAAAATCCCAAAAAATGCGTGCAAAAATTCCAGGATCCAAAATCCCTTCAAAATACAAGGGTTAGCCAATAAATAGGTATTGGAAACCAAACCCTATTTCTAGCAGAACCACAAGACCTATCAATTTAAAATTAAGCCCACGACAAAATTTACTCTGATTCGGCCACTTATGAACCGCTATTTAGCGGCTTATACGCTATTTCGCGGCTCAATTTTGAGCAATTGCATTAAAATTTCTTCTGTCGAAGTATCTTCTCTTGTACTCTTCACTTTCTTTACTGTATTTAACTTCTACTTCCTGCAGTACTTTGATGTTGTAGTCTCGCCCGCTTTAGAAATTTTTCGGCATTTGATTTCCTAGTCCAACTCTAGTTTCATGCCTTTTCCTTGTATAATTTGAATTACCTGCAAAAGACACTAAAAATACCCAACTAGCATTTATTTATATACAAAAACAGATAAAGTATGAGAGGAAAAATACAATATATGATATTCATCACACCCCCACACCTATCTTTTGCTAGTTCTCGAGCAAAACCTAAATCTTAAAAAGAAAAACAAAAATCCTAACTCACTTTCGCAGGAATCGCGATTACACTTAGCACGTGCAACAAGCCTTTAAACCCCTAGGTTATCCTAGTAGACGAGTGTTGTCTCATGAGGGTTTGCAGTGAATATACCCACAAAATTCAAGAAGAAAATAGATTAAGGAATAAAGAAAAGAAAAATAAGGATAACTGAAAATTAAGAAAAATAAAAATTTTATACAAAAGAAAGAAAAAATCTTTTTTTATATTTTCGTCAATTGGTCTCACTAATATACAAACTTAAGAACGCATCTAGATTATCAATTTTTAAATCGAGCATCATATCAGATACACTTATCATTTTAATCAAAAATTTAAATCTTATCTTTCAATACCTACTAACAGATAATTTTGGCTCCTATACATCTACGTGCATGTGTGATAGTCTACTTTGGTTTTTGGACTCCAACTCTAACTCATGATTCATCTCCTCTCTCATAAATTTTTTTTTCTTTTTTTTTTTTTTTTTTATAAGAATATTTCACCTTTCATGCGAGTATTCACGCTTGCTTAGGCGCAAAATACCGGATTACTTAGTTCATACTCTTTTTTTTTCTCTTTCTTTTTAAGAATATTTCACCTTTCATGCGAATATTCACGCTTGCTTAGGCGCAAAATACTCGATTACTTGGATCATACTCTCTCTGTTTTTTTTTTTTCACTCTTGAGGCTATTGCCTTAATACCAGGCGCACCCCATTATTTTATTCTCACTTTTTTTTTTTTTAAAGAGAGAAGACTTACTCATTCATTATTATCTTTATCCTTAACCTAATAAACTATTGTGAGGTGAAAAATAGATGTATAATTGCCTCAAAACTACTGTTAGCGATATTTATTTTTCGAATTTTAATCTTTTTTTCATAAAATTCAAAGTGTATCGTCCAATCTACTCTCATATCCAATTTCAAATCTAAATTTTGTTCCTTTATCTGTAATTAGTTTGATCTATTGATGAAAATAATTTTTTTTTTATCTTTTTAATCTTTTTGTTGGTCACCCTAAAAACTACCCAAAGTATAAAATAAAGAAACCCAAAAACCTAAAAAAAAATAAAATGAAATAAAAATAAAATCCTAAAAATCCTAAAAAAAGAAAAAATAAAATAAAATAAAATAAACATCTCCTAATACACTCCCCCACACCTAAACTTGTGTATGCCCTCATACACAAATCATTGGTGTCGTCCTCTTTGTCTTCTACTAGATTCACCATGTGCAGGACGTGCTCGTGCTGTAGAAGACTCAACCCTATCAATCTGTTTCAACCGGTGCCAAATTTTTCCAAGACCTTGCCAGACGACGTTGATTTGCTCAGTGGGATCAGCTGGCAAGTCTTGGTCAAAGAAGGCATCATCCTCCTCGTCTTGTGTCAAGTCAGTGGCATATATATCCTCGTTATCAGCATGTCTGTTCCAATCTTCTGGAACAGCAGCATGATATGTCACTGAAATATGTTCGGTAGCAATAAACATGCGTGAGGGTGCATATGCGTCAAATTCGGCACTAGATATAAACTTGCGACACAACTGTGTAATTAAACACGGCAGAGGCAAACTAGTCATTGACCGCATCTTAGCATCAATAATAGTGTCGAGTAGTTGTGTGCACATACAGAAGTGAGTATCTTGACGCATAATACAATCAACAACATAAAGTGTGGGCGTATAAAAAGATGACATATGTGTAATGCCCATAACATTAGTGTTGACCCAGCGGCAAGTTGCTTGAATATTGCGGTAGAGTGTCTTACTGCTGATCCCTTTATCATGTGTTATTTTGCAGTTTGGGCCCATCCTTGTAAGATAGTCCTCAATCCTACCAGGAGTATGATTTCCGGTATGAAGGAGGATACCCGTAGAAGTCGAGATGGCCTCTGCGTGCATTTCATATAATTGGCCGCGCCAATGGAGGTTTATGATTTTGCGATCGTCCGAAATGTCGGATTTCGTAAAACTCGCATAAAATTCCTCCACCAACTCTGGGATGTAGAATGCATTAGGTGAATAAATGAGGTAATTCCACCCCAGAGTTTCAATTGCAGCGGTAAAATAAACACTAAATGCCGCAAAAATTTCTCCAAAAAACTTCTCACAAGCAATTCTACCCATGATATAGTACTGTAAATATCAATATGATCAACCCAATAAACAGAGAAGAGAAGAACAGTACCTTCCCTGAAGTTTCAGGGGGAAACTCCACAGATTGACCGCTGAATAGCGGTAAAAGCTGCGGTTTGGCGGCTATGTGTTCTCAGCTGGCCTAGAGCTTCGGGGTAATTGTCTGCGCTGGTGATATAGACCTTTGTAGCACCACTGGTCGAAGAAAAGTTGAAGATCCTACACTATTCTGCAAAGAGAGAAGAAAAAAAAACAAAGGAGAAAGTGGGGAAGAGAAGGGGCAGCTAGGGTTTTGAAAGAAATGATTTGGGGAAGATGAGGGCTGCTTAGGTTTATATAGGGATGGAAAATTATAGTCAGCTCCTCATCTTTCCCTAATTTTACTTTAAAACCCTGCATCATGTTAGTAACATAATATACATAATATACATGCTATTATACAAATAACTACATGCATTTATGCATAGATTGGATCGTGAAGTGTCACGACCTCTACATTATCGCTCACTCAAGGCTCTAAAAATGGTTTTAATCGGTGACCATTTACTTTGAATAAATTACCATTTTTAGGATCCTCGAGATTAATTGCACCGTGATGGTGCACCGTCCGTACTATATACGGTCCACTCCATCTTGACCTCAATTTTCCTAGGAATAAATGTAGTCTCGAATTATATAAGAGAACTTTTTGTTCAGGTGCAAATGACTTGCGAATAATTGCTTTGTCATGAAACACTTTTGTTTTCTCTTTGTAAATCTTGGCACTCTCATATGCGTCCCGTCTTATCTCATCAAGCTCATTAATTTGTAATCTCCGCTGCTCGCCAGATTTTTCGAGCTCAAAATTTAGAAATTTGATTGCCCATAAAGCTTTATGCTCAAGCTCCACCGGTAAATGACACGCTTTTTCAAATATCAAACGATATGGAGACATGCCTAGATTAGTCTTGTAATCGGTACGGTAAGCCCATAATGCATCAGCTAGCTTACAAGACCAATCTTTTCTATTATGATTTATTGTTTTCTCCAAAATTAGTTTGATTTGGTGATTGGAGACTTCCACTTGCCCACTAGTTTGTGGATGATACGGTGTGGCTAACTTGTGGGTAATGGAATATTTCTGCATAAGCGCCTCAAATGACTGGTTGGTGAAATAGGTACCATTATCGCTAATGATAGCTCGAGGAACGCCAAATCGAGAAAGATATTCTCTTTCAAGAATTTGACAACGACCTTGTTGTCATTCGATTTTGCGGCTATTGCCTCTACCCATTTGGAAATATAATCGACAGCGACTAATATGTATTGGTTTCCAAACGAGTTGGGTAACGGTCCCATAAAATCTATACCCCATACATCAAAGATTTCGACCTCAAGGATGGGTTGCAGAGGCATCATATTGCGCCGTGAAATTTTGCCTACTAATTGGCATCGTATGCATGCTTTGCAATATTCCACGGAATCTTTGAAAATAGTTGGCCAAAAGAAACCACTCTGCAATACCTTTTCAGCCGTTTTCCTGGGACCAAAGTGTCCTCCACAAGCTAGATCATGACAAAAAGAGAGGACACTTTGTATCTCATCGTTAGGTATGCATCGACGTATGATCTGGTCTGGACAATATTTGAACAGATATGGTTCATCCCAGTAAAAGAATTTTACTTGGGACAAGAATCTATATCGATCTTGCTTGGACCAATGGGACGGAATCTCCTTAGTCACAAGATAGTTCACAATGTCAGCAAACCATGGTTCGTGCATCAATGCAAACAGTTGCTCGTCAGGAAATGATTCATTTATGGGGCACAAATTAGTTGGAGCGTTGGGCAGACGAGACAAGTGATCAGCTACTGAATTATCCGCACCTTTCTTGTCTATAATCTCAAGATCAAACTCTTGTAGCAAGAGGATCCATCGAATAAGCCTTGCTTTTGCATCTTTCTTGGTTAACAAGTATTTCAAAGCAGCGTGATCAGTATATATTGTAATTTGTGATCCAATCAAGTAGGAACGAAACTTCTCAAGTGCAAAGACAACTGCCAGAAGCTCTTTCTCTGTGGTAGAGTAATTCAACTGGGCGTCATTGAGTGTCCTACTTGCGTAGTAAATCACATGTGGCTGCTTATTAATGCGTTGACCAAGGACGGCACCGATAGCGTAATCAGATGCATCACACATGAGCTCAAAGGGTAAGCTCCAGTCTGGCGCATGAATAATAGGAGTGGTGGTCAGCGCCTTCTTGAGCTGCTCAAATACTCTTAGACAATCAGGTG
This sequence comes from Dracaena cambodiana, assembly GCA_036321105.1. Taxonomy (NCBI): domain Eukaryota; kingdom Viridiplantae; phylum Streptophyta; class Magnoliopsida; order Asparagales; family Asparagaceae; genus Dracaena; species Dracaena cambodiana. The sequence continues at coordinate 19,157,170 of JAYEPQ010000015.1, forward strand.
TAAAATTGAATGGTATTTCCTTGGCTAGTAGATGTGTCAAAGGCCTAGCAATTGTGCTAAAGTCTTTGATAAATCTTCTATAAAAACCAGCATGACCAAGGAAGGATCGTATATCTTTCACTGATCGCGGAGGTGGCAGATTATTGATGAGGTCTACCTTAGCTTTGTCAACCTCGATACCATTCTTCGAGATGACATGCCCTAGCACTATGCCATTTTTGACCATAAAATGGCATTTTTCCCAATTGAGTGTCAAATGCTTCTCATTTCAACGCGTGAGAACTAACTCTAGATGATGCAGACACTCTTGGAATGAATCTCCGAAGATAGAGAAATCATCCATGAAGATTTCAAGAAATCGTTCAACCATGTCAGAGAAAATACTTACAATGCATCTTTGGAACGTGGCAGGTGCGTTGCATAACCCAAAAGGCATGCGTCTATACGCAAAGGTGCCGAATGGACATGTGAACGTGGTCTTTTCTTGATCCTCCGGAGCGATGGGAATTTGGTTGTAGCCAGAGTATACATCTAGAAAACAATAAAACTCATGTCCAGCCAACCATTCCAACATCTGATCAATGAATGGTAAGGGGAAGTGGTGCTTCCTAGTTGCAGCATTAAGCTTCCTATAATCAATGCAGACTTGCCATCCCGTCTGCAAACGCGTCGGGATAAGTTCATTTGCATCGTTCTTGACTACAGTGATTCCGGATTTCTTAGGTACTACTTGAACTGGGCTTACCCATGCGCTATCAGAGATAGGATAGATAATCCCATTGTCAAGACACTTAAGAATATCTTTCCTCACAGCTTCTTTCATTACCGGATTCAACCTACGCTGAGGATCTCTTGTAGGTCGAGCATTGTCTAGCAAATGAATTCTATGCTGCACTATAGAAGGACTTATCCCCTTGATATCAGCCATACTCCAGCCTATGGCTTCCCTATGTGCTTTCAACACTGATATGAGTTTTTCCTCCTGAGCGTCAGTCAATTCTGTAGAGATAATGACTAGTAGTGTGTCATGTTCACCCAAAAAAGCGTACTTGAGATGACTCGGAAGGGTCTTCATCTCAAGCTCAGGTGGACACTCAATAGATGGTCGTAACTGAACTCGTGGTTCAGTCATCAATGGCTCAGGTGGAAGTTTCCATTGAGTGGAAGACACATAGTTAGATGATTCATCGAGCGTCTCCAAGGATGCACTCTCATCAACTAAACCATTCAGCTCATCAAAGAATTTCTCCTCTTGGTGTTCACTGGACAACCCTTGGATCATATTCACTTCTAGGGGCTCGTCATGTGGATCACTTGGTTGGCGCCCTAGATTGAAAATATTCAAGTCAAGTGTCATATTTCCAAAGGAAAGTTTCATCGATCCACTCCGACAATTGATAATAGCATTGGAAGTGGCCAAGTATGGACGTCCCAAAATAACTGGGATACAATGGTGTGGATTCACCACAGGTTGAGTTTCGAGGACTATGAAATCAACTGGGAAGATAAACTCCCCAATCTTAATCAAGACATCCTCAATTTCTCCCATAGGTGTCTTTACGGATCTATCAGCTAGCTGTAACATAATTCTTGTTTGTCTCAACTCTCCCAGTCCTAACTGCTGGTATACTGAATAAGGAAGCAAGTTGACACTTGCTCCTAAATCTAGTAAAGCCCTTTCAATCACTGTAGTCACTATAGTGCAGGAGACAGTAGGACTTCCAGGGTCTTTATACTTTACAGGTGCTGACTGAGAGAGGATACTAGATATGTTAGCAGCTAAGAAGACTTTCTTTGGAACATTGGTTGTTCTCTTCTTTGTGCATAAATCCTTTAAGAATTTTGCATAAGCAGGTACTTGTTGGATTGCATCAAGAAGAGGAACATTGACCTTAACTTGCTTGAATAACTCAAGCATGTGCTCCACCTGAGGAGAATTTTTCTTCAAACGATTTGGATAGGGAGCCTTTGGCTTATAAGTATGGTCAATTGGAGGATCAGAATTAGAAGGATCAGATTCTTCTGTCGTGCCAGTGGGTAGATCGTGGGATGATGATGATGAATCATGAGGTGGTGATGGAATCGTGGTATCAGGAAGTGTAGCTTGCCGTACAATAGGAGTGGAATCATCTGGCATGGCTACGTGATTGTCAACCAGTTTGCCAGATCGAAGTGTGTGAATGGCATTAATTTGGTTGACATGCGACTGATTCAAATTTGAGGAACTGGCATTAGGATTTGTTATGGGTTGACTTGGAAAAGTGCCCTTGCCACGTTCACTCATTTGATTTGCTAGTTGTCCAACCTGCTGCTCTACACTCTTAATGGATTGAGAGTTTACGAGCAACTACTGATCTGTTCTTTGAATGAAATCAGTTGACACTTTCATAAGATTCTGCATGTATGTGTCAAGGTTGGACTGAGACTTGAGAAGAGTTTCAACATTCTTCTCAAGTGATTGAAGTCGCTTTTCTTGATCATTATTAGACCCCTATTGTGGATATGAGTGATTTTGTGCAGGTGGTCTATTCTGGTTGTTCCCATGATTTGAAGTATTTGGGTGTTGATAAGCACCCATATTTGGTCTTTGGAACTGACCAGTAGCTGGAGGCTGCATGTTGGAGTTCGGGGCTCCCTGATATTGCCCTTGACCCCATGAGAGATTTGGATGGCTCCTCCAGCCAGGATTGTATGTTGGAGCGTATGGATTATTGACGGGTCTTTGATACATAGCGTTAGCTTGCTCAAGTGTGGGACCCATAGGATTTACTAACAATGGACACTCCTCCATAACGTGGTTGGGAATTCCGCAATTAAAGCATTTGGGACTTTGGAGTTGATTCACTTGACCCACTGGTGGAGACTGAGCACTAGGAGTCTCCAGTGCCTCAATTCTTCTCATAAGAGCTGTGATCTTTGCTTCAGCAGCTATAGAGCTGTCGACGCTATGGATCCCACTCTTTTGAGCAGAAGTTGATATACTGGGCTTCTCAGTGGAACTCTCCCACTGCATAGTCTTCCATGATAAGTCCTCAAGAAAGTCCCATGCTTCATCCTCATTTTTCCTCATAAACTCCCCTTGACACATGGATTCTAGAAGAGTTTTGGATGTGTAATCAAGTCCTTCGTATATGATCTAACACAACCGCCACTTTTCTATTGCATGGTGGGGGCATTGAGCTAATAAATCCTTAAATCGTTCTAAGTATTTCCAGAAGGGTTCTCCTGGCACTTGACGGAATTGATTAATTTGATTTCTGATTCGTGCCGTCTTGTGCGTGGGATAATACTTCTTGAGAAACACTGTAACGAATTCATCCCAAGTAGTGATTGAATCAGTAGGCATACTGTACAACCACTTCTTGGCATTATCCTTAAGTGCAAACGGGATGAAACGGAGCTTAATTGCGTCCTCCGATAAGTTTTGTAGTTTAATCATTACGCATACTTCTTGAAATTCACTGATAAAGAGATATGCATCTTCTAAATCAGAACTAGTGAATTTGGGAAGCATACTAATGTACTGCGGTTTTAATTCGTAGTGATTACCCGCTACGTGTGGAAGTTTGATGCATGATGGTAATGATGTACGCAACGGGTAACATCGATCCTGAATGATCGGGATCGGCTGGTCCATCTTGTCTCCCATAAACAAATCTGATCTCACAAGTCGACCAAATTGATCACGGGTCCAATGTGGCATGAACCAGTGACCGTGAGTGTATGCGTGAACTTCCTAAACTAATGCAAGAAGTGGGGTGTGATGGAGAGATAAAACGGTGGAATGATATGAGCAAATAAAAATGTGGTTTCTACTGTTCCTAATTTTTTTATTTTTTTTTTAATTTTTATACACAACTAGGAAACAAAAATACAGCAAAAGAGAAAATTGGGATTCAAAACGTACCTCCGTGGCCGCCAAATGGCGGTTCTACCCGCTAAATAGCGGCTAAAATAAAGAAGTGGATTCTGATATTTTTTCCACTTGGTCCAGAGGCTCTTCCAATTCTTTCAGTCTTCCTGTATATGCACTTTCTATTTCCTGAACACTCACACACACTGTTAACCCGTAAAATGCTAGAAAAAGCAAGAAAAACACCGTCGATCCCCGGCAACGACGCCAAAAACTTGATGTGTTATATTTACTGCAAGCGTACAGTGTCGTTGTAGCGCTGTACAGGTCGTCTCACAGGGATCTAAGGTGTTTCTGCGTTCTTACTTTCTCTATAGTTCAACGGACTAACCAAAGGTTCTAGATTGAGGTTGGATTAATCTAAGTAGCCTATGATATAGAATCCACTAATTTCCAGCCATGTTCTTACTTCTACTAGTTTCTTCTATCATAAAAACTCAATCTTTTTAGTTTAATTTTACTTAAAGTGCCCTAAGCATAAGCTATCAAGTGTTGTGCAAGTATAACTCATCAAAAGATGCTACTTCTTATAAAAATAAACTAAATCTTTTAGATAATTCAAATAAAAAGACAAAACCAGCAACCCCAATCCCTAACTAAGTATAGATTATCAAGAATCCTAATTCAAGTATAACCTACCAAAGTTCTAAACTTCGGGTCCTTGTATTTTAATCTTTCATTTAAAAAATCATGGTTTTATCAATTTTATTAAGAAAAATATTAGAAAATAATTGCATGGTGGATCTTAGTTTCATCTACATCCTAGAGCTGATCTAATTAGCTACTCATAATTTTTGCTAAGGAAGATCAAATTTTAATTCATACAATGATAAACCCTAATCTAAAAAGCGGTAAACCCTAAAATAAAAAGCAATTAAATCTATGCAGAAAGAAAATAAAAATCTCAAGAACAATGGGTTACCTCTGGACACGGTGCTGTGCCGTCGACCTTCAGTAAAAACCTCAACTTTATTGAACAGCAAAATCCCAAAAAATGCGTACAAAAATTCCAGGATCCAGAATCCCTTCAAAATACAAGGGTTAGCCAATAAATAGGCATCGGAAACCAAACCCTATTTCTAGCAGAACCACAAGACCTATCAATTTACAATTAAGCCCATGACAAAATTTACTCTGATTCAGCCACTTACGAACCGCTATTTAGCGGCTCAATTTTGAGTAGTTGCATTAAAATTTCTTCTGTAGAAGTATCTTCTCTTGTACTCTTCACTTTCTTGACTGTATTTAACTTCTACGTCCTGCAGTACTTTGATGTTGTAGTCTCGCCCGCTTTAGAAACTTTTCGGCGTTTGATTTCCTAGTCCAACTCTAGTTTCATGCCTTTTCCTTGTATAATTTGAATTACCTGCAAAAGACACTAAAAATACCCAAGTAGCATTTATTTATATACAAAAACAGATAAAGTATGAGAGGAAAAATACAATATATGATATTCATCAAAATACTAATACAAATTTACAAATTATAAGTTACATTATAAGTTAAAACACTGGTATTCACTGGTATGAAACTCATACCATACAAAATCAGTTAAAACACTGGTATGAAACTCATACACACAAATTATATTCATGTTAATACAAATTTACACACAAACTCATACACACAAAATCAGTGAATACACATAAATAGTAAATACTAATACAAATTTACAAATTTTATCTACCATGTGTGATAAATTACTGCAAGCGCACAGTGTCGGTGTAGCGCTGTACAGGTCGTCCAACAGAAATCTAAGGTATTTTTACATTCCTTACTCTTTCCTTAGTCTAACGGACTAACCAAAGATTCTAGTTTGAAATTGAGTTAATCTAAATAGCCTAGGATTTAGAATCCACTAATTTCCAACCATGTTTTTACTTCTATTATCTTCTTCTTTCATAAAGAGGTGATCTTTTAGTTTAATCTTTATTTAAAGTGCCCTAAGTATGACCTATCAAGTGGTGTGCAAGCAAAACTCATCAAAGATACTACTTTTCATAAAAACAAACTAAATATTTTGATAATTCAATGAAAAAAATAAAATCAACAACCCCAAACCCTAACTAAGTATAGGCTATCAAGAAACCTAATTCAAGTATAACCTATCAAAGTCCTAATCTTCGAGTTCTTGTATTTTAATCTTTTTTATAGAAAAATTATGTCTTTATTATTTTATTTAAGAAGAAAATACTAGAGAGCAATTACATAGTGGATCCTAGCTTCATCTACATCATAGAGCTAAACTAATTAGCTACACATGATTCTAGAAAGCAATAAAATCTAATCTAGAAAGCAAATAAATCTATACTAGAAAGCAATTAAATCTATCTCAAAAGTAAATAAATATTAGAAAAAAATGGTTTACCTCTGGAGCACGGTATTGTGGCCGCCACCCCTTCAGCAAAACCCTGATTTTATTAATGAAAGACGAGTACAAAATAAATCCTAATCTACATTAACTACTGCATAAAACCCTAGAATACAAGGATATGACCAATATATAGGCTTCGGAAATTCAAACCCAATTCTAATCCAATTATGAAACTAAACGATTATAACGAAGCCGTGACAGAAAAATCCACGTGTCACTCCACTATTGGGCCACCAATTAGTGGCTAAAACCATTAAATAGCGGCTCAGGTATAGCCAATAGCTCTGATTTTTCTCATACGCGCGTATCTTGTCTTGTGTACTTGAGTTTCCCGACTGTATTTGACTTTTACTCTCTAAAGCATAATAGTCTCGTAGTTTTGCTCATTTTAGTAACTTTTCGGACTTTGATTTCCTACTCCAACTCTGATTTCATACCATCTCCATGTACGAATCGGATTACCTGAAAAAGACACTAAAAATACCCGAGTAGCATTTATTTATATACAAAAGTAGATAAAATATGAGAGAAAAAATACAATATATGATACTCATTACACCCCCACACCTATTTTTTGCTAGTCCTCAAGTAAAATCTAATTCTAAAAAGAAAATAAAAATCCTAACTTACTTTCGCAGGAATCGCGATTGCACTTAGCACGTGCAACATGCGTTTAAACCCCTAGGTTCCCCTAGTGGACGAGTTGTGTCTCGTGAGAGTTTATTGTGAATATACCCACAAAATTTGTGAAGAAAATAGATGAAGGAATAAAGAAAAGAAAAATAAGGATAACCGAAAATCAAGAAAAATAAAAATTTTATACAAAGGAAAGAAAAATCTTTTTTTTAATGATATTTTCATCAATTAATCTTACTAATATACAAACTCAAGAACGCATTTAGATTATTAATTTTCAAATCGAGCATCATATCATATACACTTATCATTTTAATCAAAAATTTAAATCCTATTTTTCAATACCTACTAACAGATAATTCATTGGCTCCTATACAACTACGTGCACGTGTGATAGGTTATTTCGGCCTTGGACTCAAACTCTAACTCTTGATTCATCTCCTCTCTCATAACAATTTTTTTTTCTGTTTTTTCTTTTATTTTCTTTTTTTTTAAGAATATTTCATCTTTCATGCGAATATTCATGATTGCTTAGGCGCAATATACCCGATTACTCAGTCCATACTTTTTTCTTTTTCTTTTTTTAGAATATTTCACCTTTCATGCGAATATTTAAGCTTAATTAGACGCAAAGTAGCCGATTACTCAGATCATACTCTTTTTTTTCATTCTTGAGGCTATTGCCTTAATACTAGGTGCACCCCATTATTTTATCACTCTCGAGGCTATTGCCTTAGGCTCACCCCATTATTTTATTCTCACTTTTTTTTTCTTTTTTTTCTTTTTTTTAGAGAGAAAAAACTTACTCAATCGTTATCATTTTTGTCCTTAACCTAATAAATTATTGTGAAGTGAAAAATAGATGTATACTTACCTCAAAACTATTATTGGCGGTATTTATTTTTCAGATTTTAATTTTTTTCATAAAATTCAAAGTGTATCATCCAATCTACTCTCCTATCCAATTTCAAATCTAAATTTGTTCCTTTATTTGTAATTAGGTTGATCTATTGATAAAATACATAAATTTGTTGTTAAATTTATTTTTTTTAATATTTTTTTTCAGTTTTTTTTAAAATTTTTTCCAGTTAGTTACCCTAAAAACTACCCAAAATGTAAAATAAAGAAACCTAAAAATCTAAAAAAAAAATAAAATCATAAAAATCCTAAAAAATAAAAATCTCTTAATCCACTCCCCCACACCTAAACTTATGTATGCCCTCATACACAAACCAAGGATGGTAAAATAAATAAGAAAACTATTATACAAATATTATACACTTATTAGAAAATTCAAACGGTTACGACCTCTTGATCACTTTCCACACTCATAATGTGTCCTTTTATGTTTTGATATGGATGAACTTAGCCTTTTTATCAGTTTTGCATTTAATCTCTCCATCTTGCTTTTGATTTTTCTCAATTTATTTCTACCTTTCTTTTTTTTATTCAATAATAAAATTTTAAAGTTGGAAATTATACCATTATCGTCAATATTTGACCCACGAGTATCTTTCATAGCAGTAAGTATTTTGGTTTTATCAACTTGTGAAATAACATACTCACTTTAATATTGCGGAATCATGAGCTCGATTTTGGATTGTCCATCTAAATCATTAGGTACCATAATATCTTTTTTTGTAGTTCCTTCCAATCTTCAAGTATTATAGACTTGTTATGCAAATTTTCTTCAAACCTGTCATCAAAATTCTCAAAAAAAAATGCCATACTAGTGGACTTATCATTAGTCAAGTTATTATGAAGGGATAAAAATTCTTCTTCACAAATTTCTTCACAATTTCCATCAAAAGAATCGAATGATAATGTGTCACTAGCAAGCTCACCATGAGATAAATCATCAAGAAAAATATTTTCTTTATCACTAGTTTCATCATAATTATTTTCACAATGGTCTAAAATAGATTGATCACAATGTTAAATTATAGACTCATCATGCACAAAACTATTTAATTTATTTTGAATCATATCTACTTCAGGAGATGACTGGAGTGATTGCTCGTTGGAGTTAGATATGTTCAAACTATTAGATGGTTGATCTCCAAAAAGTTTAGCTTGAGAAATCACTTTGAGAAGATGTTCCATACAAGCTACAGTTTTAGAGGATGAATTTTGAGAGGATGATTTTAACAAACCTTCTATACCTTCCTCAATTCTACGTCTTCGTTCATCAGATTCATGATTGTAATTTTTTTTATTTTTCTCAAATAATTGCATCTCGAGATTATGAGTGAAATTTGAAGAATGATATGATGGATTCATGTTCATATTTGAAGACAGATATGAAGTGGTTGGAGGTAGATTCTCATGACATGCATACCTCGCTTCTAATCTTTTTAATCTTTCATCTAATATGTTCAATTGAATATCTTGTTCATGATTAAATGTAGAACATGAAGATGAATAGCCCATAAAGAAAGGATCAGATGGAGGACTCTCTTGGTATGGCTCTTGATTATATGCAAAATTAGAATTATTCATCCATTCATAATTGTAATTTTGTGTAAAAGAAGCGCTCGTAGGTTCATTATATGTGTTGTGAATTTGATTATGACCTAGTCCTAACGAACTTCCTATCCATGGACACTGATAATAATTATGATATTGATCACGACAATGATAGCAACCAGTTTGATTTTGAAACATTTTTTTTTAATTTTTTTTTTGAAAAAGGTGGAGAGGGAGAGAGATGGAAAAGGAATAAAAAAAGATTGATTTTTTTTTTTGAATTTTTTTACAGAACCCGGAAAACAAATAATAGAACGGGAGGAAATTTAGGCTCGGGATATATCTAAAGTGCCGCTAAATAGCGGTTTTTACCGCTAAATGGCGGTCAAACCAGAGATTTTGACTCTCTGGTTTCTTTTGCACACTTCTGAGGCTTCTCCAATCCTTTTTGTCTTCCTGTATCTACAATATCTATTCCCTGTATACTCAATACACACTGTTAACCCGTAAAACGTTAGAAAAAGCAAGAAAAACACAGTCGATCCCCGGCAACGGCGCCAAAAACTTGATGTGATAAATTATTGCAAGCGCACAGTGTCGGTGTAGAGCTGTACAGGTCGTCCCACAGTAATCTAAGGTGTTTTTGCGTTTCTTACTCTTTCCTTAGTCTAACGGACTAATCAAAGATTCTAGTTTGAAGTTGAGTTAATCTAAATAGCCTATGATCTAGAATTCACTAATTTGTAACCATGTTCTTACTTCTATTATCTTCTTCTTTCATAAAGAAGTGATCTTTTAGTTTAATCTTTATTTAAAATGCCCTAAGTATGAGCTATCAAGTGGTGTGCAAGTATAACTCATCAAAGATACTACTTTTCATAAAAACAAACTAAATCTTTAGATAATTCAATGAAAAAGAAAAAATTAGCAACCCCAAACCCTAACTAAGTATAGGCTATTAAGAAACCTAATTCAAGTATAACCTATCAAAGTCCCAATCTTCGAGTTCTTATATTTTAATCTTTTTTATAGAAAAATCATGTCTTTATTATTTTATTTAAGAAGAAAATACTAGAGAGCAATTACATGGTGGATCCTAACTTTATCTACATCCTAGAGCTAAACTAATTAGCTACACATGATTCTAGAAAGCAATAAAATCTAATTTAGAAAGCAAATAAATCTATACTAGAAAGCAATTAAATCTATCTAAAAAGCAAATAAATATTAGCAAGTAATGGTTTACCTCTGGAGCACGGTATTGTGGCCGCCACCCCTTCAGCAAAACCTTGATTTTATTAATGAAAGACGAGTACAAAATAAATCCTACTCTACATTAACTACTGCATAAAAATACAAGGATACGATCAATATATAGGCTTCGGAAATTCAAACCCAATTATAATACAATTATGAAACTAAACGATTATAACGAAGCCGTGAGAGAAAAATCCACGTGTTACTCCACTATTGGGCCGCCAATTGGCGGCTAAAACTGCTACATAGCAGCTAAGGTATAGCCAATAGCTCTGATTTTTCTCATACGCGTGTATCTTATCTTTTGTACTTGAGTTTCCCGACTGTATTTGACTTTTACTCTCTGAAGCATCATAGTCTTGTAGTTTTGTTCACTTTAGTAACTTTTCGGACTTTGATTTCCTACTCCAACTTTGATTTCATGTCATCTCCTTGTGCTAATCGGATTACCTGTAAAAGACACTAAAAATACCCGAGTAGAATTTATTTATATACAAAAGTAGATAAAATATGGGAGGAAAAATACAATATATGATATTCATTACTCCCCATATTCATTCTTACAGAAATTACATTTCACTTTATTGGGTTTATTGGGTACTTTTTTTCCCATTCCCAAGCTGAATTTTTACCTCCTCGCTTCTCTTAGACATTGGAAGCACCAGAAGATGACATCATTCAAGGTATTTCTGACCTCAAAAATTAATAAATAAAGACAAAAAATTAATTGATTAAATAGCTAAATAATTGTTGCACTTAATTTATATTAACTTAATCTATTTAAGAATTCAAGCTTTTACTAATATAAATAAAGTTAATAAACATAATCTAAGTTAAAAAACAATCATATAAATAAAGTTAATAACATAAATAAAGTTACTAATTTATATTAACTTAATCTAATTAAAAATTCAAGCTTTTACTCATATAAATAAAGTTAATAAACATAATCTAAATTAAAAAAAAAAATCATATAAATAAAGTTAATAACATAAATAAAGTTACTAATTTATATTAACTTAATCTAATTAAGAAATCAAGTTTTAATGTAACTTGTAATTCTTTTAATTGCACATGCTATAATGTAACTTGTAAGGATATGAAACTCATACATACAAAATCATTGAATACACACAAAAATAGTGAATTCATATTAATACAAATTTACACACAAACTCATACACACAAAATCAGTGAGTACATATAAATAGTAAATTCTAATACAAATTTACAAATTATAAGTTATATTATAAGTTAAAACACTGGTATTTACTAGTATGAAACTCATACCATACAAAATCAATTAAAACACTGGTATGAAACTCATACACACAAATTATATTCATGTTAATACAAATTTACACACAAACTCATACACACAAAATCAGTAAATACACATAAATAGTAAATACTAATACAAATTTACAAATTTTATCTACCATGAAACTCATACACACAAAATCAGTGAATTAGAACCACTGATTCACACTGAATCAGTGATTCTAATTCACTGTATAATACAATCACAAACTCAGCCCTCCCAACTTAAGAATTCACCTCAAATTACACAAAAAAAATTCTAACATAAATTGCAATCAATTAAACCTAAATAGCACAATTATAAAATAAATTGAAGAAATTTGTAACACTAAATCAAATTAAAATGAAAAAAAAAACAAAGTTCACTTACCTGGCCGGCGGCCACTGCCCCACTGGAGAACGGTGAGCACCCTTCGAAGACTCCCAGACTGGGAGAAGAGCAATCGGAGAGCGGAGAAGAAAGAGAGAGAAAATGAGAGAGATTTATGGCTCAATTAGGAAATTAGGGTTAGGGTTCGGGCCGTTCGGCGCGATCGGCCGACGATCGCGGGGAGAGAACAAGAGAGAGAGCCAGAGAGTGGGAGAAGAAGAATCGGAGAGAGATTTAGGCTGGTTTGGGAACCTAGGGTTAGGGTTTGGTCGCGGGAACGATCGATCGCTCGGATCGCGCCGGGAGAGAAAGAGAGAGAGAAAACGCGAAAACCTTACTCTTTCTCTCTCCTCCTGACCCGTTTTATTTCTTAACGGGTCGGATTTTAACGGGTTAATGGGTTTAATCCGTAACCAAAATCCAAAATCCATTAACTGATATTAGCTAATACCAGCCGGTATTTCTCATCTCGATACCGGCCGATATATCACCACGTGGCCGATATATCGGCCCATACCGGTCCAAAATGATAAACGGTAAAAAAACTCCCATATCGTCTTGTTTCTTCAATTTTACCGATATACTTGTATATCGGCCGGTATTTAAAACACTGGTTAAGACCCATGATCTCCACGAGAAAATGGATCAGGATCCCCATGATAATAAGGGGAAACTACCATTTTCTGCTTACCAGAAAGATGACTCGGAAAACAAGGTTCCTCTCACTTGTACGATGAGGAGGAACCTAACAAAAAGCAAGGCTCGCGCTCTCCGTAGGGCCATGAAGCAACAGAAAACTGTTGAACCACAATTGTGAGGACCTACCATTCAAGTATGGAGGCCAAAAAGCAAAGTAGTGGCTCCAGATAAGAAGAAAAATCAAGATGCAGAATGGGTTTCCTACAAGAAACAGCGTACACACACTAAATTTATTTATAATTACAAACACGGAGTTTACATTCGCATTCCTCTAACCAAACGAGGGCCCCATCCTCATGCCTCGGGAGGAAAGCGTGATTTTCACGATCACGTTCTTAAAAATAGGCGCGAACCCCAAATTCGCGTGCCAACGGGAAAGCGCGGTTTTCAGAAGTGCGCTTCCGAAGAAGAGTCCACTCTCAAGGTAGAAGCTCATTCACCTACTATTCCAGTTAAAGTAAAATTTGCTCCTGGGATCTTTAAGGGAATAAAGACTCCTATTCTAAAGATATCTTTTGGAGGTAATGCCACCGCCACTAATCAAATGGGTTCCAATACAAGAGTTCTCAGAGAACTTCTTAACAAAAAGAGAGAAGAATCCCGAGTATCCCATTGTCATTGTAAATGATTGATCCATGCAGTGCTATCACACTGTCATTATATGGCTTCTCCTGCTAAACAGTCGGTTTTAAATCAACTTACAATATCTTTGTCTCCACCGTCAAAGAGAAAACGACGTAACAAATAGGAATTCTGTGAACCCGAATATTCTAAAATGTTATCTAATATGATTAGTTTCGGGAAGAAGAAGAAAAATAAGTCAAAGAATGTCTCTATAAAAGACTCTTCTAACTTTGAACACTCTTCAGGCTTGAAGAGTGTATTCAACGATGTGCGAGGTATTTTCCAAAACACTCGACTTAAAAAGGGAGTAACAACCCCAGTAAATTACAGACAAATGGCTAGAGTTTCTTCTGATGAAGAAGACACAATTAACTCAGTCGTGGCTAAATCCCAAATATCAGATTTATTTCTCGAAGACTCCGTATCCGCATACATGGCACAGAATACTCCGGAGGAGTTCATGCGGAGGATCGATGAGCAAGACAGAACCATCCAATAATAGCAAAATACCATCAATGAGATCAGAGACATGCTTCATATTTTGCTAGAATTGGAGAGAACGAAAAGTAAAGATATGGGAGAATCCTCTTCAAGGGTTCCACTCGATCCAAGAAGTGACAGAGGGAAGAATGCAAAAGAAGAAGTTCACATCCCCCCTACAAATGAGAATGAAAATAATGAGAATCGCCACGAAGATGAAGATAATCACTCCTGCATTCCCATCACCAAGAAGGAGCCCTAAATCAAGAAGGAAATGCAAACACCGCTTGGATGGAGAACTTTTAGAATCAATTGAATGCTTTCGTGCACAAGAATGATTTGCAAGAGTTGGGGTTGTGAGGCCATATCCAGTGGAATAGAAAAATATACCGTTCCCAGAGAATTACAAACCATTGAAACTCAAGTCATTCGATGGTAAAGGCTCGCTAAATCACCACCTTTACTATTTTAAATCTCAAACAGGGCATTTAACTGGAAATGACCCGATCATTACGCGAGTGTTTGTTAGTACCTTAACAAGGCTAGCATTTGAATGGTTCTGGAGATTGGAACCGGGAACCATCAACTCGCGATGATATTGAGAAAGCCTTTTTAACAAAGTTTTATGAAGATGACATGGAGGTTTCGATACTAACGCCCTTGGCTACCAAGCAGAAGAAAGAAGAATCAGCTCGAGATTTTATAAAAATATTTAGAAATGATTCTCTGAGATGTCTGTATGGGATGCCAGAGAAGACCTTGGTAGAGACCTATCGACATAATCTCTCAACCAAAGTTCTGGCCAGAATGGGAGCCGTAAAATCCTCAAGTTGGAAAGATCTTTCGTTGCAAGCTAAAGAAGTTGAAGAGATTATGCAGAGACTCGAGGACGAAGAAGGAGGAGAAAAACAAAGACAAAATAATAATCCTAGGTCTCGATCCAAGGGACACAAAGGGAATGAAATAATGGTGGCTTATACTCCGCAGTCTGCAAAGTCTTCTCCAAAACCTCCTCCTCAATCACGGACTCCTCAAAAGCAATACTCTTTCAAAGATGAGCACACCAAAACCATTTTCAATTTGCTCATGACGAAGAATATGCTAAAGCTACCAAAGTCTAAACACGCTGAAGAAGCAAGAAATGTTAATGATCCTAATTATTGCGTATATCACATGATCATTAATCATCCTACTCAGAATTGTTATGTCCTTAAGGACAGAATTCAAGCTTTAATTGATGCTAAAGTCATCAAGTTGTAAGAGTACCAAAAGAAGGTAACCGCGAATATGGTGACTTTCAGATTCGGAAAAGCACCAGATAGGATAGAGTCAACTGTTTAAGATGGAGTGCAACCCATTTCCAAAGGCATGATGAAAATCATAAACTATGATCCTCATTAGCAGCAAAAGAAAAGATTATGTTCTTTTGAAACCGATAAGAGAGAAATAATGTGGGTGCATCCAGATCTTCTTAATGATAAGCAATGGACTTCGAGCTCATCTGAGAAGAAGCGAAAAGAAAAGACTCTTACTTCTAACGCTGTTATTGCAATCCCAGAAGATAATACAAATGTTCCTACTCTGACGGACTCAGAAGAGGAAGCTAAAGATTCTCTGGCGAATAATGTGGATTAGCCTACCTCTGGGACCCGTTCAGGGAAAGACTACTTGAAGAACTACGATCAAGGAGCAGAACCTCAACCACCTCCAGAGAAGAACAAGCAAAAGAAGCTCAAATTTGATAAAGCTCTCAAAAATAGAATTAAAGAGGTTGCAGAAGGGTCCAAGAAGCCATTTCAGTTTGACATATTGACGCAATTGGCCAATATTCCTACAAGGATTACTTTGTATGAGCTCCTAAAGCTCTCTAAACAAACCAGAGAAGTCTTAAGAGAAGCTTTGTAAGATTCCGAGGTGTTTCTGGTGCAAATGTCCAAAACAATTGAAAAAGAAGAAGAGGTCTGTACAGTATGTCGTCAAGCTTCTAGAGAAAAGATCCCTTACAAAATTTTCTCTTCGGAAGATATGCAGGTCAAAAATAACAAGCATCATCACCCTTTGTATTACAAAGGATACATAGGGGTCGTCAGAGATCGATCGCATCCAAGTTGATCCTGGATCTGCTCTGAGTATAATGCTGAGAAGAGTGTTACAATATCTTGGGGTCCCTATGAGAAGATTAGCGACAATGAATGCTACCATCTTTGGATTTAATGCCAATGGTAGTAAACCGTTGGTCAAAATAAAGTTAAAATGCCATATTGGTGATTTGAAGATGGAAGTCACATGCTACATGATAGATACTGACACGTCTTATAATGTTTTGCTTGGAAGGCCTGGATCCATATCAATCTCATTGTTCCGTCTACACTTCATCAGTGCATAAAGTATGTGGATAACAATGGGAACGAGAAGACTTTAGTGGCAGAGAAGCAACCCTTTAAAGGAGTTGAAAACTATTTTATTGATGCGTTGCTATATCAAGACACATTTGATGCCTTAGAACAACCTGTTCCAGAGGCGTTGGATAGTGGCGACGAGGCTAATACTGAATCAGGATCCGAAAATTTAAAATCTGATGACGTAAGCTGGGACGGAGAGCCTATTGTAATAAACCTTAAAGGCCTTGATGTAAATGACACCGCCCATTCTGACGGTGGGTGGATAATAAATTAGGATATAGAATTTACTTATTCTTCGGGTGTTGATTCTGAACCCTCAAATACTAGTGCTGATGTGGTCAGTGATCACCAAGATAAAATATACTCTTTGGCTTCTTTTCAAACACCCATCTGATCATCCTTTTATGAACAAAGTGATGACGATGGAGATGCGAATGAAGCCATTTTTGAAGTTCTTCCTAAGGACAAAATTCAAAAACCTATAATATTCGGAAAAGCAAATGATAAAGGTAAAGCAAAATATTTAGGTTCTGAAGAAGAACCAAAAAATCCCGAGTTCTTCCATTATGATGAAAATTTCCATAAGTTAATTAGAAAAATATGATACAACCTAGCCAAGGGCAGGGGTGGAATTTCGGAAAAGGAAGGAAAGCGATCCTTTAACCCTTTGTTCCAAAAGAAAAAATATCAGATTACTACCATAAAACTAATAGGGGATTGGGATATATTACCACTTTCGAAAATCTTTCAGATGAGAAATATGAAGAAAGACAACCAAGTTATTCATCAGAATCATCCTGCTGGGATTCAGATGTGAGTGTCGGCATCATTTTTCGCAAAGCTTTTGTTAACATTGTCTCCGCAAACCAGGAAAACGAAGACATTGATGAAATACCGCTAATCAAGGATGATTCTTGGACAAAATATTTTAATATGAAGTGGGAAACTCAGTTTGAACAGCAGGAACCTCCAACTAAAGATAAAGTAATCCAGATAAATATGGGTGATGAAACTAATCATGAGCCCATATTTATAAGCGAAAATTTATCTTCGAAAGAAAAAGAAGAGATGATGTCCCTCGTTAGAGAATATATTGATGTCTTCGCTTGGAATTATGAAAACATGCCAGGACTAGACCCAAAAGTCGTAGTTCATAAGTTGAATATCCGACCAGATGCAAAACCAGTGAAGCAACAACAACGAAGATTCTGTCTAGAAATTATGGAGAAAATCGAGGTTGAAATTAAAAAGTTAATCGAATCGGGTTTTATTCACGAAGAACAACATTCTGACTGGATCGCAAATATAGTTCATGTAACTAAGAAGAATGGAAAGATCAGGGTTTGTATTGATTTCAGAGACTTGAATGAAGCATGCCCGAAGGATGAATTTCCATTA
Organism: Dracaena cambodiana; assembly: GCA_036321105.1. Lineage (NCBI taxonomy): Eukaryota > Viridiplantae > Streptophyta > Magnoliopsida > Asparagales > Asparagaceae > Dracaena > Dracaena cambodiana. The sequence goes on from JAYEPQ010000015.1 coordinate 19,175,109, forward strand.
CCCATTACAGATGTCATGATAGACAACACTTATGGTTATGAATGCATATCGTTTATGGATGGATTTTCATGATACAATCAAATCAAGATCTACCCTAATGATGAAAGGCATAGATCCTTCAGAACACTACTTAGAGTATACTGTTATACAGTCATGCCATTTGGTTTAAAAAATATTGGCGCCACATACCAACGTGCTATGAACAGATATTTCAAGAACATCTGCGAAAGATAGTAGAATGTTATGTAGATTATTTGGCAATTAAAAGCAAAAACAAGAATGATCATCTTCGTGACTTGAGAACAATGTTTGATCTTATGCGAAAATACCAGTTTAAGATGAACTCTACTAAATCTTTTCTGGGGGCTTCTAGCGGAAAATTCCTTGGTTTTGTAGTTACTTTTTAAGGAATTCATCTTGATCCAGACAAAATTAAGGCAATCCAAGACATGCAGCTCCTAAGAATCTCAAAGAACTAAGAGGACTATAAGGTAGATTGACGTACATCTGCAAATTTATATCAGATTTATCTGGAAAATGGCAACTTTTCACAAGATTGATGAAGAAAGGGATGTCATTTATTTGGGATAACGCATGCCAAAAGGCCTTCGAAGAAATCAAGAAATATCTCACTAGACCGCCTGTACTCGGAGCTCCAGTCTCAGGAATACCTTTCCTGTTATATGTGAGGGCTATGTATCATTCCTTGGGAGCTTTATTGGCGCAGAAGAATGAATTATGGCATAAACAAGCTATTTGTTACCTCAGCAGAATGATGGTTGGGGCTGAACATCGATATAACCCAGTGGAAAAGGAATGTTTAGTTTTAATGTTTGCTATCCAGAAAATGCGATACTATTTAGTTGGGCAAACTATCCATATTATATCGAGAGTTAACCTCTTAAGAATACTAATAACTAAATCAGGGTCATTAAATTCAAGACTATCCAATTGGGCTATTTTGCTATCACAATATGATATGCATTTTATCCCCTAAAAATCAATCAAGGGACAGGCTATAGCTGATTTTTTGACCGAACACCCAATTCCAGCATCTTCAAAATTGTATGAAGAAATTCCTGATGACCTAGGTGAAGGAAGTTCAGTTCCGAAAGACGACATTTCACGAGAAGATATTGAAGTGAATGCTGTTACGGAGGATGTATGACAGCTTTTCTTCGATGGTGCCCCTAGGATGAGACCCAAAGGAAAAATGGTAGCAGGGGTGGGAGTTGTCTCTATCTCTCCTTACAACCACATCATTCCTCGAGCATACTCATTGATAATTTCATGTTTCAATAAATGTTGTTAAATATAATGCCCTAATGATTGGTTTTAAAATAGCTAAACAATTGGGGGTAAAATATCTAGAAGCATATGGAGATTCCCAACTTGTCATAAATCAAGTTAAGAGGGAATATGATGTTAAAAATAAAGATTTTCTGTGATATTATCAAGCAATAATCAAGATAGTTTATAGTTTCGATGGCTTCTATATCAGTCATGTAAAACGCATCAGAATAGTTATGCAGATTCACTAGCTTCCTTAGCTGCCACCTTAGCGTTACCCAAAAACGCTAGGAAACGAGTAACAATGGAAAGTAAGAAATTGTTCTATCCGAAGAATGAGCTTGAAGCAGAGTTATAAAGGTAAAAGGCAAGTGAAGTATATGCTTTTGAGACAAATCTCGAACCAAGAGATTGGTGATTTCCTTACATAAATTATGTTTTTTATGGAATATTGCCAGAAAATCCTAAAGAAGTAAGAGCAATTCAAAGAAAAGTTATTCGATTCTATTATAATGCCGAATTTCAGACATTATATAGAAAATCCTATGATGAAATTTTATTTCGTTGTCTTTTCAATAAAGAAGCTCAGGAAGCACTCAAAAAAACTCATAATGGCATCTGCGTAGCACATCAACCAAGACCAAAACTTTGGGATAGACTCTAAAGAATGAGTTATTATTGGCCCAAAATAATGACAGATGTGGTCATCGATGCGAAGAAATGTAGAGTCTGCCAAATACATACAGACTTCATACATCAAACTCCGAAATATCTCCACCCGACGGCTACATCATGGCCATTCGAACAATGGAGAATGGACATTATTGGATCAATTTCCCCACCATAAACAAGAGGACATCGGTTCATATATACTAGCTATAACAGACTACTTCTCAAAGTGGATTGAAACTATTTCTCTAATCGAAGTAAAGTCATCAGATGTAATCAAATTCATTAAACATCATGTGCTATATCGCTTCGAAGTGCCTAGGAAAATTATTCATGACAACGAACCTCAGTTCGTGAGTCAGTCATTCTCTAGATTTTGCAATAAATATAGAATTGAAAATGTGGTTTCTTCTCCATATTATCCTACAGTCAATGGTTTGGAAGAAACTTTCAACAAAACTATTGTAAAACTCCTCAAGAAATTTGTTTCATCCAACCAAAGAGACTGAGATGAAAATCTTGGAGAATGCCTTTGGGCATATCGCACTACTGTCAGAACTCCTACTAATGTTACATCATTTTCTTTAGTATATGAGTCTGAAGTGATCTTGCCATTGGAAATCCAAATTTCGTCATTACGAGTTGCATTAGCAACCAAAATGACATAAGAAGAACAACATCAACAGAGACATCTAGAGTTAAAAGCTATGGATGATAAGCGGCTGGAAGCTCAACAAAATATCAAACTTTACCAGGTGCGGATTTTCAAAACCTTTAACAAACAAGTCAGGCAGAGAACTTTCAAAAATGGTGATCTGATCCTCTCAATAAGGAAACCGATCATAACTAATTAATCAAAAATCCAAAGAAAAATTCCAGCCAAAATGGAAAGGGCCCTTTGTCATTGATGTAGTCTACTCTAATGGCGCATATCGGTTGGTAAAATCAAATGGTGACAAAAAAATGATGCCAATCAATGGAAAATTTCTGAAGAAATATTTCTCTTAATAAAATTTGTGGAGCACCAGCTGAATCTTATGTCTCTGAAATTTAGAAGAATAGCATGGGTAGCTCAACACAAATAGCGAATCAAACCCGTTTGTAACTGGGGGTTCGCTAAAGATCCTCTAAGACTTATCATAATAAAATCCTACCTTTGATTTTGGACCAAACAGCTTGAATCGGGAACTTTCACAATATCGTGAATCAAATTTTCTTTTCCTCCAAATTTGCTAAGTTAAAATTATCTGTAGCGAATCAAATTTCCCTTTCCTCCAAATTTGCTAAGTTAAAATTACCTTTGGCGAATCAAAATTTCCTTTCCTATAAATTTGCTAAGTTAAAATTACCTCTAGTGAATCAAAATTTCTTTTCCTCCAAATTTCCTACGTTAAAATTACCTCTGGCGAATCAAAATTTTCTTTCCTCCAAATTTGCTAAGTTAAAATTACCTCTGGCGAATCAGATTTTCTTTTCCTCCAAATTTGCTAAGTTAAAATTACCTCTGGCGAATCAAATTTTCTTTTCTCCAAATTTGCTAAGTGAAGATTACCTCTAGCGAATCAAATTTCTCTTTCCTCCAAATTTGCTAAGTTAAAATTACCTCTGGCCATTCAAAAGTTGTTATATTACAAGTCATTGAACAGCATAAACTTTAACTTTATCATGAAAGTTGACAGTTACTTCTATCCTGACTCAAGAAATTTACTCATTCGCAGCAAAATTTATTTTTGGGCGATTGAATAATAACTTCATATTATCAAGTTAACAATTACTTCTGAACTATATCCTCAGAAGTCAATACTCATCAAGTTAATAGTTACCTCTGATGATCAACATCAAAATCATTCATCAAGTTAACAATTACCTCTGATGATCAATATCAAAATCATTCATCAAGTTAACAATTACCTCTGATTTAATGACAATAAAATTCTAAAAAAAATCTTTATTCATTATCAAATCAAAATTACAAAGAGTTCCTTGACATCATACAATCAATGAAAATGAGTACAAATCATTGAGTCAAGTGAACATTAAAATTTTTCGTCAACATCTATAGGATGGCTTCATTAGTAAAGACAAAAAGTTTGCTTCTGTAGCCTCATCCTGCCAATGGTTAAGGACCTCTAAGTTGGTTCGCTCAGTCATGATCAATATCACTAGTGATTTGATTAGTTCAAAACTGGGTGTACCAAATTCATATTCCCAAGTGTACAACTTGAGGGATTCTGAAATTGAGAACCGCTCGCAGAGGTACCAGAAGACGAAGCTTTTCTCGTCATCTTCTTCAGACTAACTTCAAGAAATTTTTTATTTGAAGAAAATTGAAGACTAAAGAAGATTAAAGATGAAAGGTGATGAAAACCTCGGAGAGAAGTTTAGAGTCCAAATCTCTCATAAAACGTTAAAAAATACTTTACCTGATGAGGTCGGGATTTTATAGCAGATGATTTGACGGACAAGATTTCCAGATAGACGTGATCTCTGAACCAAATCTCGTGAGTATCTTCTCATTTAATGAAACTCAAAGAACGTCTTAATATCTATGCCTAAAAAAGTGACAACTTTCTGGATTTACTGCATAAAAAGGAAAACTTGTGATTCTAATACAGAGTCATGCTCCCTTTAAAAAAGTGAAATCCACGATTCTAATATAGAGTCTTGCTCTCTTCAAAAAAGGAAACTCGCGATTCTAATGCAGAGTCGTGCTCTTTTCAAAAGAGTAAGATTCGCGATTCTAATACAGAGTCATACTCTCTTCAAAAGTGCGAAATCCGCAGCTCTAATATAGTATCTTATCCTTTTCAAAAGTATAGAAGTCCGAGATTCTAACACAAAGTTCTGCTTCTTCTCAAAATATGAAATCCACAAAGATGATGTTCTTGCCAAATTATCCAAAGTAGTCCAAAACATCTCCAAAACCGTAGAGTTTTGAAAACTTTGGAGGGGGTTTTGTTGGCTAAATTTCCTGCTAAAGAAATCATCTATATGAAGAGAGATCCATAAATGAAAAAAAGATTACTTTCGCGAGTCATACTCTATTTTCTATAAAAACTGAAAGCACGATTCATGAATAAAGTTGAAGCACAAATCACTTTCCCAAGGTTTGCAAACCTAATAACAGGGATGGACCCAATAAAGTCTTGTCATCTTGTCCAAAAGCAGCAAACAAAGTCATTACAATCTAGTTGAACTGCAAATCTAAAGTTTGAGATTCGTGTTCTAAATACAATCAAACAGATCCACGAATCTAAAGTTCGAGATCCACATTCCAGTCACAATCAAATGGAGCCGCGAATCTAAAGTTCAAGGTTTGTGTCCTGGTCATAATCAAAGGAGCCGCGAATTTAAAATTCGATATCCGCATTCCAATCACAATCAAATGGAGCCGCGAATTTAAAGTTCGAGATCCGTATCCCGGTCACAATCAAAGGAGCTGCAAATCTAAAGTTTGAGATTCGTGTTCCGCATTTCAGTTACGATTTAGAGGATTGAAGACGCCGGTTACAAATTCTGGAGATTTAATACAAATTTACCAGATCAAAAGGTGGTAAATTAATACTCAAATCGTGGAGGCCGACAGTTGGACGGTTATATCAGCTCAAGAGTCTCCAAATCTGTATAAAAGCCCAAACCAAGGCAAAAAAAGGGACTGGAAAGTAGGAGATCAATACGATATAGAGAGTCATCTTTCACCCGAGTGTTGTTGCTGTCAAGAGTTCAAAACCCTAGCCAACTAGAAAAAAATTTCGTATGGACTGTCAACGGAGAGCAGGATCATCCTCCACAGTTACTACATAACCCAGTTTTAAATAAAGAGGAAATTCAACTATTCTCATTTTCTGTAAACGGAAAACCATTTGAAATTGTAATTTTTTATTGAGAAAATTCAATAAAGAATCATTTACAATTTCATGTGAACACCAATGTCTAGTGGTCCAAAGTAAGTTTTATCTACCAATTAAATGCATGGTATGTTATTCGTGACTTTCTTTATTCCTTCATTATTTTTTAAAATAAAAAAAATTAGATTCATTATTTTTCTGGAGATCATAGTTAACAAAAGGCATTGAGATTGAACAAAGTATAAAGACCAATTGGATGGTTACATGAATGAAGGTATTAACCGGAAAAAACTTTTCATTCTCATTCTTCTTCTTTCTTGATATTAATCTAGCTCAACTTTATTTAGGTATTATTAATTTATTTTATATTAGCATTAGAAGAGCTTAAATCTCAACATGGAGATATTAAATATTATTTATATAAAAAAAATTTATCATATCATGTACTATCTTTAGCTAATTTTATAACTTTATTTGATACTTTTTTTATGAGATATATACAAAACTTTACATCAGTGATTTTAAATTCTTCAAAAAATATAGAAGTCTTCTAAACAAAAATGGAGTGTTAAATCGTTTGTTTAAATTAGTTAGCTGAATATCTAATTTTTTATTGACACGATTTGTAATGAAAACCTACTTTTTATTTGTAAAATCCTATGCCATATTTTTCCATTTAACATCAAATGGTTATTTTGAGTACACACTTTATGTTGGTTAAACTACATTTACATTAAAAGAAATTAATTCATCTAAAAAATTATTATGTTTTTATAAATTTAACAAAATATGAAATGTTACTAAGCAAAATAATATGAGAAAAATTGGCCAATTAGGAAATAAAATGATTATAAAAAGAAGAAATATTTTTAAAATTAAATTTTCTTTCATTATTGTTATCTTTAAAATAAAATAAAATTCTTTACCTTTTTCTTTCTTATTGCCTAATCAATTTCTCTTTCTTTATCCTCATGACTCATCTCCTTCATCCTCCAATCATATCTTTTCCTTATTTTTAAAGTTTTTTGGACGAATTTATTCTCATTTCATAAAATCTTATTTAAATTATTTTACATCATATATTCTCTTTTCGATCTAATATGTATTCTCACATTAATTTATAGTTAGCAAACATAAAATATCATATTACTTCATATTATCAATTTTTCCTGATTATTGGTAAGAACATTAGAACCAACCATATTTATAAATCTTTCCCTTTTCAAGCTCTCTCTATACCATTTATCACATAGTCTCTATTTTTTTTCCCTCAATGAATCAATTCTGGATGGAGATTTTAAAATTATTATCTATCTATAATTTTCCACATTTTTATGATATCTTTTAATTTTTTTTTTTTTTTTTGCTTTAAACAATTTTCTTTCCTAAAACTTAATATTTAACCCAATACATGATATGTTTGAATGAATTATTTAAATATTTAATACGCAATGAGTATGATCATTCATGTGAATATGATGATAAAATTCATATATCTTGATCATATGGAAATAAAGTATCATCGTGATAAGTGTGTATTTGGTCCTAAATCTTGATTCCTGAATCTCTGCTCTCGTAAAAGGATATGTACACAGTCTGACTTGATAAGCCATGTATTTTCATTAATTCATATATATCGTATATTATTAACTTGGGGATTGAAAAACTATATAATAGATAAGAACTGTATTGTACAAGGATTTTGTTGGTCAATTTCTTAATTGAGACTGAAATTTTTTTACTGCAGCTGTATGGGTGATTACTTGATCACCGATTGATAATTGAGATTCAGAGTGGTATGTCCGTTATTGTAAAATAGTACGAGAATTGACTTGTTATGCCTAATGGCATGTCATAGTTCAGCGCCATGAGTATTGAGGCCGGGTCTCGGGTATGCACGGGCACTTGTGTAATATGAAAAATTACACGCCATCTTATCCATCATTTAATTTCAAATACTAATAAGGACATTGACTAGACTTGATATTTTTACAAGATATTTATTGCTATTTGCAAATGACATGCGAAGTTTTGCTTATTCTATTTTTTATTATTCACATAACGCATTTAACACAATCACAATTTATTTGCATGCTGTTTATCCCTAGTACTGTAATAGTACACATATATTTTTCCTTATGTTACTTACTGGGTTTAATCCACTGAGTTCTGAACCCAGGTTTAGAAGACGAATAAGGAGAACTAGTCCAAACTGAAGACCCATACTTCATTGGTCAGACCGACTAATAGTAAGCAATGAAGTACCTTCTGGAGAACCTTCGTATATTTTGTTTGTATTTTCTTTTGTCTGCACACTATTTTTCTCTTTAATTCTTTTGTGCTCATATTTAGAGTTGTGTGTCATCCTATGTAATTAACTTTTTGTATGAATATAATCATTTTAGTTTCAGACATGTTATTTATTCATCTGATAGTGGCAATAGTTACTGTTGTTTCCAAGATTCTGCCATTGTTGGGTAATGTAGTGCAATTTTAAGTAGCGCTATCTGTTTTGGAAAGCAGCTGAAAAACGAGGGCATGACAGGGTGGTATCAAAGCCTAGATTTAGGTGGAAAACCACATGACAGCTGCCACATAAGAATATGTCTGTGACTTATTCTTGATAATTATTCCGTATCTTTTGACATCATCTAATCTAGTATTGTGCATGTCCTATTATTTCCTATTTGTTTGAGATATCTATCTTAAATTTCTTTTATTGATTCCTATTTAGTCTGTTGTGGAATAATATCGATCCAATTTTCGACCAATATGTCCCTTAGTGATTAATGATAGAGAAATTTTTTGTCAACTTTCTAATTACGAATGGAAGAGGATATGATATTATCTTTGGCATTGATTGGTTGAGTACCTTCCATACTGTGATAGTTTTAGGAAAGGAAGAGTAATATTTCAGATTCCCGGTATTCGGAATTTGAATTTGTTGGTGAAAGTCAATTTCTAAAACCGGCTGAATCTAAGGTGTCTCCAAAGGAAGGAGTTTTGGAAGTTATGGAAGTAGGAGAAGTAATGATCCAGTAATATCAGAATTCTTATATATATTTCATGAGGAGATAGGCTACCACCGGTAAGAGCAGTGCAATTTACTATTGATATTATTTCTAGAGCTAAACCAATTTGTAAATCACCTTATCAAATTGGAATTGTAGAATTAAAAGAAGTTAAGAGACAAGTAGATGGGCTATTGAAATTGGGTGTTGTGATACCTAGTGTTTCACATTGGAGAGCTCCAGTGTTATTTACCTGAAAGAAGGATATAAGGAGTCAAGATCGTGTGTGGACTCTAGGGATTTGAATGTAGTAACAATCAAGAATAAATATCCATTATCAAGGATAAGTGATTTAGTTGATCAATTGGGAGGAGCAAGAGTATCATCGAGAATAAATCTTTGTTCTGGATTACATCAAGTAAGCGTCTGAACAGAAGATATTCTAAAATTGCATTTAGAATCAGACATGGTCATTATGAATATTTGGTGATACCATTTGGAGTGACTAATACTTCAGCAGTATTTATGAATTGGATAAATTATATTTTTGTAGAATGAGAAAAATTACCCTCGAACTAATTTGAAATCCGAGTTCGAGTCCGAATCCGAAATTCGAGTCCGAGTGCGAATTTGAAATCCGACTCCGAATCCGAAATCCGAGTCCGAATCCAAATTCAAATTAAATAATAATAATAATAATATAAATAATAATAATAAATAAAAATAAAACAAAAAAAAATGAAGAAAGAGACCTTGTGAGCCTTGCGGGCACGCGGGCGTCCGGGAGGCTCAGGTGGCCAAAAAGCCACCAAAGAGAAAAGAAAAGAAAAAAAGAAAAAAATCCTCTATCTCTCTTTCTCTCTACATAATTTATTTGGCACCGCCTCGAATAATTCAACAAATTCTAATTAAACTCAAATTCTAATCAAACTCAAATTGATTTTTTGATACAGAATTCTAAATTAATTTCTATTTGAGTTTGATAACTTTGTAAATTCTAATTAACTCTGATTGATTTTTGGATGCAGGATTCTAATTTAATGCTGTTTGAGTTTGATAATTTTATAAATTCTAATTTGAGTTTAATTGATTTTGGGTGCAGAAACAGGACTTAGAGTTTGATAATTTTACAAATTCTAATTTGAGTTTAATTGATTTTAGATGCAGAAACAGGACCCGATTCAATGAACCTGGAGCAAATCAAGAGAAGATTCGAATATCTCATCAAGATTACAAAAAGATATCGATTCTATCTATAAGAAAATCTGATCTCGATTCTATCTACAAGGAAACTCTCTCAACAACTTGGGGCCTATAAATACCCCCCAAGAGAACTCAAAGAGCACCTTTGGCCAGATCTCTCTCCTGCATAAGAGTTCGTGCTTCCTCTAAGAATCAGCAGAGAAGAGGAATGAGCTCGCCTCCAACCATCGACGTCAGATTTTCAACGGGGAAAGGACCGATCCCCATAACTGCATCGAATCCCACGATCTTTTGTAAAAAGAGAGTGACGATTTATAAATTCTCTCTGTCTGTTTTTTCTTTATTTCTTTTCATTGTAATCGAAAAAGGAAAAAGAGAAATTTTGATAATCTGAAATTTTTCTCTATTCGATGGCAATGGAAAGATCCCCTATTTTTCCCAAAAATAGACTGGCGACCACAGTGGAAGAGATCTCCTATACAGAAGAGGAGATGGTGGTCCAGTCTGATGTCAAAAAGGTTGGAAAGACGGTCAAGATGTTGGTGATCAAAGTTGAGCAGCAAAAATATGAAGACTACGTATCTTCGAACTCATCGAGTCCATGCCATAAGAGATCTGTATGGTGAGAGCACGAAAAGACTAACTCTGAACAAAAGAACTTCATGGTCTTGCATGACAAGGAAGCGTTGATCAATCAACAGCCCCTTGGACTTCCAAACTATGGTCCATCAATGCCAACTATGCCCTTCTCAATGTTCAGGGAGCTTGCCGCATATGACGCCAAAGGAGAACCTATCGTGGTACAAAAACGGACCAAAATCTGCAACCAAAATCGGAGAGAGCACCATAGAGCACTGAAAGCTCATTTTGCATTCAAGGCCTAGCGGTCATCAGCGTAGCGGTCATCATCCTAGCGAAAGACCACTTGGCAAAATCAGCCTAGCGGTTCTCAGCCTAGCGGATCTCAGCCTAGTGGTCATCAGCTTGGCAAAAGACAACTTGGCAAATATCAACCTAGCAGTCATCAGCGTAGCGGTCATCAGCCTAGCGGTACGCAGCTTGGCTTTAGTCAGCCTAGTGGTCCTCAGCCCAGCGGACCTCAGCCTAGCGGTCATCAGCTTGGCAAAAGACAACTTGGCAAAGATCAGCCTAGCGGTCATTAGCCTAGCAGTTGTCAGCTTAGCGGACCTCAGCCTAGAGGTCATCAGCTTGGCAAAAAACAATTTGGCAAAAATCAGCCTAGCGGTCCTCAGCCTAGCGGATCTTAGCCTAGAGGTTATTATCCTGGAGAAAGACAACTTGGAAAAATCAGTCTAGCGGTCGTCAGCCTAGCGGACCTCAGCCTAGTGGATCTCAGCCTAGCAGACCTTAGCCTAGCGGTCATCAGTTTGGCAAAAGTCAATTTGGTAAAAATCAGCCTAGCGATCCTCAGCCTCGTCAGCCTAGCACAAGTAAATTTCAAAACCAAACTAAATTTAGGCCAGCAAGCGAGGCTAGTTCAACTAAGCCAGCGTTCGAGGCTAGATCAGCACATCAAGCTCGTCCAGTGCTTGAGGCAAGAGTCAAGTCTCAGCCTCGCACAAGAACAGAAGGATGCAAGGCTACCCAGCAGAGTCATGCAAGACATACCAAAATTAATTGTGAACATCGAACCAGACTTGGAGTTGAGAAACATAACTTATATGATTTCTCGGAGCCATCTGTCTGGACAAATAGACATTACTCAAGAAGCAGGTTTCGTCCCCAAAAGACGGTTATATCTGCACCATGTGAAGAAACTCCAGATCTATGGAGGTATCTCACGAACAGAAGGGAAGTCGCACAACCCCATCGGTCATACTGTTGCGAAAAATTAATCGCTGCAGTTTTGACTCGCTATCGCTGTGAAGCCCCGAGAATGTCGGTATTTAGCCGACTATCAGCACAGGAATCTTACATACTGAAGAGAAGATGACCGTAGAGATGAGACTCAGACCAAGAATTGCCCATTTTAACATCAAACATGGTGAATAAAGGCAAGAAACCAGTCACAGAAGCGTATGTCTCCGACATAAAGGCAGAAAAGACCTATCATCACATATGCCTCAAGACAAGTGTGATAGCTCCTCGCAATTACAAAAAACTGGTTGGGGGCTTTGATGAGGAATATGATGAGCTTAGTGATTACTCGACCATAGCAACACCGAGGACGTATGCTTCTTCTCGGTCTGGCATGGGGACAGTTCATATGACCGAGTTGTCGGCCGAGATGAGACAGAGAATTGAGGCACAAGAATGCCTCATCCAGGAGCAACAAAAAAGCATCGATGATCTCAAGGCGATGCTTGCGAAGGTCTTGGAAAATAATCAAAAGAACACAAAAGACAGTGCAGGGGGTTCTTCCTCTTCTGATAAAACTAACAAAGAGAAGGATGAAACAGAATCAAACCATGATAAAACCAAGAAGGATGAAGCTGAATCTAACCGAGACACCGGGGGAAAAGGCAGTGAGAATGAATATTACGTTGATCCTCACGCCGAAAGAATGGAGAAGCTTCAAAGCCAGATAGAAGTCTTGATGCACCGCAAAGGATTATAAGAAACAGAGATTACGAGACCCTACCCGATAGAGTGGAAGTTCGTCCCATTTCCGGCAAAATACAAGCCTCTTAAGTTAGAGTCATATGATGGGAAGGGATCCCTGAACCAACATAGGTACTATTTCTTATCGCAGACCGGCCATCTCATGGGCAATGACCCAGTGATGACAAAATTTTTTGCGAGAACCTGCGAGGGTCTGCATTGACTTGATTTATGCAGTTGCTCCCGGGAACTATCAATGCTTTGTCTGACGTGGAGAGAGAGTTCCTAACTCGCTTCTTCGAAGATGACGCCAAAGTATCCATTTATTCTCTTCTGGCAAATAATCAAAAAGAGGATGAGACAGTTAAAAGCTTCATCGAGTGTGTTCGCGAGATGTCAATACGATGCCCCCATGGCATGTCGCAGGAGACTTGCAAACACAACCTTCAAACTGAGATATTACTCAAAATGTGAGTGGTTGAATCTAAAAGCTGGAAAGAGCTAGTTAAGTAAGGCGAACTAGCTGAAAATCTCATCCGCCACTTGGGAGAACAACGCCCCACAAGAAATGCCCCACAAGGATGACGATATCCTCAAAACTTTTGATCGAAAGGAAAAGAGGCTATGGCAGCGGAAACGCCTCCGCAACAGAAGCCCAAAGATCAGAAAGAGAAAAGTGCGTCCAAGTAGTACCCCGCACCTATCTACGACTTCAAAGACAAGCAAATAGTGATGCTATTTTGCTCAATAGAAAAGGGATGCTCCAATTTCTCTCCAATTCGAGGCCGGAGGAAGCGGTGAAGAACAATGATCCCAAGTACCACCTCTATCATCAGAACTTGGGGCATGCTACAAAGGATTGCTATACATTAAAAAGAAAGATCCATGCACTAATCGAAGCTAAAGTAATCACACTAAAGTCGGAGCACAAAAGGGTGACGGCTAATGTGGTCACTCTAACGGTTGGAACTAATAAGTTTCCCGCAGGAGTGTTCCCGGTGCCTATTGGAAAGATGGTGCTGGTTAATCATGACCCACATAATATGAAGGAAAAATGTCTCTCCCCAGTCATTATGAAGAAAGGTGAGATTATGTGAGTACATTCGGATCTTTTGAACGATGAGCAATGGTCTTCATCAAATAAACAGAAGCTGAGCAAAAGGAAAACTTACCATATGATTTCTGCAATCATCAAAGAAGACCACGATGAGGTAAGTATGTTAACTGACTCCGAAATGGAGGCATTGGCTTTGGCCACTCATCATGATGAGGCAGGCCCATTAGGAATTCGATCGTGGAGGAGCTATCTCAAAGATTACTCCCAAGGGCGGCCTGACGAACCCACCACGACGAATGAGAGTCACCCTCCAAGCAGAAGGAGCTCCGCTTCCAAAAAGGGACAAGGAAGGATGGTGAGGCAGCTGGTGCGCCATTTAAATTTGATGTGCTTGCCCAGTTAGCCAACATCCTAGTCTGCATAACTCTTTACGAGTTGTTGCAATTGTCCAAGACAACCAGAGACGCATTGAGAGAAGCTCTGGCTGACTCTGAAGCCTTTTTGGCTCAAATTACAGAGCCGTCCGTGGACAAAGAGGAACCTTTCCCTCACTGCAACCAAGTGACGAGGCGGGTTCCATGCATTACCTTCTCACCGGATGATATGCAGGTAAAAAACTTTAAGCATAACATACCCTTGTATTATACGGGATACATGGGCTCTCTTAAAGTAGACCGAATTCTCATAGACCTAGGGTCCGCCTTAAGCATCATTCCAAGGAGATTGATGCAGATACTTGGGATCTCAGTTAGCTGACTGACGCCCACCAACACCTCCATCTTTGGCTTCAACTCCAATGGAAGCCATCCCTTGGGGAAGATTCGACATCGCTGCCAGATTGGAAGTCTGAAATCTAAGGCGACATGCTATGTCATCAATGCCAACACCTCTTACAACATGCTTCTAGGGCGTCCCTGAATTCACTCCAACATGGTGGTGCCTTCTACTCTCCACCAATACATGAAATATTGCCACGATTAGGGGACAGTCCACATGTTGATCACTGACAAGTAGCCCTTTAAGGGGGTGAAAAACTACTTCACGGATGCCATGCTGTATAGAGATACAGCAGAGGCATCCGCAGAATTAGCAAAGAATGCTAAATGGGATTACAACAGTGGCAACGAAGCAGACACTGAGCCCGTGTCATCAGAAAGAAGACTGCGAGCTTGAAATAAATCATCTTATAATCAATATTAATGAATTTGATGTAACCAATGCCGCTGATGAGGCGGATGAGTGGATTATCAATGAAAATATAGGTTTTGCTTATATTTCTGTTGTTGCTTCGGACTCTACTCCGTCTTGTACAAGCACAGAAGTAGATAGCACATCTAAGCGGGAGGCTCTAGCAGCATTCTATCTGCCAATACGGTCGTCGTTTGCTGAACAGACTAAAATTCACAATATGGATGGGGCTACTTTTGAGGTGCCCGTTCGATGGCCAGACAAACAGCCGATAATATTTGGGTAGGTTGAGTTGCAGTCCGAACCTACCATAAATAGTGAAAGCAATGATCAAATGGCACCTCAATTTGGAAAAATTCTATTTACACACAGAAATTTACTCATGACGCCCTGATTACTCTTTACATCAAACTCCCATTTTGAAATACTATCAATTTACTCTTGCATCCAAAAAAATTTCAATTCTAACCCTCTTCATTCTCTCTAACTCCTTGCATCGTCCGATCCCAAATTTTTCTAAAATTTTCCGAGTCAGATATTAATTGCCAAGCTAAAAATATGTTGGTCGGGTATTAATACCCGACCAAAGAATCATTTGGTCGAGTATTAAAATCCGACCAGCAGCCGACATCTCCATACAAGTTTTAAAATAGTGCGTGAAGAGTAAATTTCCATGTGCAAATAGAATTTTCTCTCAATTTGGCCATTACGAATTAGTTTCCCATCGAATGATGAAGAAGATGGGTAACAATTTTAATCGCAAATAGGGATTAAATTTTGGAAGAGGACGACGAAATCTTTTGCGTTCGTTTGTCCCACGAGGAAAGAATCCCAATTATTATCATAAAACCCATAGGGGGTTGGGATATGTAACTACTTCTAAATCCTCGGGAAGAGAATATATAGACTCAATTGAATCAGAAAATCCTAAAGAAATAGTAGAATGGGATTCTGATGTTGGTACAAGTGTAATATTCAAGGCCTTTGCTGCGAATATGGTTTTCAGTAAGCCATGAAGAACCAGATGATGTCTAGGCACAGAACATGGATATCAATTGGGATATCAGATTTGAGCAGCGAGAACCGCCAACTAAAGACCAAGTGGTTCATGTCAATATGGGGACTGAAGAAGACCCGCAGCCCATCTTTATAAGCAAGAGTCTCACTCCTCAAGAGAAAGAGAATCTCGTATCTCTTATAAGAGAATACATCGACGTATTTGCATGGAGCTACGAAGACATGCCCGACTTGGACCCACAGGTTGCCATGCACCGACTCAACATTAAGCCGGATGCTAAACCTGTAAAATAGCAACAAAGATGCTTCAAGCCTGATTGATGGAAGCCATAGAGTCTAAAGTGAAGAAGCTAATAGACTCCGGATTCATTCGCAAAGAGCAACACCCTGACTGGGTAGCAAACATTGTGCCAGTGCTCAAGAAGAACGGTAAGATAAGCATATGCATAGACTTCCAAGATCTCAATGCTGTATGCCTAAAAGATGAATTCCCACTCCCCATAACAGATGTCATGATTGATAACATGTGTGGGTTTGAGCGGATGTCCTTCATGGATGGTTTCTCGGGATACAATCAGATCAAAATGTATCCAGAAGGAGAGAAACACACGGCGTTAGAACACTGCTCGAGATTTATTGCTACACAGTAATGCCCTTCGGATTGAAGAATGCCGGCGCTACTTACCAATGGGCTATGAGCGTCATCTTTCAAGAACACTTACGTAAAACCGTCGAGTATTATGTGGATGACCTCACTGTTAAGAGTAAAAAGAAAGAAGATCACATGCAAGACTTGAGGGTGATGTTAGATATCATGAGAAAGTATCTACTGAAGATGAATCCTACCAAGTCCCTTCTCAGAGTATCAAGTGAAAAGTTCTTGGGATTTGTGGTGACTTCAACAGGAATCCATCTTGTCCCTGATAAGGTCAAATCAATAAAAGAAATGTAGCCACCAAAGAACCTAAGAGAACTCAGGGGCTTGAAAGAAAAGCTGACATATATCCTATGGTTTATAGCAAATCTGTCAGGGAGGTGCCAGCCATTCTCGAAGTTCATCAAGAACGGAGTCTCATTCATCTGGGATGAAGATTGTCAACGAGCTTTTGAGGACATTAAAAATTACCTCACAAAACCGTCTATATTAATGACACCTGTTTCAGGAAAGTCTTTTCTCATCTATGTGCAAGCAATGGACCACGCCCTGGGGGCTCTATTGGTTCAACATAATGATCAAGACTAGGAATAGGCAATCTACTATTTGAGCTGGACAATGATTGGTGCGGAGCATCGGTACAGTCCAATCGAAAAAGAGTGCCTAGTGCTATGTTCGCAGTCCAAAAGATGTGACACTACCTAGTCGGCCAAACGATACATGTCATTTCTTGGGTAAACCCACTGAAATTGCTCATGACTAAGCCGGGATTATTAAATGGCCGGCTCGCCAATTGGGCATTATTGTTGTCTCCCTACGACATGCATTTCGTGCCTCAGAAAGTGCCGAAAGGTCAGGACATAACAGACTTTCTCGCCAAGCACCCAGTTCCAGAAAACTCTAAACTCCAGGCTGACATCTCAGATGAAGTCGCAGAAGTCAACGCAACTCTAAAGAACAGATGTGGCAACTATACTTTGATGGAGCAGAAAGAAGAGATGTTGCCAATGTGGGCGTCGTCCTAGTATCTCCCCACAAACACGTAGTACCCCAAGGATACTCGTTAACCAAGCCCTGCATAAATAATGTGGCAGAGTACAATGCCCTTATCACTGGCCTCCAGATAGCTTGGCAACTGGGGGTGAGGTATTACGAAGCATATGGAGATTCAAAACTAGTCATTAACCAGATGACCGGGGAATATGAGGTAAAGTATGAAATCCTCATATCGTATCATCAAATAGGAATGTGACTAGCAAACAAGTTCGTAGAATTTTATATCGACTATGTGCCAAGATATGAGAACACATACACTGATGCCCTTACATCGTTGGCTGTGACCCTCGCCATACCAAGCGGATCAACTAAGCATGTTACCATTGAAAGTCGCAAACTCCTACATCTAGAAGCAATCATGGAAGCAGACGAAGCGAACCAAATTGGAATAAAGTTTGAGCCACGAGACTGGCGTTTTCTACTTGTGGACTATGTGTTGCATGACATCCTCCCCGAGAACCCTAAAGAAGCCGCTTCCATAAGAAACAAGGCCACAAAATTTTATTACAATGCCACGTTCCAGACTTTGTATCGAAGATCTCACGACGGTATCCTACTTCGTTGCTTATCAAAAAGCGAAGTTTAGGAGGTGGTTAAAGAAACCCATGACGGGACCTGCGAGGCCGACCAGTCTGAATCAAAACTCTGGGACCACATTAGAAAATTGGGATATTTCTGGCCCAAGATGATCACAGACGCAGTAACATATGCCAAGCGTTGTCATGCCTGTCTAGTCCATGCTAATTTCATACATCAATATCTAGAGTATTTGCATACGTCAACTCCAGTTGGCCAATCGAGATATGGGGAATAGATATTATCGGACCAATCACTCCGTCATCCTCCAAAAGACATCGGTTCATATTGGCAATAACCTACTACTTCTTTAAATGGGCAGAAGCTGTCCCCATGAGGGAAGTAAAGACAATGGATGTGGTCAAATTCATCAAACACCATGTAATTTACCGCTTCGGCGGGCCCCGACGGATCATCCACGATAATGGACCTCAATTCATTAGTCAAGGCTTTGTGAAATTTAGCAGCAAGTTCAGAATTCAAGATGTGGTTTCAACGCTTTATAATCCATCAGCCAACGATTAGCCGAAGCTTTCACTAAGACTATTGTCAAACTTCTACAAAACTTTGTTTCTTCAGTTGTCGCGATTGGGATGAGAAGGTAGGCGAGTGTTTGTGCTTACCGTACGATGGTGCAAACTCCAACTAAAACTACACCCTTCTTTTTGGTGTATGGTTACGAAGCTGTATTGCCATTGAAGATCCAAATTCCATCCCTGTGGGTAGCACTGGCTACAAATATGACGACTGAAGAAAAACATCAAAAATGGCTCCAAGTATTAGAAGTCATGGACGAGAAATGCCTGAATGCAAAGCAACAAATCGAGTTGTACCAAGCGCGTATCTCGAGGGCATTTAATAAGAAATCTAAACGAAGAACTTTCAAAGAAAGAGACTTGGCCTTAGTTGTCAAAAGACCAATGATAATGACCCACATGACAAAGGAAAAATTAGAACTCAAGTGGGAAGGATCTTTTGTAGTAGAAACCATCTACTCAAATGGAGCCTATCGCCTGATCAATTAAGACGGTAACTGAATGATAATGCCTATCAACGGCAAATTCTTCAAGAAATACTACATCTAGCCACTTTCATAAATAAAGGAGGGAAGGAAAGGCTAATGAATCAACTCCCAATGCTATCAAAAGAACCGGGAAGAGAAATCGACCCTATCATACTAGGGGTAAGAGTATGAAACCGATCGCCAAATACCAAAAGGTAAAGGGGGGAGGGAACGTTTGGCATTTAAGCCCAAACAAAACTCTCAATAACTCATCATGCTAAGAGTAATAATATAGCTAGCCCAACTCAAGCAGCGATTGGTAAAGGCAAATCAAATCCATTCATAAATTGGGGTTTGCTAAAAATCCTATGACAAATTTGTCATAATATTATCCTAAAGATACTCATAACCTAATGCTTCAAAAGAAAAGGGAAGATAACAAGTTTCTTGCCAACCCATCATGCTAAGGTAAAAAGCATGAGCAACCCAATGTCACAAGGCAAAGGGAAGAGGGAACGTTTAGTATTTAAGTCCAAACAAAACCCTCAACAACTCATCATGCTAAGGAGAATAGAATGGCTAGCCCTATACAAATGGCGATTGGTAAAGGCATGTCAAATCCGTTGATAGCTGGGGATTTGCTAAAAATTCCGTGAACCTGTCATGTTAAACTCTCACCTCTAACAGCGAAAATCAAATCGTTTCATCTCAATTCAACCAAATCGTCACGTTAAGCTCTTACCTATGACAGCGAAATTCAAATCGTCTCATCTCAGTTCAACCAAATCTGTCACGTTAAGCTCTTAGTTCTGACAGCGAGACTCAAATTATCTCACTTCAATACAACCAAATTTGTCATGTTAAGCTCATATTTCTGACAACGAAATTTTAATCGTCACACAAATAATACGCCCTATGATCCCAACACGATCACCGGCTATCTGTCAACCAGGCGAGTCACCGGCTCTGTCTGTCAGCCAGGCGAGCTACTCCATAACTTAAATCCAATCATCTTGGTATGTTTAACACTACACCTCTGCCAAAATCTCTTGGTACGTTTTCTGAATACCTCTGCCAAGACCTCATGAGTACGTTTTTTGAACACCTTTGCTCATAGTTTTTTTATCCTAATACGATCACCACAGTACGTTTTCTGAACACCCCCTACTGAGACCTCTTCGGTATGTTTAACAGTACACCCCTACCGAAACCCCTTGGTACGTTTTCTGAATACTTCTGCCAAGACCCTATGAGTACGTTTTCTAAACACCTCTGCTCATGGTTTTCTGACCCTAACCCAGTCACCTCGGTACGTTTTCTGAACACCTATGTTGAGACCCTGTGGGTATATTTTCTGAATATATCTGTCCATGGTTTTCGACACTCACCTTGTCATAATCCAACAATCTATTAAATAGATACCTATTATGATAAGAAAGAATGTGCGGACAACCAAGCGCCCTTGAGGCAAGGGGCAAGAGGAAGCTAAAATTCTTGACCAGTCTTATCATACTGGAGTAGGAACAACCTGATGCTAAAAAAGTAAAGGGGAGAGGTGTCCCGTTGAACATACCAAGCAATCTTGATATGCTCAATAGTGTACCTCTGTCAAAGTTCTGTGAGTACGTTTTCTGAATACTTCCGCTTACGGTTCTTCAACCCCAATTCAAAAATAATTATCGGCTCTGTCTGTCAGTTAGGCAAGTCACCCTTTGGTAGAAAACAATCAATGGCTCTAACTGTCATTCAGGCGAGTCATTAGTTCTGTTTGTCAACCCAAACGAGTCACATCATGTTCAAAAAGTTTAGCTCGCTAAGACACCGTCACTCACTTGGCAAGTTTTATTTTCCATCCACCAATTCCATTAAATATATCAATCACTTTCAAAACGATCAGACACATCAGTCATATATTTGTCTATAATTTTGTAATTCTAACACGATCAATAAGACTTTGTCCGTTATCCAGACAAGTCAACTTTATAATGATTAACCAAACGCGGCGTTCTTCCAATTATGTCGCAGGAATCGTCAATGAGCGGGCATGCTTATAACTCGTGGAGAGATGGTAGGAATGAGTTGTTGTTCATGCAGACTGTAATGGCCACTTTTCATTGTGTTCATTTCACTTCAAAAAAAAAATTAAACTGAATTAAATTAAAAATCTGGAAAAAATAATAATAATAATAATAATTTAAATATAAAAAAAAATATAATGGAGTTGTTGGAGAGAAATCTAAACAGTTGGAGGGATATCAATCTCATCCGAAAAGATTCGTTTGTTGGATCTCAACCAAATAAGTTATATCCTAACCTAAAGATAAATAAAGATCTAAAATCCATTCTCACCTCTCTTCTCTTCTGGAACGCTGGAAATCTTAGGACGTACGGGAAAAAGAAGAGCGGAAGTAAGGAAGGGGAATGACTCAGCCAAAGGTGAGTTTTTGAACTCACTTAACATGCTATGCTTGTTCTTTATATAGTTCCTATTTTATTTAGATGCATACATATTAAATCGAAAATAGTCCTCTAATATTTGTTAAAGTTTGTCTATGAATTTTGTAAAAAAATAGATCTATGAATTTTACAATCGTGATTGATTAAAACATTCATATTATTTTATTTTGGGCGAAGTATATTTGACAAAGAATAAACTAATAATAAGTTAATTCTATTGACTTCTATGCTGATACGCCTCTTTTAGTACTACATCAAGCATCGAAATCTGGTAAATAGTCCACATGTATTTTACCTGAATTTTACATGCATTTTACCTGAATTCTGTGCCTTGATATATGTGTTTCATATTCATGTAAATAGTCCAGATGTTTTTTTCGAATGTGCATGCTTCACATGCATGTAGTTTCCAGCCAGCCTTTAGCTTCATCCCTCATGTAACATTTATATGAAAAAGAGGCCTTTTGAAATTATGTGGAAAATATCTATTTAATCTCTAGACACTTGGGATTTTCATTTCTCAGATTTGTTTAAGGTGCAGTAGAAGTATATAAGAAATAAAAGAGACCTGAAACAACTGTTGTAATGATCAGAGTGACTGGCTAATAAATTAGTAAGACTAACTGGATATTTTGCCCCAGTTTAAAACCCTTTTTCCTCCCTCTATTTCTCAAGCACTGTGTATTGATGGCATATGTACTGTTGTTGTCCCTGATCTAATCCAGTATTTAGATAGCATGTGTTCCCTTGTCTAATCAAGTATTTAGGTGGTATTTCAAGATAAGTTTAGTTCTGCATCTTACAGGTGGAAGTGGACAAGCAGTTAAAAATGTTTGGATCCCAGAGTTCATTACAGGTTTCCCCTTTTGGACAATGTAGGTTCTACATCCTTTTAACCACTCCAACTTTAGCAGGCCCATCATCATTCATTTGTATTATGTTCAATAAAGTCCTAACATGACGCACTTTATTTATTAGACAAGATAATCACGCAAGTGATCAAACTTTGATTCCTCTAGTGCTTTCTTCTTAAATAGCTGTTTATGCAAAGTAACATACATACACCCACACACACACACAAAAATTAAGCTAGGTGTTCATTCTCTTTTGCCTCTAAAGGCCCATTCCTCTAGTACTTTTCCGTGATACATATCTTGAAGCAGGAAGTAGATCTTATCCCACTAAAGATGACATATAGTATGTTTTCAGGTAGAAGTTGATTTGGCACTTTCTGCACATGCAAATGCACGTCGCTGGTTTGATTTAAAGAAGAAACAGGAGAATAAACAAGAAAAGACAATCTTACTGTGATACCTCTTTGTGTTGTAAATCTCTTTAACATGTGTGCGCACTTAGACCAACCCTAAGTCCAGTGAAATGCTGCATTTGGTTTCGGTGATGACTAAGTGCGCACACATACAGACCTAGAGAGCACTATTTTCCCTATATTATAAATCACCTTACTGTGTGTTATGTGGCGCGCATTTAGAACTAGCCCGATTTTTTTTTACATGTAACTACAATCTGAACCCACAGACATGTTATTTTAAGAGTGATTAAATAAAATCCACACGTTTATATTTTTTGAAATATGCATATAATCCAGAAAGTTATGTTATAAGTTTTAATTCAAATTTTTATTATATATTGAAAGGAAAAGAAAGATAACACTGATATTAAGTAAGATAAGATACTGTTTAAATGCAAACTGCTACTGTATATGATTGGTGATAGATAATTAACCACTATAATGTTATATTGTTCCTCAAATGTCACTGTTATTGTTACTGTACCCTGAACTTTAATTATTATCACCAATCTACATACTGAACTGAAATTTCTGAAATCACCAATTGATACTAAAATTTGATAGTTAATACCGAACCTGATATACACTTGGGATTTGGGGAAAATTTAGGTTCATATGAATTAGACGGCTGAATGTAACTGTACTGTGCCACTGTTTCCCACTTGTGGGAGGATCGGGATAGGCTCTGATCAAATTACTGCGCCACTGTTTTTCATTTTTGGGAGGCTCGGGATAGGCTCCGATCAACTACTGTTCCGTTTTCCCGGGGGTAGACGGGGATGCGTTCAGCTCAGCTATATTCATATTTTCTTGAATTTTCAAATACCATAACTAAAAGACATTAACTGTAAAAATTTAAAAGATATCGATTAAAATAATAGTAATGATAAGTATAAATACGTAAAACCTTCTGCCCTTCATTTGCATGATTGTACCTGACATTGAGATATTATTATTCATTATTTTTTTGCTGTTCTTTATTATTTAATATTGGATCGCTTTGCTGACGATCCTGGTTATGTATGACCAGATGCAGACTTCTATCAAGAAGTAGACCCACCAGTGGCAGAACAGGATATGTTGTACTTTCAGGAACAAGCAGATCTGCAGGAGTGATTACTTCCTTTTGTTTGCTGCTTTCTTTTTAGAGAAATGTAATAAGTGCATATGGCGCTATATTTAGTTTCATATGAGACAGTCCCTTTCTTTTCAGAAAGAATTTATCTATGGTGACATTGCAGATTTTGTTTGAAGGAATTTATTCTCTCTTTGTTTTTCAAAAAAAAAATATTCATTTATCTTTGTATGTCATTCATATTAAATTACAATAGCGACTGTAATATTTTGTTTGAGGCTCGTCGAGTTATCATTCGACGCCGAACGTTCCAGCTTTCCACACTACTGGAAGTGGGGCGTTACAGGTGGTATCAGAGCCTAGGTTATTTAAATATGTTCAAGTGATTTGAACAAATTTGAATATCATTACAGTCAAAAAAATGTATATGTATATAATAATAGTTTAATTTTGTTAAAGTATTTAAGGTTCGATACGACTATACACATATATGCGTAAATATGATTTTCCACATATATCTATTTACTTTTATTATGTTTATTTAAGTAATACTTACGTTATTTTGTTCCTCAGAAGGATGGCTCGTCAGGCTAAGAGGAATGGGGGAAATTCCGGTTCGACCTCAAACTCCGTTGATACCAATGAAATGTTGGGACTGCTTAGCAAGATGGTCGACGCACAACAACAGCAAGCCGAAGCCTTTCGAGCGGGAGTGATGGCAGCCCTAGATCGTGTGGCGGAACCGAGGGACCAGCGTCCAAGAGAGATATCTGATTTCAAACGTCTTCATCCAGCAACTTTCTCAGGAACAGTAGGAGTCTTGGAGGCTGAACAGTGGCTCATGCAGATGAAAGACTTATTAAGGGCTACTCGGATTCCTGAGGCCGACAAAGTAAATGTCGTCAAAATTCAATTGACAAATATTGCAAGGGCTTGGTGGCAAACAGAGGAGAGCAGACTATCCCAACCAATCTCGTGGGAAGCTTTCACAACGAGCTCCTTGCAAGGTTCTTTCCGAGAACAACCAGGAGGGAAATGGAGCACCAATTCATTAACTTGAGGCAGGCCGGGATGACAGTAGAGGAGTATGCATCGGAGTTTGTCCGTCTGAGTCGATTTGCGCCGTACATGGTGTCAAATGAGGTAGATCGTGCTCATCGCTTCCAGCAGGGATTAAGGATAGATATCCAGAAATATTTAGTAACCTCCAGAATAGAGACCTATGCTGAGGTTATTGATGCAGCTCAGGATGTAGAGCAAGTAATAAATAAGGAGAGGAGGATTCAATCTTCTGCGCCCAAGAGGTCGGCCAGTCAAATGTTGGGTGGAACTTCAGCTAGGAGTGCGGAGAAGCGGTGGTTACTTCTTCGCAACAGAAGGTCACTTGCACACATTGCCAGAAGTCAGGACACACTATCAAGGAGTGTCGGTATGCCAACAACTTATGTCTAGCATGTGGATCGAGTGAACACAAGATCGAAGATTGCCCACGAAGGAGCAACAGGGGGCCAATGCCTCATCTTCCAGCACCCCAACAACAACAACCACCCAAGGATCAAATCAGCAGTCAGAATAGGCGACCACTTCCACCTCAAAACAAAGTTTACGAGCAGGCCAAGAAGAATATGACAGTGGATAAAGGACGTGGGCAAGCATATAATCTAACTGCAGAGCAAGCGGAGAAGTTAGATGATGTGGTGACAGGTATGATTCTAGTATATCATGTACCTACATCCGTTTTATTTGACTCAGGAGCATCACATTGCTTTATTTCTTCTACATTTGTGACACGACATGCCATACCTTGTGAAAACCTGAACATCAGATGGAGAATAAG
Organism: Dracaena cambodiana; assembly: GCA_036321105.1. Taxonomy (NCBI): domain Eukaryota; kingdom Viridiplantae; phylum Streptophyta; class Magnoliopsida; order Asparagales; family Asparagaceae; genus Dracaena; species Dracaena cambodiana. The sequence continues at coordinate 19,200,922 of JAYEPQ010000015.1, forward strand.
TACGGGTAATGGGAGTATTGATTCTACTCAAATGTGTAGAATGTGTCCTGTAGTGATTTGTAAAAGGGAATTTTATGCTAATTTCCTGGTTATTGATACTCACGGATTTGATGTGATACTGGGAATGGATTGGTTAAGTACCCTCCATGCAATTATTGATTGTCGGAGGAGGAGCGTTGTCTTCAAGATACCGAATCACCTGGAGTTCGAATTCATCGGGGGCAGCAGTACCAAGGAGCCAGCAGGATTCAGAGCTCAACCTAAGGAGGGAGTAATAACCCAAATAGGTGCCATACCAGCGGACATCCCAGTGGTGTCGCAGTTCTTAGATATCTTCGAGGATTTCTCAGGACTACCACCAGACAGGACAGTGGAGTTCGCCATCGAGCTTCTTCCTGGCACCACGCCAATCTCTCAAGCACCATATCGAATGGGTCCAGCAGAGCTAAAGGAAGTTAAGATACAATTAGATGAGTTGGAAGCTAAAGGTTTTATTAGACCAAGTACTTCCCTTTGGGCTGCACCAGTACTTTTGACTGGGAAGAAAGATGGAAGCAAAAGATTATGCATTGATTATAGAGGATTGAATAGGGTCACTATCAAGAATCGGTATCCACTACCGAGAATTGATGATTTGTTTAATCAACTTGGCGGTGCTAAAGTATTTTTCAAGTTGGACCTTAAGTCTGGATATCACCAAGTGAAAGTGAAGGAATCAGACATTCCTAAAACAGCATTCCGAACTCGATATGGGCATTTTGAACTCTTAGTGATGCCATTCGGAGTAACAAATGCACCTGCAATTTTTATGAACTTAATGAATCGAATTTTCTTTCCATATTTGGATAAATTCGTTGTGGTGTTCATAGATGACATATTGGTGTATTCTAAGACCCAAGAGGATCACACTAAGCATTTAAGGGTAGTCTTGGAGACGCTAAGGAAGGAGAAATTATATGGGAAGCTCAGCAAATGTGAATTTTGGCTGAAGAGTGTTTCATTTTTGGGACACATTATTTCTCAAGGAGGAATCTCTGTTGATCCTGGCAAGGTTTCAGCCGTGAAGGATTGGCCGATTCCGAAAAATGTTTCAGAAGTGAGGAGCTTTCTGGGATTGGCAGGTTATTATCGAAAGTTCGTTCAGGACTTTTCTAAGATTGCAGGGCCTCTGACCAAACTCCTGAGGAAAGGAGAGAAGTACGACTGGACAGTCGAATGTGATGCAGTTTTCAATGAGATGAAGAGGAGGCTCACAACAACACCAGTATTAGCCGTTCCAGAAGGGACCGAAGGAATGGTTGTGTACAGTGATGCGTCCGGCAAAGGGCTAGGTTGTGTGTTGATGCAACGGGGACGGGTCATAACTTATGCTTCTAGACAATTGAGGCCACATGAGAAAAACTATCCCACACATGATTTGGAGCTTGCAGCTGTGATTTTTGCATTGAAGATTTGGAGATACTACTTGTTGGGTAGTAGAGTAGAGATTTATACAGACCATAAGAGCCTTAAGTATATCTTCACACAGAAAGAACTTAATATGAGACAGAGAAGGTGGCTTGAATTGATGACAGATTATGACATCAACTTGCAGTACCATCCGGGTAAGGTCAATGTGGTACCAGATGCTTTAAGCAGGAAGCCAATGACAATGGTTCTAACTCAGCAGAAAGAGCTACTTGAAGAGATTATAAAGTTAGAATTAGAAATTTTCTTACCCGATGCTGAGGCTCAAATGCTGGCTTTGCAACTTCAACCTTCATTGGTAGAGAAAATTAAAGAAGCTCAGAAAGATGACCCTAAGTTGCAAAGATTTCGAAGACAAGTAGAAGAAGGACGGAGAACAGATTTACGTATTCACGTAGATGGGTCTCTTTGATTTGGCAACAGGTTGTGTGTGCCCAAAGGAGAAATTCGGCAGGAAGTATTATCAGAGGCTCATAGTTCAGTCTATTCAGTCCATCCCGGAGGAACAAAGATGTATCAAGACATGAAGCAATATTTTTGGTGGCATGGAATGAAGCGTGAAATCGCCAAGTTTGTATCCAAATGCTTGACTTGTCAAGAAGTTAAAGCAGAGCATCAAAGAATGTCGGGACTCCTTCAACCTCTACCTATACAAGAATGGAAATGGGAAAGAGTTACTATAGATTTTGTTACCGCATTGCCACGTAGTCCCAAGGGTAATAATGCAATCTGGGTGATTGTGGACCGCCTTACTAAAGTAGCGCATTTCATACCATTTCATGTAGGACAGTCTACCGAAATATTGGCAGAGAAGTATATGCGTGAAGTGGTAAAATTACATGGTATACCAGTCAGTATTGTATCGGATCGAGATGCTCGGTTCACCTCTCAGTTTTGGAAGAAATTGCAAGATAGTCTGGGGTCAAAATTAGAATTCAGCACAGCATATCATCCAGAAACAGATGGTCAATCAGAAAGGACTATCCATACATTGGAGGATATGTTGAGGGCCTGTATGCTTGACTTCGGGGGCTCATGAGAGGATTACCTGCATCTAGTGGAATTCGCCTACAATAATAGCTACCAAGCAAGCATCAAGATGGCACCATTTGAGGCTCTGTATGGAAGGAAATGTAGGTCTCCGTTATATTGGGATGATATTGGAGAAAGAAAACTGCTTGGACCAGAGATAATTATCCAGGCAGTAGATAAAATTAACTTAATACGGCAACATCTGAGAATAGCCCAAGATCGACAGAAGAACTGGGCAGACCAACGATGGCGGTTTCTGAAATTTCAAGTTGGGGACTCAGTTTTCTTGAAGGTGTCGCCCACACGTGGAGTCATTCGCTTTGGCAACCGTGGGAAATTAAGCCCAAGATTTATCGGACCCTTCAAAATCTTGGAACGGATAGGCAAAGTCTCCTTCCGCCTGGCACTACTGTCTACACTGGAGCAAGTACATAACGTTTTCCACGTCTCGCAGTTAAAACGATATGTTCATGATGAAAAACATATCGTGGACTATTCAGAACTGGAGATTGGACCAGACCTCTCCTATCCAGAAGAACAAGTCTCCATATTTGACCGAATAGAGAAGACTTTGAAGAACAAAGTAATTCCACTTGTGTTGATTTCTTGGAATCGACATTCTAATCGGGAGGCAACATGGGAGCGAGAGGAAGACATTCGGGAGCGTTTTCCACACCTATTTGAATAAAGGTATAACCTCTCTACATCATTTAAGTTTAAAGAAATTTCGAGAACGAAATTTTTCTTAAGGGGGGTAGAATGTAACGGCCACTTTTCATTGTGTTCATTTCACTTCAAAAAAAAAAATTAAACTGAATTAAATAAAAAATCTGGAAAAAAATAATAATAATAATTTAAATATAAAAAAAAATATAATGGAGTTGTTGGAGAGAAATCTAAACAGTTGGAGGGATATCAATCTCATCCGAAAAGATTCGTTTGTTGGATCTCAACCAAATAAGTTATATCCTAACCTAAAGATAAATAAATATCTAAAATCCATTCTCACCTCTCTTCTCTTCTGGAACGCTGGAAATCTTAGGACGTACGGAAAAAAGAAGAGCGGAAGTAAGGAAGGGGAACGACTCAGCCAAAGGTGAGTTTTTGAACTCACTTAACATGCTATGCTTGTTCTTTATATAGTTCCTATTTTATTTAGATGCATACATATTAAATCGAAAATAGTCCTCTAATATTTGTTAAAGTTTGTCTATGAATTTTGTAAAAAAATAGATCTATGAATTTTACAATCGTGATTGATTAAAACATTCATATTATTTTATTTTGGGCGAAGTATATTTGACAAAGAATAAATTAATAATAAGTTAATTCTATTGACTTCTATGCTGATACGCCTCTTTTAGTACTACATCAAGCATCGAAATCTGGTAAATAGTCCACATGTATTTTACCTGAATTTTACATGCATTTTACCTGAATTCTGTGCCTTGATATATGTGTTTCATATTCATGTAAATAGTCCAGATGTTTTTTTCGAATGTGCATGCTTCACATGCATGTAGTTTCCAGCCAGCCTTTAGCTTCATCCCTCATGTAACATTTATATGAAAAAGAGGCCTTTTGAAATTATGTGGAAAATATCTATTTAATCTCTAGACAATTGGGATTTTCATTTCTCAGATTTGTTTAAGGTGCAGTAGAAGTATATAAGAAATAAAAGAGACCTGAAACAACTGTTGTAATGATCAGAGTGACTGACTAATAAATTAGTAAGACTAACTGGATATTTTGCCCCAGTTTAAAACCCTTTTTCCTCCCTCTATTTCTCAAGCACTGTGTATTGATGGCATATATACTGTTGTTGTCCCTGATCTAATCCAGTATTTAGATAGCATGTGTTCCCTTGTCTAATCAAGTATTTAGGTGGTATTTCAAGATAAGTTTAGTTCTGCATCTTACAGGTGGAAGTGGACAAGCAGTTAAAAATGTTTGGATCCCAGAGTTCATTACAGGTTTCCCCTTTTGGACAATGTAGGTTCTACATCCTTTTAACCACTCCAACTTTAGCAGGCCCATCATCATTCATTTGTATTATGTTCAATAAAGTCCTAACATGACGCACTTTATTTATTAGACAAGATAATCACACAAGTGATCAAACTTTGATTCCTCTAGAGCTTTCTTCTTAAATAGCTATTTATGCAAAGTAATATACATACACCCACACACACACACAAAAATTAAGCTAGGTGTTCATTCTCTTTTGCATCTAAAGGCCCATTCCTCTAGTACTTTTCCGTGATACATATCTTGAAGCAGGAAGTAGATCTTATCCCACTAAAGATGACATATAGTATGTTTTCAGGTAGAAGTTGATTTGGCACTTTCTGCACATGCAAATGCACGTCGCTGGTTTGATTTAAAGAAGAAACAGGAGAATAAACAAGAAAAGACAATCTTACTGTGATACCTCTTTGTGTTGTAAATCTCTTTAACATGTGTGCGCACTTAGACCAACCCTAAGTCCAGTGAAATGCTGCATTTGGTTTCAGTGATAACTAAGTGCGCACACACACAGACCTAGAAAGCACTATTTTCCCTATGTTGTAAATCACCTTACTGTGTGTTATGTGGAGCGCATTTAGAACTACCCCGATTTCTTTTTACATGTAACTACTATCTGAACCCACAGACATGTTATTTTAAGAGTGATTAAATAAAATCCACACGTTTATATTTTTTGAAATATGCATATAATCCAGAAAGTTATGTTATAAGTTTTAATTCAAATTTTTATTATATATTGAAAGGAAAAGAAAGATAACACTGATATGAAGTAAGATAAGACACTGTTTAAATGTAAACTGCTTCTGTATATGATTGGTGATAGATAATTAACCACTGTAATGTTATACTGTTCCTCAAATGTCACTGTTATTGTTACTGTACCCTGAACTTTAATTATTATCACCAATCTACATACTGAACTGAAATTTCTGAAATCACCAATTGATACTAAAATTTGACAGTTAATACCGAACCTGATATACACTTGGGATTTGGGAAAAATTTAGGTTCATATGAATTAGACGGCTGAAAGTAACTGTACTGTGCCACTGTTTCCCACTTGTGGGAGGATCGGGATAGGCTCCGATCAAATTACTGCGCCACTGTTTTTCATTTTTGGGAGGCTCGGGATAGGCTCCGATCAACTACTGTTCCGTTTTCCCGGGGGTAGACGGGGATGCGTTCAGCTCAGCTATATTCATATTTTCTTGAATTTTCAAATACCATAACTAAAATACATTAACTGTAAAAATTTAAAAGATATCGATTAAAATAATAGTAATGATAAGTATAAATACGTAAAACCTTCTGCCCTTCATTTGCATGATTGTACCTGACATTGAGATATTATTATTCATTATTTTTTTGTTGTTCTTTATTATTTAATATTGGATCGCTTTGCTGACGATCCTGGTTATGCATGACCAGATGCAGACTTCTATCAAGAAGTAGACCCACCAGTGGCAGAACAGGATATGTTGTACTTTCAGGAACAAGCAGATCTGCAGGAGTGATTACTTCATTTTGTTAGCTGCTTTCTTTTTAGAGAAATGTAATAAGTGCATATGGCGCTATATTTAGTTTCATATGAGATAGTCCCTTTCTTTTTAGAAAGAATTTATCTATGGTGACATTGCTGATTTTGTTTGAAGGAATTTATTATCTCTTTGTTTTTCAAAAAAAATAAAATATTCATTTATCTCTGTATGTCATTCATATTAAATTACAATAGTGACTGTAATATTTTGTTTGAGGCTCGTCGAGTTATCATTCGACGCTGAACGTTCCAGCTTTCCACACTACTGGAAGTGGGGTGTTACAGACAAATAGTGGCTCCATGGATGATGGCTCGTTCGCAACTCGTCATCTTGAATGGACATACCTTTTCATTGCAGCGGTCGAATTTCTCTACCGTTCAAGGTCAGGGGTTGTCTCTAAGCCTTGGCACACAGATCCCGACGGCTTCATTTAGTTACTAGCCATCTAATTCGGTCATGTCCATGTTGAACCCTCATCCATCTTCAGAAAATGGGGAGCCATGTCGTGATGATAATTCTAGGAACAAGATTTTGCATGCCAACACTTGTTCAAGTTGAGACTCTCTATTTCTCCCCATCCTTCCAATGATTTCATCTGCTTGTAAATTCAACATTAAAACATCATCCTTCTGAAAAAAAATGAAAAAAAACTTGTGAATACTCTTGAGATATATTTAGACTAGACTGACCTGCCAAGTTAGCAGCCTGTTGAGCTTAAAGTTCAACTTCTCCCTCTCAAGCTGCACCATCTTCTGCATCACCAAAGCTTGCAGCCTTGCAATCTCAGCCCATGCGCTCATCAGCGTAGCCTATATATACTCGCAAACGTCAAAAAGAAGATGAGCGTTGTTAACTCACAATATTTATGTCGATCATACTCGAAGTAAACATGTACACTCCAGTACCTCAGCAATCGTTGCTCTGGTCTGATTTGTATTGTTTGTTCTTGCATTCACGTACCTCCGCCGAATCAAACAGTTTTGCAACATTCTGAACTGGTGCCCAGCGTCTCCAACCGCCAACACAGGTGACGAAGGCCTCAGCTTACTGGATGTCGAACTTGATTTCTTTCTGAAAAGATCCAATCCTATGCTAATAATACTCCCTACCTTCTTGCTCTTATCAGCTGGGCTGCCAGGCCTCAGATTCGAAAATGACTTCGACGGCATCCCTCCCCCGTCTGATGTTGCCGCTGCCGCAGGCTGCAGGGGAGCTGGAGTGCTCGAGCGCCGCCCTGCAGGGGAAAGTGCCCACAGACTCTTGCCTACCCCTTTACCTGTCAATGAACTAGTCCTCCGGATGGCTGCAGCGGCTGCCACCTTGGCCGTCGGAGCTCTCTCCACTGACATAGGGCCAGAATCTTTACTTCTAGCTCGAGGAATCTTAGGACTCATCCCCTTATCAGTAGAGTCACTCCTATCAGACTCCGTACTTGGGATGTCAGCTGCGGAGTCGTTCGTTTTCCTACCGTTTGTGAGTACGTTCTCGTCGACGGACATCCGCCCAGGCAGCAGCAGGGGAGGGGATGAGTCGGGCTTCGAGGATGATTTTGGGAACCTGAGCTTCCCAATGTAGCGCATTGAACTGCCGAAGGGGCGGTTTTCTTTGGATATCTTCCTCCCTGTTCCTCATCTTTCTCCTTGCTCTATTCGAAGCGATTGAACTTCGAGCAGCTGCGCATGCGGGGGAGGGACTGAGGTCCGGATGCAGTGGAGAAGGCTGATTTATCATCTCTTCCGCCACTGCCTCCTTCCCTTATGAAGTTATAGTGAGTGTTGAGAAAAATAATTTTATATTTTAATACGCACCTGCAGATTGAAGGTCCATTTTGGTCCGAAATTGTAGAGAGGGTTAGGAATCGAACGTAGGTTGCTCTGATACCATATTGAAAGATCTTGTACCACACAAAAACTCCGAAATTATAGTGAGGATTGAGGAAAATAATATTATATTTTAATACAACACTTCATCAATGGGTAAAGATAACGATGGGGTATCAAAGAGCGAAGGGGCTCTATCAAACCCTCGAGAATCGACTGCAAATTCATCTAGCAAGCTATCGCCTTCTGAGAGATAGGACCTTCAGAACAAAGTCACAAAGCTTTTTGCTATGCAAGATGAGGTTGATAGAAGGCACAAGCAATATTATCATTAGATGCAGATCATAGTGTCTTCTTTCGATACAACAGCAGGCAGCGGCGCAGCAAAAACCTTACACTGCACTTGCTCTGCAGACAATTTCTCGACACTTCCATTGCCTCAGAGATGCTATCAGAGGTCAGATACAGTCCACCTGAAAAGTCCTTGGGGAGCAAGACAGCTCAAGCACTAAAGGGTGTGGACTATCTCGTCTTCGTTATATAGGCCAACATTTGATGCAGCAGAGGGCTATGCAGCAGCTCGATATGATGCAACCGCATGCCTGAAACCTCGGTGTCAGTTCTTCATGCATGGCTCTTTGAGCACTTTCTTCACCCATATCCAAATGATTTTGAGAAGAATATGCAAGAATCCAAAGTATTTCAAAATTTCCATAATAAACATAATTTTTAAAATTTTGGAAGGGGTTTTATAGAACGAGAAAAATCATCCCCGCACTAATCCGAAATTCGAGTTCGAGTCCGAATCTGAAATCCGTGTCCGAATCTGAAATCCAAGTTCGAGTCCGAATCCGAAATCTAAGTCCGAGTCCGAATTCAAATTAAATAATAATAATAATAATAATAATAATAATAATAATAATAATAATAATAATAATAATAAATAAAAAATAAAAATAAAACAGAAAAAAATGAAGAATGAGGCCTTGTGAGCGGGTGTCCGCGAGGTTCAGGTGGCCAAAAAGCCACCAAAGAGAAAAAAAAGAAAAAAAAGGAAAAAAAGAAAAAAAAAATCCTCTATTTCTCTTTCTATCTGCACAATTTATTTGGCACCTCCTCGAATAATTCAACAAATTCTAATTAACCCAAATTCTAATCAAACTCAAATTGATTTTTGAATACAGAATTATAAATTAATTTCTTTTTGAGTTTGATAACTCTTTAAATTCTAATTAAACTCTGATTGATTTTTAGATGTAGGATTTTAATTTAATTCTGTTTGAGTTTGATAATTTTACAAATTCTAATTTGACTTTAATACCCCCAAGAGAACTCAAAGAGTACATTTGGCCAAATTTCTCTCCCGTGTAAGAGTTCGTGCTTTCTCCAAAAATCAACAGAGAAGAAGAACAAGTTTGCCTCCAACCATTGACGTCAGATCGTCAACAGGAAAATGACCGATCCCCATAGCTGTCTCGAATCCCACGATCTTTTGTAAAAAGAGAGTAACGATGTATAAGTCCTCTCTGTCTGTTTTTTTTCTTTATTTCTTTTCATTGTAATCAAAAAAGAAAAAAGAGAAATTTTGATAATCTGTAATTTTTCTCTATTCGATGGCAATGGAAAGATCTCTTGTTTTTCCTAAAAAAAAATTTGCTCAGTATCTAGATAAATTTATAGTGGTGTTTATTAATAATATATTAATCACTCCAGGAATAGAGAAGAACTTGTTGAGCATATGAAGATAGTTTTGTAAACTTCTAAAGAGTAGAAGCTATTTGGAAAATTGAACAAATGTGAAATTTGGTTGGATAAATTTGTTTTCCTAGTCATATAGTTTCTAGAGACAGTGTATCAGCCAATCCTAAGGAGATAGGAGCTATGATGGATTGCATTGTCAAAATCAGTGTCAAAGATTCGAAATTCTCTAAGATGATTGGATATTATTGTTTGCCATAAAAATCGTAAATGATTCTTTATTGAATTTTCACAATAAAATATTACAATTTTAACGGTTTTCCGTTTACAAAAGATGAGGAAAATCTAATTCTCTCTTTGTTTAAAACTGGGTTTTAGAATAGCTATGGAGGACGATCTTGCTCTCCGTTGACACTCCGTATAAAAATTTAGTTGGTAAGAGTTTCGGGTTTTTGATAGCACAAAAACTTGGATGGAAAATAATTCTCTCTATAATATTGATCTCCAGATACATTTTTCCTCCTAACCTTCTGTTATTTATAGAGGTTTGGAGATTCTTGAGTTGATGTAACTGTCCAACTGTTGGCCTCCACGATCTGAGAATTAATTTTCTGCCTTTTGATTTGAAGAATTTGTATTAAATCTTTAGGATTTGTAACCGACATTTTTTAATTCTCTGAATTGTAACCGAAATGCGGATCTCAACCTTTAGATTCACATTTTGGTGTTTAGTAGTTTGCATGGTATGCTTGGACCCAAATTTGAGTGCTGCTGGAGATAGTTTTTACTCCTTGAGGCTTTAAAGTAGAATCGCGACCTTCTGAAGTTCATGTGAGTTATGTTTAGCTCTAGTCATGAGCTAAAAAGTTAACTAAAATCGTAGATCTCTATTTCATTGATTATCCGCATTTTAGTTTATTAGCAGGGCCCACCCTTCTATTGAAAAAGGGTCGTCTTTGGTTTTATGTGCTTTCGTGGGTCATACCACGATCTCACACTTGAGTCGCACATTAGATTTTAATGCTATTTTAAGAGTCTGCACGGATCATTATTTCAAAACGCGACTTTGTGGGGCCTACTCTTGTTAGCCCAATTCATGGATCTCTCTAACTAAAGATCCGCATTTTGGCTATTTTGAGAGATAAAACGTGACTCTGTGAGGGTCGCATTTTAACTTTTCTTAACTTTCGAGATGCGGATCTCTATATGACAGATGATTTATGTATTAGCCATTTTAGGCTTAAAATATGAATTTCTCTTTGGTGATCCATGTGCTAGCCATTTTAGACTTGAAATATGGATCTCTCTTTGATAATCCACTTATTATCCATGTTAGGTTAAGATTCTCTAATGTAGCGATGGGAGATGATTATGTTCCCCATTGATAATTTTAACACCGAACTATTGGAGTTGAAATTGTCTTGTATGGAGTTAGAAATGAAAGAGTAGAACTATTTAAGAGATAAAAATCTCTAGATTAAGAAAGAATTGAAACTATATAAGAGATAGAAATATCTGAATTAAGAAAGAGTAGAACTCTTTATAAGATGAAATCTCCAATCTTCTTGTACTAGAGGTGGATCCTCTCATAGAGGTATATGGATCATCTCCTCAGAGGTCTTTCTTCTTTAACCTTCTTGAATTTTATAGGAGTTTTGCGGATTCAACCCCTTATTAATTTAGAGATAATTGAGGTGTAACCCTCATTTCAAAGTTATAACCCCTATTTTAATTTTCAATTGAATGAGGTTTAACCTCCATTTTAAACCACTCGTTAATGGGATATAATTTCCACTTTAATTGGTGTGCATGATGATTTTGATTGATTTTTTTGTCAACAGAACCCCCTCCAAAGTTTCCAAAATATCTTTGACTTTTTGAAAATATTTTGGAATACTTTGGATTTCTTTATAGTTTGATAAAACTTGTCACTCAGTAAGAGGTAATTGTTAACTTGACAAATTTTGGAGGGTTAAAATTTGGATTTGTCAGAGATAATTTTTAACTTGATAAATTTTGGTGGAAATGAAATTTAGATTTGTTAGAGGTAATTTTTAGCATGATAAATCTTGAAGGAATGGAATTTGGATTTGTCAGAGGTAATTTTTTAACTTGACAAATTTTGGAGAAAATGGAATATCGATTTGTTAGAGGTAATTTTTAACTTGATAAATTTTGAATGAATTAAAATTTAAATTTATCAGAGGTAATTTTTAACTTGACAAATTTTAAAGGAATTAAAATTTTGATTTGTCAGATGTAATTTTTAACTTGATAAATTTTGAAGAAATTAAAATTTTGATTTGTTGGAGGTAATTTTTAACTTGACAAATTTTGGAGGAATTAAAATTTGGATTTATCGTCATTCATTTAGAGGTAACTGTTAATTTGATGAATGCACTTGGTGTTGATGATTAGAGGTAACTGTTAACTTGATACATCATTGACTCTTTGTTATATATTATCTAGAGGTAATTATTAACTTGACAATAGAGAGTTAGTATTCAACCGCCCAAGTAGATTTTGCAATGAATGAATAATTTTCTTGAACAAAATAGATGCAATTATTAACTTTCCAGATCAAATTGTATTTTTAGTTGTTCAGTGACTTGTAGTATAATAGCCCTTTGAATTGCCAAAGATAATTTTTAACTTAGCAACTTTTGGAGGAAGAAAATTTGGTTTTGATAGAGATAATTTTTAACTTAGCAAATTTTGGTGGAATGAAATTTTGTTTTGCTAGAGGTGATTTTTAACTTAGCAAATTTTAGTCAAATGAAATTTGGATTTGTCAGAGGTAATTTTAACTTGATAAATTTTGGTGGAAGGAAATTTATTTTGCTAGAGCTAATTTTTAACTTAGTAAATTTTGGTGGAAGAAAATTTTGTTTTGCTAGAGGTAATTTTTAACTTAGCAAAATTTGGAGAAATGAAAATTTTGTTTGCTAGAGGTAATTTTTAATTTAGCAAATTTGAAGGAAAGAAAATTTTGTTAATCAGAGGTAATTTTTAACTTAGCAACTTTGGAGGATAGGAAATTTTGTTTGTCAGAGGTAATTTTTAACTTAGCAAATTTGGAGGAAAGGAAATTTTGTTTGACAGAGGTAATTTTTTACTTAGCAAATTTGGAGGAAAGGAAGCAGAGCGCGATTTTACGAAAATTCGCTCTTTTAGAATTCAAGACTGCATTTCTAAACATCTTTTTGTATTAAAATGCGACTTTATGAAATTTGCGTTTTAAGATCCTTTGACTCCAGAATCGCAAATCTCAAATCTGTCAAAAACAGGAGCTTATCATGATAAGTTCATGAGATTTTTAGCAAACTTTCAGTTATAAACAGATTTGATTAGTCATTACTAAACACCGTTTGTATTGGGCTAATCATACTATTCCCCTCAGCATGATGAATTGTCGAGGATTTTATTTGGACTTTAAATGCCAAACTTTCCTCTTCTCTGAACCTTAATGGATTAGAGTTATTCATACTTTTTATCCCAGTAAGGTAGGATTGTTGAGGATGTCATTTGAACTTTAAATGCCAAACTTTTATCTATCCTTAGTCATAGAGACATAGGATTCATTCGGCATTTTATGCTAAAACTTGTTGAGAATGGGCTTTTGCTTGTAGATGAGCTCTATTTGATTGGTGGGCAAATTGGTTCGATTTTGGAGATAATAGTGTCAAGAATCTGACACATTCATTAATCTCTTTATGGATTTTGAATATCCGTCATTCGAGTAGATCAATAATCAAGTTGTAATGTTGAATTTTCCTATTGTTAGAGAAAAAATTCAAGTATGTGTATCAAATGATTTGATACTTCTATATTCTCTTCTTCACGGTATCGGTCGGAGATATAATTGAGGGTTATAGAAGAAGATATGTATTTTAAACCCCTCAACCTTTAACTTCGTTGCTTCTTATTATTACATAAGCTATTTTACCTTTTTTTTTTAAAAAGTCTGTGGTCTTTCTCTTCGATTAACAGTTAGGAATAATGTTTCTTAAGAAATTTTCCATTAATTGGCATTATTTTTTTGTCGCCATTCTGTTTTGCCAACCAATATGCACCATTAGAATAGACTGTATCAATGACAAAAGGTCTCTCCTATTTTGGCTGAAACTTTCCTTTGGATTTTTGATTAGTTATGATCGGTCTTCTTACTAAATAGACTAGATCATCTTTCTTAAAAGTTATCTACTTAATATTTTTATTAAAGGTCTTGGAAATCCGCATTTGGTAGAATTCAATGCTTTGTTGGGTTTCAAGACGTTTATCATTTAGAGCTTCCAATTCTAGAAGTCTCTATCGATGTCTTTTTTCTTGTGCCATTTTAGTTGCTAATGCGACTCGTAATGATGGAATTTGAATTTCCAAGGGTAACACTACTTCAGACCCATACACCAAAGAAAATGGCATAACATTAGTAGGAGTTCTGTCAGTAGTTCGATATGCCCAAAGATATTCTCCTAGCTTTTTGTCCCAGTCTTATTAATTGGATGAAACGAACTTTTTAAGAAGCTTCACAATGGTTTTATTGAAAGTTTCTGCTAAACCATTGGTTGCAGGATAGTATGGTGATGAAAGTACACTTTCAATCCTATATTTATTAGAAAACCTAGAGAATGACTAACACACAAATTGAGATCCATTGTCATGAATAATTCTCTTAGGCACTCCAAACATGATATTTGATGAACTTAATAACATCTAACGATTTTACTTCAGTTAAGGAAACAGGTTCAGCCCATTTTGAGAAGTAATATGTTGTGGCTAATATGAATCGATATCCCCTCATTGATGGTGGAGAAATTGATCTAATAATGTCTATTTCCCATTGTTCAAATGGCCATAATGTAGCCGTTGGGTGAAGATATTCTGGAGTGAAGCCTGCATATATTTGGCAGGCTCTACATTTTTTAGAATAAATAATTGCGTATGTCATAATCTTGGGCCAGTAATAACCCATTCTTCGAAGTCTATTCCAGAATTTTGGCCCTAGTTGCTGTGCTCCGCAGAGCCGCTATGAGTTTTTTCAAGTGCTTCTTGAGTGTCTTTGTTAGAGAGACACCGAAGCAAAATCTCATCAAAAGATTTTCTATATAATGTTCAAAATTCGGCATTGTAATAGAATCAAACAGTTTTTCTTCGAATTACAAATGTTTCTTTAGGATCTTTTGGTAATATCCGATAAAGAACATAGTCTATATAATGAAATCTCTAATCTCTTTGCTCGAGATCAGACTCAAGAACATATACTTCATCTGCTGAATTTAGCTCCACTTCAAGCTTATTTTTCGGGCAAAACAATTTCTTACTTCCCACTGTTATTCGCTTACTAGCGTTTTTGGGTAATGCTAAAATAGCAGTTAAGGAAGCTAGTGAATCTACATAACCATTCTAATGGCACGTTACATGACTGATATAGAAACTATTAAAACTATCAGCAATTTTTATGACTGCTTAGTAATATGGTAAAAACTCCTCATTTTTGACTTCATATTCCCCTCTAATTTGATTTATGACAAATTAAAAATCTCCATATACTTCTAAATACTTCACCTCCAGCTGTTTAGCTATTTTCAAACTAATCATTAGAGCATTACATTCAAAAACATTATTAGAACATGAGTTTATCAATGAGTATGCTCGAAAAATAATGTGGTTGTAACGAGATGAGTCCCATTCTAGAGGCACCATTGAAGAAAAGTTGCCACATATATTCTGTAACAATATTTACTACAGTAATTTCTTGTGGAATATTTTACTTTGAAATTGTATTTCCTTTGATTATCTCGCCAGGGATATCTCCATATAATTTGAAAATTTTGGAATTGGTTGTTCAGTCAGGAAATCAGCTATAACTTGTCCTTCAATTGATTTTTGTGGGATAAAATACATGTTATATTACGATAGCAAAATAGCCCAATTGGATAGTTTTGAATTTAATAATCCTGACTTAGTCATTAATATTCTTAAGCGATTAACTCTCGATATAACATGAATTGTTTGCCCAACTAAATAGTGTTGCATTTTCTATACTGCGAACGCCAAAACTAAGCATTCTTTTTTCCACTGGGTTATATCGATGTTCAGCCATAATCATCATTTTGCTAAGATAATAAATAGCTTGTTCATACCCCAATTCATTCTTTTGCACCAATAAAACTCCCAAGGAATGATTCATAGCTCTCACATATAACAGGAAAAATATTCCTGAGGAGCTACGAGAACAGGTGGTTTGGTGAGATACTCTTTGATTTCTTTAAAAGCTTTCTGACATGCAACATCCCAAATGAATAATACCCCTTTCTTCATCAATCTTATAAAAGATTGACACTTTCCAGATAAATTGGATATGAATATGAAAATGTACGCCAACCTAGCCTGTAGTCCTCAATTCTTTGAGATTCTTGAGAGGGACATACCCTGGATTGCTTTAATTTTGTCTGAATCAAAATGAATTCCTTGGAAAGTGATTACAAAGTCAAGAAATTTTCCACTGAAAACTCTCAGAAAAAATTTAGTAGGGTTCATCTTAAACTGGTGTTTCCGCATAAGGTCAAACATTATTCTCGAATCATGAAAATGATCATCCTTGTTTTTATTTTTAATTGCCAGATCATCTACATAGCATTCTACTATTTTTCGTAGATGTTCTTGGAATATTGTGTTCATAGCGTGTTAATATGTGGCGCTATGGTTCTTTAAACCAAATGACATGACTATATAACAGTATACTCCAAGTGGTGTTCTAAAAGATGTATGCTTTTTATCATCAGGGTACATCTTGATTTGATTGTATTATGAGAATCTATCCATAAATGACATCCTTTCATAACCGCAAGTGTTGTCTATTATAACATTTGTAATAGATAAAGGAAATTCGTCCTTCGGACATACTTCATTTAAATCTCTGAAATCAACTCTGAAATCAATGCAGACCATGATTTTTCCGTTCTTTTTAGTTACAGAGACTATATTCGTGACCGAGTCTGAATGTTATTCTTCACGAATGAAACCAGACTCAATTAACTTTTTGACTTCTGCTTCGATCACCTTCATAATTTTAGGATGGAATCTTCGTTGTTGTTGTTTTACTGGCTTTACATTCGGTCGGATATTTAATTTATGAACCGTGAATTTTGGGTCAAGTCCTGACATATCTTCATAATTCCAAGTGAAAACATCGATATATTCTCGAATGAGAGATATCATTTTTTTCTTTTTCCTTTGAAGATAAATTTTCACTTATAAATATCGGTTTAGAATTAACTTCATCATCCATATTTATTTGGATCACTTTATCTTCAGTCGGAGGTTCTCGTTGTTCAAACTGAATTTTCCACTTCATATTGAGGTGTTTTGCCAAAGGATCATCCTTGATTAGTGATATTTCGTCAGTGTCTTCTTTTTCTTGGTCTGCGGAGAACATATTAACAGATACCTCGCAAAAAAAAACACCAATGCTTACATCTGAATCTCAATATGATGATTCTGACGAATGAGTTTGCTGCCTTTCTTCAGATTTCATATTCGAAAGATCTTCAGAAGCAGTAACATATCCCAACCCCCTGCCAGTTTTATCTTAGTAATCTGGCTTCTTTTCTTTTGGAACAAAAGGTTGAAGGATTGCTTTCCTCTCTTTTCCAAAATTTAATCCCCCTTTGGCTAGATTGTACCCCATTTTTCTTATTAACTTATGAAATTTTTTATCATAATGGAAGAAGTTGGGATTTCACTGGTCTTCCTCAGATTCTAAATACTTTTCTTTATTCTTGTTATTTGCTTTTCCAAATTTTATAAGTTTTTGATCTTTATTTTTAGGAGGAATTTCAAAAACAGTTTCATTTGCATCTCCATCGTTATTACTTTGTATGTAAAAGGATGATCGAATGGGTGCTTGAAATAAAGTTAAAGAATATATTTTATCTATGTAATCACTGACCACGTCAGTACTAGTACTTGAGCGTTCATAATCAATACCAGAAAAATAAGCAAACTCTATATTTTCATTAATTATCCACTTGCCATCAGAATTGGCGGTGTCATTTATATCAAGGCTTTCAAGGCTTATTACAATGGTTTCTCCATCCCAATTTATATCATTGGATTCTGAATTTCCAGATCCTGATTTACTGTCAGCTTCGTTGCCGCTGTCAGATGCCTTTGGAGCAGGTTGTTTGGCTATTTCAAATGTGTCGTGATATAGCAACGCATCTATAAAGTAGTTTTTAACTCTTTTAAAAGGTTACTTCTCTGCAATCAAGGTCTTCACATTTCCATTTTTATCCACATAATTCATGCATTGATAAAGTGTAGACGGAACAATGAGATTGATATGAATCCATGGCCTTCCAAGCAGAAGAATATAAAACATGTTAGCATCTATTACATAGCATGTGACCTCCGTCTTTAGATTATTGATCTGGCACTTCAACTTTTTTTTGCCCAATAATATACTACCATTAGCATTGAATTCAAAAATAATAGTATTTGTTGTTACTAATCTATTCATAGGGACCTTAAGATATCGAAATACCTGTCTCGGCATTATACTTAGAGTAGATTCAGGATCAACTTTGATTCGGTCGACCTCTGATGACCCTATATATCCTTTGTAATATAAAGGATGATAATGCTTATTATTCTTGACTTGCATATTTTCTGGAGAGAAAGTTATGTAAGGATTCTTTTTAGAAGCCTAATGACATACTGCACAGACTTCTTCTTCCTCTTCAATTGTTTTTGACATATGTACTAGAAATACTTCAAAATCTTGCAGAGCTTCACTTAAAGCTTCTCTAGTTTGTTTAGAGAGTTTTAGTAGCTCATACAAAGTAATTCTTGCCGAAAAATTGGCCTATTGCGCCAATACGTCAAATTGAAATGGCTTCCTGGAACTTTCTGCAGGTTCTTTGTTTATGTTTTTAAGAGTTTTGTCAAATTTAAGCCCTTTTGCTTATTTTTCTCTGGAGATGGCTGAGGTTCTACTACTTAATCATAATTCATCAAGTAATATTTTCTTGAATGAGTCCCAGAAGGTTTTGGTTGACCCGCATTAACTGCCAAAGAATTTTTGACTTCTTCTTCTAAATTCGAGAGAGGAGGAACTTCTGTGTCATTTTCAGGAATTACAGTAACAGTATTAGAAGTAAAAGCTTTTCCTTCTGATTTCTTCTTAGATGAACTTGAAGTCCATTACTCATCTTTAAGGAGGTCTGGATGTACATGTACCCACATATTTCTCCTTTAGAAGTTTCAAAAGGACATAACCCTTTCTTTTATTGTTGATGAGGATCATAATTCACAACCCTTATCGTACCTTTAGGAATGGGTTGAACTCCATCTTGAATGGTTGATTCTATCCAATCAAGAGCTTTTCCAAATCTAAAAGTCACCATGTTTGCTGTTACTTTCTTCTGATCTTCGCGCAACTTGATAACTTTGGCATCTATCAGAGCTTGAATCTTATCCTTGAGAATACAATAATTTTTGGCAGGATGATTAATAATACTATGATACACACAGTAATTAGGATCATTAACCTTTCTTGCTTCTTCGGGTCATTTTGATTCTGACAATTTGAGCATATTCTTCATCATGAGCAAATTAAACATAGTAATGGTATGCTCATCTTTGAAAGAGTATTATTTCTGAGGAATCTGCGATTGAGGAGGAGCCTTTGAAGAAAATTTCATAGGATTCGAAATATCAGTCGCCGTTATTTCTTTCCTCTTGGGTCGAGAAGACTGATGCTATTTAGAATTATTTTATCTTTGTTTCCCTCCTTCTTTAGCCTCAAGCCTCGGTATAATTTCTTTCGCTTCCTCAGCTTGTAATGAAAGATCTTTCCAGATAAAAGACTTTACAGCCCCCATCTTGGCAAGAACTTTAATAGAGAGATTGTGTCTGCAAGTTTCTACCAATGTTTTCTATGGCATTCTATGCGAACATCTCAAAAAATCATTTTTGAATCTTTTAATGAAATCTCGAGCAGATTCTCTCTTCTTTTGTTTTGTAGCAAGGAGCACTACATTGAGATTTCCATGTCATCTTCATAAAATCTCACCAAGAAGGCTTTTTCCAAATCATTCCATGAATTGATGGTTCTCGGTTCTAATCTCCAGAACCATTCAAATGCTAGATCTGTTAAGATACTAACAATGACTCGCATAATGATTGGATCATTCCAAGTCAAGTGTCCTGTCTGAGATTTGAAATAGTAAAGGTACTAATTCGGCGATCTTTTACCATCAAATGATTTGAGTTTCAGTGGTTTGTAATTTTCTGGGAATGGTATACTTTCCCATTCTACTGGATATGGTCTCAAAACCCCCAGCTCTTGCAAATCATTCTTATGCATGAGAGCATTTAGTTGATTTTGAAAACTCTCCATCCATGCAGTGTTTGCATTTTCTTCCTGATTCAGATTTCCTTCTTAGTGATGGGAGTGCACGGAATGATTATCTTCTTTTTCGTGACGGTTTTCATTATTTTCATTATCATTTCTAGGAGGAATGCAAGATTTATCTTCTGTATTCTTCGCTCCATCATTCCTCGAATCATGAGGAGTTTTAGAAGAAGATTTGCTTTTCTCTTTCCTTCTTTCTTTTTCTAACTTCGGTAAGACATACATCATATCTTTGATTTCATTAATAGTATTTTGCTGTTATTGGATGGTTTTGTCTTACTCATCCATTCTTTTCATGAACTCTTCTGGAGTTTCTTGTACCATATGTGCAAATGCAGAATCTTCGATGAACGAGTCCGATGTCTGAGATTCGGCTACAATGAATTTACTGTTTCTTCTTCATCATTGGAAGAGACTCCAGCCATTCATTTATAATCCACAGTCATTGTTACTCCTTTCTTGTGTCGGGTATTCTGAAAAACACCCAGCATCTCGCTGAATACACTTTTTAAGCCTGAAGAGTGTTCAGAGTTGGAAGAATATATTCTATGGGAACTCTTTGTCTTCTTCTTCTTCTTCTTCTTCTTCTTCTTTTCCTTAAAATTTATCATATTTGATGATACTTCGGGGTATTCAGGTTTAGAAAATTCTTATTTGTTGCATCTCCTCCTTTTAGATGGTTGAAGTGAAGATGTTGTAAGTTGATTAAAAATTGACTATTTAGTAGAAGCCGCTACACAGTAACAATGCGATAACACTGTATTGATTAATCGTTAATAATGACATTAAGACACTCATGATTCTTCTCTCTTTTTCTTGAGAAGTTCCCTAAGATCTCTTGTATTGGAACTCGTTGTCTTGTTAATGGAAATGGCATCGCCTCCAAATGATATCTTTGGAATAGGATTTTCTATTCCTTTAAAGATTCCAGGAGCGAATTTGACTTTAGCTGTGGTGGTAGATTGATGAGCTTCTGCCAAAATTGGAATTCGAACTTTAGAAGCCAGTTCACGATTTTGATAACCATGCTTTCTGTTGGTACGGGGATTTGAGGTCCGCATTTATCTGCAGAAACGCGTTTCTAAAAATCACATTTTGTTTCCAAGACACGAGGGTGGGACCCTCGTCTTGTTTGTGAAACACGTAGATGAACTTGGTAGGTGTACGGTGCTTCTTGTAAGAAATATAAATAAACCTATCTGCATCTTGATCTTTTTTCCTCTTTAGAACCACTACGTTGCTCTTGGGTCTCCATACTTGAACTGGAGGTCTTCACAGTTGTAATTCAACAGACTCTCTTTGTTTCATGGTTCTTCGAAGAGCGCAAGCCTTACTTCTTCTAAGGTTCCTTCTCATTGTGTGGGTGAGAGGAACCTTATTCTCTGGTTCGTCCTTTTGATAATTAGAGAATGATCGTTTCTCCTTGTTAATATGGAGATCCTAATCCATACTCTCAAGGAGATCAAGTGGAGCTGACCCTGAGTCTTGTGCTAGTGAAGGAGATGATTCTCTTTTGAGACCAGACTAGTCTAAAGAGTCATTTGATAGGATCGTCGTATTTGAAGCTTCTTTGGAGGCTGAGCTATTAAAAACCTTACAGCATTTCCATAAGGAATTAGGGCTTCCGGAGCCAGATGTGAGAAATTCTTTGTATTTCTCCTGATCAAACTCGATAATGAGTAACTCGACCATGTTGCCAATTGATATCTTATCGGATTGAGCTACCACCTGTTCATCAGAGATGATAGGGGTCTCCAGTGGAGTCACCAATCTTCTATTCACCGTAAAAATCATAAATGATTCTTTATTAAATTTTTTTAATAAAACATTACAATTTTAACGGTTTTTCATTTACAGAAAATGAGAAAAATCTAATCCCTCTTTATTTAAAGCTGGGTTCTAGAGTAGTTATGGAGGACGATCTTACTTTCCGTTGACACTCCGTATAAAATTTTAGTTGACAAGAGTTTCGGGCTTTTGATAGCACCAACACTTGGATGGAAAAGGATTCTTTTATAATATTGATCTTCAAATGCTTTTTTCCACCTAAACTTTTGTTATTTATAGAGGTTTGAAGGCTCTTGAGTTCATGTAACTGTCCAACTGTTGGCCTCTACAATCTGAGAATTAATTTTCCACCTTTTGGTATGGAGAATTTATATTAAATCTCCAGGATTTGTAACCGACATCTTTAATTCTCTGAATCATAACTGAAACACCAATCTCAATCTTTAAATTTGCGTTTTGGTGTTTAGTAGCTTGCATTGTATGCTTGGACCCACATTTGAGTGTTGCTGGAGATGGTTTTTACTCCTTGAGGCTTTAAAGTAGAATCACAACTCTCTGAAGTTCGCATGAGTTATGTTCAGCTCTAGTCATGAGTTAAGAAGTTAACTAAAATCATGGATCTCTCTTTAATTGATGATCCGCATTTTAGTTTATTAGCTGGACCCGCCCTTCTATTGAAAAGGGATCGTCTTCGACTTTTATGTGCTTTTATGGGCCATACCACGATCTTGCACTTGAGTCGCATATTAGATCCACATTTTAATGCTATTTTAAGAGTCTGTACGAATCATTCTTTTAAAATGCGACTTTGTGTGTCCTACCTTTGTTAGCCCAATTCGCAGATCTCTCTGGCTGAAGATCCGCATTTTGGCTATCTTGAAAGATAAAATGTGACTCTGTGATAGTCGCGTTTTAGCTTTTCTTAGCATTCGAGATGCGGATCTCTCTATAACAGATGATCTATGTGCTAGCCATTTTAGACTTGAAATATGAATTTCACTTTGTTGATCCATGTGTTAGCCCTTTTAGGCTTGAAATATGGATCTCTCTTTGATGATCCATATATTATCCATGTTAAGTTAAGATTCTCCAATGTAGCAATGGGAAATGATCATGTTCCCATTGATAATTTTAACACCGAACTCTTGGAGTTGAAATAGTTATGTATGGATTTGGAAATGAAAGAGTAGAACTCTTTAAGAGATAAAAATGTGTAGATTAAGAAAAAATTAAAACTCTTTAAGAGATAGAAATTTCTGAATTAAAAAAGAATATAACTCTTTATAAGATAAGAATCTCCATTCTTCTTATACTAAATGTGGATCCTCTCATAGAGGTATATGAATCATCTCCTCAGGAGTCTTTTTTCTTTAGCCTTCTTGACTTTTATAGGAGGTTTGGGGATTTAACCCCTCATTAATTTAGAGATAATGGAGGTGTAACCCCCATTTCAAAAGTGTAACCCTCATTTTAATTTTTAATTGAATGAGGTGTAACCCCCATTTGAAACCACTTGTTAATGGGATGTAACTCCCACTTTAATTGGTATTCATGTATGATGATTTTGATTGATTTTTTAAGACAATAATTATTAAACATTTGTATAGAACTTTGCAAGACTGTATCACTTTAAATGAACATTCTAGAAAAGGAATGGAATATCTCTAGAGGAAAAATGTGATGAGATACTTGAAGAATTGAAATGAAGGCTAACAACAACACCCATGTCACTCATTTCCAGACAACTCTGGAGGCATGAAGGTTTATAGTAATGTTTCAAGTCATGGATTATGATGTGTATTGACAAAGAATGGAAGAGTAGTTGAATTTGGAACTTGTGCTTAAGTTCCCTGAGAAAAGAAAAATGATGTCATACTTGTAATTTTCTGAAGATTTGGGAGATATAAATATTGATGAATTACAATAATCAATATTGGTAGACTTGGCAAAATAAGCATAACTTGCAAGGTTAACTAGGAAATAAGTTAGGAGATAAAGAACAACCTGTGGAGGAGTAAATGTAAGGATATAAAGAGATTTAAGAAGGCTGGACATTTTGTAGAATTAGTCAAGTTGAAATTAGAGGACAAGAAATTGATAATGAAGTATAATTAAAGAAGATATTTTATCAAACCAGAACATGTCATTATATCTTATTACTCAAGTTAGACTTATCTTTCTAAATGATTGTCTTATTCCATTACTTTTATTGATCATTCCCATTTGACATTTTGTAACATTCATATGAATAATATCATAATATGAATCGTGACTTGAACCTTTCGTATATTACAAGTCTTATTGAGTCAGCGAGATAATTGTAGAGATATATATACTCTCTGGTGCCAGCAATTGCAGTTGCCTGATAAGATCGTTTTATGTAATTAAATTTTGTAACTAGTCATTAATTCATTTCTTATCTTGTATCTCTACCATGCATAGTCTGTTACATCGATATTGTAATAATTCAGATTTATTTTCTCTTCTAGAATCCATTATAATATGTAATAGGACTTTGAGAATGGACTCTACAAAATAATTTATCACTTGTGTCTTATTCATTACTTAATCAAGATGGCATGACACTTAAAATTGGTAGCAGCTATTCTTGATTAAATGCTATCTTGCATTTGCGCTCCTTCACACATATAAAATTTCAAGAACAAATTGAAAATCTTGTTTGCCCATTATCATTAGGTGTCTACCTATTATCATTCCTACCAAAGACGAAAATCGTTCATGATGTATTTTATATATCATAATTGAGAAAGCGCTTAGGTGATAGTACAGAGTAATGGATCTATCCAAAGTAGATTTGAGATCGGACTTAAAATATGAGAAGCGACTTATATCAATTATTAATTAATGTGAAAAAGTCTTGAAGAATCAAATAATATCATTAGTTCTTGTCATATAGAATGCACAATCACCTAGTGGTTCCACTTGAGAGTTTGAAAAAGACATCAAAATAAAATACCCATGCCTTTCTTATGATAAGGTATGCCAATTGAATTATTTTTATCAGTAATATCCATATACAGTGGCATTTCTTTCAATTTGGAATTTTGAGGACGGAATTTTTTTTGTTAGGTGGGTAGAATATAATACTCCAAAGTTCGTACTATTTGTATTCCTCTTTCGAGTCCGGTAGTATCGAATAAGGCCACCAAAGTCAATTTTGGATATCAAAATGAGTTTCGGTGGATATAACTTTAAATTCGTAACTTCAAATAACATTTGGTCTTCACAGTTATTAGTTTTCTATTATTTAGATTTTCTTAAAATTTTACTTGCAAGCCCGAAAAATATTTTCAAAATTGCTAATTTGTAATATTAAAATTATCCTTCTGTTTTTTTTTCAAAATTCTAGTTTTTTTATTCTGAACATCGAAACAATAAATGGATAATTTTTTAGTACTCCTCTCGTTGAGCACTACATTCTACATTTCTACATTAATTTGGTAGTATTTGAAGAACGTTATATAAAACTGAAATTATCAAATTATTAAATAAATAAATAAAATAATTAATTAACTCACTCTTATCCGAGAGAGAAAGAGGCGGTAGCGCATGAGAAACAGAGGCGGTTGCCTCTTTAGGGACCAATCAGCACCTTTGGGGGGAGGTTGAGGAGATAAAAACAAAAAAAAGGGAGAAAAAAGCCACTCACTCTCTCTTCTCACTCTCTTTTCCTCACTCTCTTCTTCTCATTCTCTCGGCTAGAACCAAATACAATAGAGAGAAAAGAAAAGAAAAGGAGGAAAAAAAGGGGGGAAAAATAAATCAAACCAAGGATTTGAGATCAAGAAAAAGCAAGTAACACGGCTATTTTTGTTCATTTCTTTATTTAATTTATATTTGTATAAATAATTTATTTTGTAAAAATGCTTAGTTTACATTTTGCACTATTGATTAATATTGATAACATATTTATGCACGTAAATTATTTTGTGAATATGCTTGGTTCACATTTTGGACTATTAATTGATATTGAGAACTGATTTAGATTATTGGGTTAATTTTGATATATATAAATATTGTGCTATTTACTTATTTCTGATTTTACTAAAAAAAATGAGAAGGAAAGAAAGAAAAAGAAAGGAAAAAAAAAGACAGGCTGAAAAAACAGTGAGAAAGAGAAAGAGAGAGAAGAGAAAAGTTAGATGAAATGGCCTTAAGTGATTTTAAATTAAAAGAGAGAGAGAGATACTAACGGGCTAGGCCTGGTCCAATCAAGTAAAAAAGAGAGAAGAAAGGGTTTTAATGTAGCGGACCTATGCAGTGGGCTTGGCTGCAATTAAAGGAAAAAAAGGGAAAGAGAAGAGTTAAGAGGGCTGGGCTGTAGTGGGTCGGACTACAGTTAAAGACAAAATAAAGATATAAGGGATTTAGGCTTCTTTAAAGAAAAAGAAAAGGAAATAATTATTGGTGATATTTTGGCACGGAATAAAGAAAAAAAGAAGCAGTCCAATATATTTTGCATGTACTGTAATATTACAGTAAATGAATGTTATTAGTATTTGGGCTTCTTGAATATAACAAGTCTTTCTCTTTTAATAAAGAAAAAAAGAAAAGAAAGAGCAATATTTTGCAAACGGGTTTCTTGAATTTGGGAAAATGGGAAAAGAACTCAGACAAAAAATGCACACTTTTTTTTGTCGGGGAAGAGTCAACCTGTATCGTCGCATATTTTGAGACGTTCGGAGTGAGAAGTCAAATACGCCGTCATTTTCTTTTTCAGGATGGCGGTATGGGCCGACAACTATGTATCCCTGAGGGTTCCCTAAGGGAAAACAACACAGCGGAGCTGCATGGTGGAGGATTGGGAGGTCACGTCACTTTGGCAGGGATAAGACGATCGCGTTGGTTGAAGAGAAGTCTTTCTGGCCTCTGCTCAGAAGAGATTTCCAAAGGTATGTGTCGGCGATGCATGGTATGCCAACTATCAAGGGGCAGACACATAATACCATACTGTACACTCCTTTACCTGTTATAGTAGCGCCGTCGTGACTGATAAGGCACAACTTCATCCAGGCCCCGAACATCATTATTTTTTCCGCCAGCCCCTAAGATATAATTTGCATAAGGGATTGAATTTAGGCTAAAATGGTATTTGGGCTAAGATGGAATTTGGGCAAGTTTAAAAAATTATTAGAGAAGAGAAAGGAAAATAAACAAACAAAAATAATATAAAATTAATCATGTTGTGATATTTATAAACTATGTGCATAATATATTATGAATTCGGGATGAGTGAAACTATATAATGGATAAAATGATGCGTAGCGTGTGATAATTGTCTGTGATAAAGTGTATTATATAATACTTGCATGAATGTTACAGATTATATGATATATAGTACATAATACATAGTATAAATACTCAAACCCAATACATGATATGTTTGAATGAATTATTTAAATATTTGATATGCGATGAGTATGATCATTCATGTGAATATTATAACAAAATTCATATATTTTGATCATATGGAAATAAAGTATTCTCGTGATACGTGTATACTTGGTCCTAAATCTTGATTCCTAAATCATTGCTTTTCTACAAAGACATATACACAGTCTGACTTGACAAGCCATGTGTTTCCATTGATTCATGTATATCGTGTATTATTGACATAGGGATTGAAAAACTAAATAATAGATAAGAACTGTATTGTACAAGGATCTTTTGGCCAACTTCTTAATTGAGGCCAGGATTTTTTTTACTGCAGCTGCATGGGTGATTCTGGATCACCGATTGATAATTGATACTCAGAGTGGTTTGCCTATTACTGTAATACAGTACAAAAATTGAATTGTTATACCTAGCAGCATGTCATGGTTCAGCACCATGAGTATTGAGGTCGGGTCCCTGGTATACACGGGCACTTGTGCAATATGAAAAACTACACATCATTTTATCCATTATTTGGTTTCAAAAACTAATAAGGACTTGGCCTAGACTTCACATTTTTACAAGATAATTATCTGCTATTTGCAAATGACATGCACAGTCTTACTTATTCTATTTTTCATTATTCACATGATGCGTTTAACAAAATCATAATTTTTTTGTATATTGTTTATCCCTAGTACTGTGTTAATACACATATCTTTTTCCTTGTGTTACTTGCTGGATTTAATCGAATTCTAAACCCAAGTTTAGAAGACAAAGAAGGAGAACCAACCCTAACTGAAGACCTGTACTTCATTGATCAGACCGATAGTAAGCAGTGAAGTATTTTCTGGAGAATCTTTGTATATTTAGTTTGTACTTTCTTTTATTTGGACACTGCTTTTCTCTTTGATTCTTTTGTACTCATATTTAGAGCAGTGTGCTATTCTATATAATTAACTTTTTGTATAAATATAATCATTTTAGTTTCAGACATATTATTTATTCATCTGATAGTGACAGTAATTACGATTATTTTAAGATCCTGTGACTATTAGGTAATATAGTATAATTTTAAATAGTATTCTCTGTTTTGGGAAACAAGTAAAAAAGGGGGCGTGACAAGTGCCAAGAGAAATTGAAAGTTGGAGAATCATGAGGTAAGAATAATAAGTTTTGCACAATTGTTCAATTCTTTTGTCTGTTAAACAAATGAAGCATAATAAACAATAATTATATTTTATACGGAAAGGAAAACGCAATGACAAAAGAGTTTAAAAGAATTCAGAGTGGTATTTTTTATTTGAACATTTATTTGTATATATATTAGTTTTCATTACTTATTAATAAATTTTATAAGTAAGTTTTTTGTTCAAGAATCTTAATTTATATCTTGTATTTATTGTATACATTGTTTTTTTTTTTTAACACACATTAATAATTATCCAATGTAATTTATTATGTACTTTACTTTTCTCATATCAGTAAAATATTTAAATACATTATCATTATCATTATATTAATGGAAACATTGTAACACTTATTTTTTTAATACACGTTGGAATGTAAGAGAATAAGTTTAACTTAAACGTTTTAGAAATTAACTACTTAAGAAAATACCAAACATTTGCATGCATGGATTTATTCTCTACTATCATGCTACCCAATCCCACCCTAACCCATTAGACCTGACTCTTTCTCTTCCCCTCTATATCTCTGCCTCTGGCCCTCTACAGTCAGACAAGTCTCTCCTTCCTCCGCCCTTGCCGCCTCACTCTACTTTGCCCTCCCCTTCCCCTCAACGATCGCCACCTCCCTCTTTTTCACTGTTGCCTCCACCATCATTGCCTCCTCATACTCGGCTCTCCTTGCCTCCTCACCTCCGCTGCCTCCAAACCCTAGGGTCTGAAGTTGTCCCTCTTTCCTCTCCCGCATCGTTCGACGAGCCGGATCTCCACCGCGGTTGGACAACTTGGCGCCTCCACTCAAAACTCCCCAACAATCTAAAAAACAACAGCAGTAAGCAACAAGAGTTCTTATTGGAAATTGGTGGTTTTTGCAGCAACAACAGTAGCCCTTCTTCCTTCTCGATCCATCTTTTTGAGGGTCCAGTGGAATTATTTCTTTGCAATTATGTATACCTTAAATTTCAGATAGAGTGAAATGTAAAAAATGAGTAAACAAATTAATTAGAACAAGTACCCAATTTTGCGAAGTCAAACAACAATTTCTTTCCCAGTGTGCTACAAATCTCACTATTGCTTGTAGCGTGGTGGTATGACCCGTTGATGTCATTGTTCAAATACTAATTACATCAAAATGTTTCAAAGCAGAAGCGGAAGCTGAAATAGCACAAGTGATTTTATTTCAAGATGCAAATAAATATTTCATACATTGATTAAACGTTTATTCCGTGCATATTATAGCATAAGGGGTTTATGTTCATCCCTACACATGCCAATTTGAAATGACTTGAGCCCAAGGATACACAATTATAAAAATCCTGCAATTTGTAATATACAAAACCAAATATGATCATCCGATTCTCTGCTCCCAGAAACAATCATACAGAAGATAGTTCTAGAAGAGAAAGGATTCCTATTATTGACATGTAAGTTTCTAAAGCTCTCAAACATAGGCTTATGTACAATGATGCGGGAGTTTCTTCATGCCTTCGCGAATGGATCCCATTTCTGTGCTTTACATGGGAGACATGGGACATGTTTCCTCAAAAACATCTACAACACAAATAGCGCAACTCAGATATTATGGTTTGCATGCATATCATCTATGAATGGACATCGCCTTACACTTCAACTCTGAAGCCTTTCCCGCTCTTTCATGGACTGTCCCTCGAGCCTTCTAAACGGGCAATGCAGAATTTTAGCCCTGCAGCTGTATGTCCGAATTTGGAGAATTTTTTTTCATTGCCATTTATCAAGAATTACAGCAAATAAAAGAAATTTATAGCTTTCAATTCGGATTACGGGAGTAGGGAAAAGAAATAACTCTATTTTTCCTTTTAATTTTTATGGAATTTTTGGTACTGGTGAGAGGTCGTTGTTTCCCGTTGATAATCCGAACGTCGATGGATTACTGAGAACTAAGTTCAGCCTTCAGAGGAAAGCATAAAATACTTTATTTTTTACTTCTTAGTTCCCGTTCTTTGAATTTT
This sequence comes from Dracaena cambodiana, assembly GCA_036321105.1. Classification (NCBI taxonomy): domain Eukaryota; kingdom Viridiplantae; phylum Streptophyta; class Magnoliopsida; order Asparagales; family Asparagaceae; genus Dracaena; species Dracaena cambodiana. The sequence continues at coordinate 19,231,279 of JAYEPQ010000015.1, forward strand.
TCTTCAGCACCAAGTTCTGATTGGAAGAGGAGAATGAGTCTTAAGCATCTCTGTCTTTTTCTGAATTTCTGGATATTTGTCTGTGGATTTCTGAATCTCTCTCTTTATGAATCTCTCTCTCTTTGGATCTCTTTTGATATCTCTTGCCTTTGAATCTCTTTGGATCTTTCCACTCTAAGTCCTTCGCTGACTGTAGATTTTCTCAGGATTTTTAATTTCATCTCTGCCTCTTCTTCTTTTTTTTTTTTTTTTTTTTTAGAGAGAGCCTTTTATAGCATCCAGAAAGATAACAACTCTTCAAATATCTCTGTAATCAAAGATTAGATCATGGGAATAGATCTCTTGGATCATTATAACCAATTCTGCACTTGAAGCTGGATTTCGGAGTGCACGACACGCAAGAAGCATTACGAATGTGCGCGGTATGTCGAGCACACAACTCGAGCTATTCAAAAGTTCTGGACATAATAGACACGAATTTGCAAAAATAGAATCATATCCGTTCAGTGACATCTAGTATGACGGATTAGGAAAAAATAACAGTACCATTAAACATGTCTTATAGTTCAATCTATTTAAAGGTTCGGGACATGATAGTAATGAATCGATTAAACAGAGATAGGGCTTAACGTATTTAATCTAACCATTCAGTGACATTTATAATGGGATTTGAGCGCTAACAGAGGCATCGCTATACATGCCTCAAACCTTGACCTATTCAAAAGTTTTGGACATGATAGGAATGAGCTGGTTAAGTAGAAGTAACGATTAACGTGTTTAGTCTTTTGAGTTAACAATCAGAGGTAACTGTTAATTTGATAGGGATATAATTTTCGCCCAAATTTGGAGGATTCAAAATCATTGTTATTTATCAAGAATTACAGCAAATAAAAGAAAATTATAACTTTCAATTTGGATTACAGGAATAGGAAAAAGAGATGACTGTGTTTTCCCTTTTAATTTTGGTAGGAACTTTGGCAGTGGTAGGAGGTCGTTGCTGTCTCCCGTTGACAATCCGAATGTCGATTAATTACTTAGAACCAAGCTCAGCCTGAAGAGAAAAGAAGGAAGCGCTATATTTTTTTTTTACTTCTCTGTTCCCATTCTCTAGATTTTTCTCCAGCACCAAGTTCTGGCCAGAGGAGAAGAAAGAGTTTGAAGTGCCTTTGTGTCTTTTTCTGGATATCTGCCTGTGGATCTATGGATCTCTCCTGTCTTTGGATCTCTTTTGATCTCTCCTGTCTTTGAATCTCTTTGGATCTTTCCTCCCTAAGTCCTTTGCTGACTGTGGATTTCCTCCTTAGGATTTTTAATTTCGTCTCTGCCTCTGCTTTTTTCTTAGAGAAGGCTTTTTATAGCCTCTGGAAAAGTAACAACTCTTCAAATTTCTTTGTAAATGGAGATTAGATCAAGGAAATATATCTATTGAATTGTTACAACCAATTCCGCATGTGAAACGAGATTCTGGAGCGCACGACACGAAAGAAGCGCTCCTAAAGTGCGCTGTGATCCCAATGCATGCGCCTGGGCATGCGCGTGTGATCGCGAAAGCGAGCGGTCACGGGCGCGGGCCTGGGCACGCTCGTACTAGGGTGCACGGGCAACCCCAGGCGTGCTCCGCTTCGAGTGCGTGTAGTCTTGGGAACGTGTGCTCCTTGGATGCAGGTGTTCTGGCACTCTTGTTTCAGTTGGTTGGGGTGTGTGTGTCTATATATATATATATATATATATATATATATATATATATATATATATATATTAGTGCCTACAGCAGCACCAAATGGAGATGTCAAAAGAAAAGTTAGCAGCATCTCTTAAATTTATTTCTTTACATGAGAATAATATAAACGAGGACAACCAATTTGGCTCTGAACAAGCTATGAGAAAGAGCTTTGAGCTAGTTTAAAAGGTAGCATAACAAAAAAGACATGGCTACTGGTCATCTATATTAACCGGTGTAATATTAGGAATAATATTAAATGTGCATCAATTTACATATTTAGAAGTCTAGTAATGTATAAAAGATGGAGATTTTAAAGATATCAGTTGTATAAATGTGCATTCCAAAATCGTTCAAGTTTGGCCCTGTTGCAACCGAACCAGTCCTGAACAAGTCATACTCTCTTCAAACATAAAGTCTGGTTTTTTCCCAGTAGACTTGAACCTAACAGTTCTTCTGGATCGATATGTTGGAGAACTGTTGCAGTTATTATCATTGCATAATGTACCTTTATCTTCACATGGACATGTTAAATTTGAAAAGCCCAGAATATTTAGCTTGCTGGATGCTTTTCTCTCTTCCAGAGTGCAGAAAGCAGCATAGATCTCTTCCCCTGCTTATGTGTATTGTTCTACTAGGAACAGAAATGATGCTGGCCATTTTTTCCTCCAACTTCGGAAAATGAAGCATAAACAAATCCTCCATGTTTCCCTAGCTGCTATCACCAAAATCCTTCAATGCATCCACATTCACTCTCGCTACCTCCACCACTAAATTAAACAATTAGCTTGAAGTGAGCTCCGAATTCTAATTGAATGCAGAAGATGGACAACAATATGATTTTAAAATTCTCATAAAATACCAATCAAATTAAATTAAAAAAAAAATAAAACAGTATTTTGATTAATTTCCAGGGTTAGAACACCACTAAAAGAGGATTAAGCAATCAAAACATGGAGAATTAAAGAAATGAGTATGAACATTAGAGCATCTTGATGATTTCTCGGAAAATGACTCCACAAACAAATCCTTCATCTAGGGCAGAGCCTTCACCCTTTTCCTTCTCCTTCGCCAGCGGTGACGGGTTCCTCTTTCGAACAACTGGTGAGAAAATCATCTCTTTGGATTTGCTGCAGGAGGAGGCAATGCGGCGATCTCGTTCTCACACTAGGCAAAAATGGGGTAGGTGAGGTCCGTGGAGACAGAGAGCGAGGCGGAGTAGCATAGGCGAGCTGTGAAGACGAGGGAGGCGCTAAAGGAGGGATAGAGTTGACTTTCTCCTCCACGGTGAGCTGTCGAGGAAAAGGAGGCAGCATCGGTTGCCTCTGCAACAGTGATGAAGATAGAGGTGGAGGGGCGTGGAAGGAGGGATATGTTGCAATTCATCTCAGAATTGCTGCCCCCGCTGGATCTTGTCGCCGCATGGCCCTGGACTTGTAATGGGTTAGGTGAAGAAGAAGATAGAGGAAGATGAAGAAGGAAGTTTAGAAAAAGAATTGAAGAGAAAAGTGAAGAATTTTATTGATCAAATGGTTCAAGGATGATTACAAAGATTACTGTTCATCTATTTATACAAAATAATTCCTCAATCTTTGCCGCTAATTCCTCAGCTCCCGTGCGCGCGGACACTTGCACGGACATGCAGGGAAGACAGTTACAACTGTCCAACCGAGTTAACTAATCTGATGCGATGCGGGTAAGTGAGTTTACTCAATAGAACCGACCCGACAACCCGTTTCTTCAAATTTTAACTCCGGACCTGCTTCCGCAATCAGCAGCTTACACACGCTGCTTTGAACCAGGTCTTTGACAATCCTCCACCCTTGGAGAACTGGAGGAAGAAAATTTTGAAAATTTGGAGGTGAAGGCGGTGATAAAATGTGATGCAAGTAACCATGTTATTATATGATCATAATCATGTATTAGTGGAGGAGATACTTTATCTATCGGGTGGTTTTTCGACAGAAGTCATGGACGTTAGCCAATCGAACAAAAGTAGAGAAGCACATCAAAGATACAGGGAGCGATGGACTGAGAATAGACGCGGCCTTTGCATATAGAATTGTTATACTGTTTTTTAGTTTTTATCTTTTTTGTAGCCTTATTTAGAACCTTTTTTATGTAACTTTATTATTTGGCCATTGTAATAATAGTCCAAATACTCTTATTGTTATGTTATTTCCTCTTTAATGGAACGCGAAGGGCTATATCTCGCCGTTTATCATAAAAAAAAAAAAATCATGTGTTAGTGGAGGTGTTAGCGGAGCCTAGTTGTTAGGAAAGTTTGATAGTAATGGAGCCTAGGTGTTAGGAAAGTTTGATAGTAATGGAGCCTAGGTGTCAGTGAAGCCTAGTAGTGGTAGTGGAGGATACCATATCTTTATTAGTTTTGCTTTGATCATGTTTTTGGAGTAAACACTACATGATCTAGTAGTTGATAGTAGTGGGTAGGTTATTTAGTGTCATGCTAGTCTATTTAAACCCCATGTATATCTGAATTATTTGGTTCCTTAGAAAAATTTTTGCTTCTCATATTATAATATAATATTTCTTCTTATCTTTGTCCACTTTACATGTTCATTCTTTTCCAACATTTTTGGTATCATAGCCGTGTTTCGATCAAATTGGGAGTTGCGGTGTGTTGTGGAGATCTTGCAGAAGCAAAGCATCTTTGCCCAAGAAGTTCGAATCTCTGTGGGGATTCAAAGAGAGGTAAATTTTGTAAGTGATTTGCCATGTCTAACGGTATGAACACACCTAACCTCTCTACACCTATGGTGCCAATTTTTGATGGAGATGATTATAAATTTTGGGGTATCAAAATGATGACATTTTTCATTTCTAGAGATTTTTGAGATTTGGTTGAGAATGGTTATAAAGAATTAGATGCTAGGGCTCAGGAGAAGGAGAAGGAAAAGACATAATGGAAGGAGCTAGCAAGAAGGAAGCAAAGGCTCTGCTAGTGCTACAGTGGGCGATGTTCAAACCCATCTTCGCTTGTATTGCAAGTGCCAAATTGTCAAAAATGCTTGAAGCATATTGAAGTAAAAATTTCATGGTGATAAGAAGATGAAGATGGTAAAACTTCAAATACTTCGGCGAGAATTTGAGACTCTTTTTATGAAGGCAAGTGAATCTGTCCAAGATTTTTTCTCTAGAACTTCTGTTATTGTTAATCAGATGAAGTCATATGATAAGGATATTTCTGATTAGAAAGTTGTAGAGAAAATTTTAAGGAGTCTTCCGCCTAAATTTGATCATGTTGTTATTGTCATAGAGGGTCTAAGGATCTTTCTATTTTTACCATTAATGAACTAATGGGTTCATTGTTAGCGCATGAAGAAAGGGTGAATAGGTCGACAGAAAAAAATATTGAGCATCCTTTTCAGTCAAACGTAGATTTTTCTGAGAGAAGCAAAAAATAATGGAGGAGGTCGTGATAGATACGGCTTTTGTTGACAAGGCAGAGACCACCGCAGAGGGCAAGATGACACCAGTCATCAGAACTCTGAAAATATTGAGACAAGAAACCAAAAGTATAATCAGTACCAAAAAAGAAAGCCACAGTTTTACTACCGTAACAAGTATGGTCATGTTGAGGCTAAGTGTTTGGAGAAAGTAAAGCAAAATGCCAACTTTGCTGAGAAAAAACTAAAGGAAGGTAACTTGTTCCTTATCTATTTAAATCCAAAAGTAAGTAAGGCTAATGTTTGGTTCCTACATAGTGGGTGTAGCAATCATATGACAGGAGAAAGAAGCCTTTTTCGCAGCATTAATGACTCAGTGAGACTACAAGTCTGATTGGGAGATGACAAATGTGTCCAAATTGAAGGCAAAGGAACCATTGCAGTTATGTCTAAATCAAGTACTGAAAGGTTAATTTATAATGTTTATTACGTACCTGCTTTGGCATATAATTTGCTTAGTGTGGGTCAGTCGATTCAAAGAGACTACGCAGTCTTGTTTCATGATGAAGTATGTGAGATTAGAAACACCAAATTTGATAGTTTGCTCATTTAGATCCAAATGGCTAAAAACAAGATGTTTTCTCTTGATATTTCTTGCCTTGATGATTATGCCTTGGTTGTTAATGTCAAAGAAAATTCATGGATATGGCATTTGCATTATGGGCACTTGAATTTTAATGGGTTGAAACTGTTAAGTCAGAAATAAATGGTGATTGATTTGCCTTCTATTGTTTGTATTGATGAACTTTATGAAGGATATGTTCTAGGAAAGCAACACAGTATAGCATTTCTAGTAGGTAAAGTTTGGAGAGCCAGAATGTCTTTGGAATTGGTTCATGTAGATATTTGTGGCCAGGTGTTGAGCAAGAGCAGATATTTTTTGTTGTTTACTGATAATTTTTCTCGGAAGAGTTGGGTGTTTTTTCTTGTTCAGAAATCTGAAGCATTTGATATGTTCACGGAGTTCAAAACCTTTGTAGAAAAGGAATGCCACCATTCTATAAAGATTCTTCGAATAGAGGGGGAGAATTTTTATCAAATGAGTTTGGTGAATTTTGCAGGTTAAATGGTATAAGAAGACAATTCATAGTCTGAAAAACTCTAGAGCAGAATGGCGTTGCTGAAAGAAAGAACCGAACAATTGTTGAAATGGCTTGGAGTATGCTCAATGAGAAGCAGCTTCTGAATGATTTTTGGGCTGAAGCAGTGGCTACCTCTATTTATATCCAAAATATCTTTCCAACAAAGGCGATATGAAATATGACTCCATATGAAGCTTAGTGGAATAGAAAGCCCAATGTAAGTGCCTTGAAAATATTTGGTTGCATTGCTTATGCATTAATTGATTCTGGTGATCATAGTAAGATGGATTATAAAACTGAGAAGTGCTTTTTTGTGGGCTATAATGGTGAAACAAAGGGTTATCGACTGTACAATCCTGAAACTAAGAAACTTCTTACACGTAGAGATGTTACTTTTTATGAGAACAATTATTAGAAATGGAAGGAAGAAAATTTTTAGCACATACTCATTGGAGAAAGCGAGGATAAATTGTCGCCAACCGAAGATTAAATGGCATCTCCTTCATCAACTTTCACAGGAACGGCGTCTCCATCATATTCAAGCACTCCGGGCAGCAATCATGATGATCCTTCATGTGACACCGACACTCCTCCAGAGAAGTATCGTTCTTTACAAGAAATTTATGAATCTTGTACTTTTGCTCTTTTGGATGTGGAGCCTATATCCTATGAAGAAGCCTGTGGTAAAGTGGAGTGGGAGAACTCAATGATAGAGGAGATTGTGCCATTGAGAAGAACAATACTTGGGAGCTTGCCGACTTACCTTCAGGGAAGAAAGCTATTGGACTGAATTGGGTGTACAAGGTGAAGATCAATGCAGATGGAAGTGTGCAAAAATACAGGGCAAGGCTTGTGGAAAAAGGGTATGTGCAACAATATGGTATTGACTATCTTGAAACATTTTCTCCTGTTGCTCGTTTTAAGACAGAATGGTTGTAGCCTTGGCTGCTAACAAACATTGGAAAGTTTTTCAGTTTGATGTTAAATCTACTTTTCTGAATGGTACTTTGGAAGAAGATGTGTAACCACAACTTTTATCATTGATGGCAAAGAGGAAAAGGTGTATATGTTGAAAAAAGGACTCTACGGATTGAAACAAGCGCCAAGAGCATGGTATGGAAGGCTTGATACTTATCTTTACCAAAATAATTTCCACCGAGAGTAAAAATGAGCCGACTTTTTATGTGAAGGATAATGGTACCAATATCCTTATTGTATGTGTTTATGTTGATGACATTATTTATGCTGGATCATCTGGTTTGCTTATCAATTAATTTAAGGATAACATGATGCGGGAATTTGAAATGTCATATTTGGACTTGCTATATTATTTTCTTGGTCTTCAAGTTAAGTAGATTGATGATGGTATTTTTGTTTCACAAGAAAAGTATGCTCATAACTTGCTTAAAAAGTTTCATATGGAGGAGTGCAAGACATCCCCTACACCTATGAATGCAAATGAGAAGTTGATTAGATTGCAAAGGCAAATGAGACTACTGTCAGAAGTATGGTTAGAGGTTTGATGTACTTGACACTCACTTGCCCAGATATCATGTTTTCTATCAGTTTGGTTTCAAGATTTATGCATAACCCTTCGATGCATCATCTCAAGACGGCAAAGCGCATCTTACGATATATTTCTGGGACAAGAGATTATGGAATTTGGTATAAACCAGTTGCTAATTTTAACTTGTTTGGATTCACTAACGGTGATTGGGTAGATTCTATAGATGACAGAAAGAGCACAAGTGGTTACATCTTCAACCTCGGAGAGTTCAAAGAAACAAGCTACTATGGCTTTGTCCTCAGTTGAAGCCGAGTACGTCGCCACGTAGGCAGCTGCATGTCAAGCTATTTAGATGCGAAGGATTTGGAAGATTTAAAGCAAGCTCAACTATATCCCATGGAGATTTTATGTGACAAACAAGGCAACAATATGCACGACGAAGAATCCAGTTTTTCATGGAAGAACCAAGTACATTGAGTTACGCCATTATTTCATTCGAGAGGTCATCGCTAAAGGTGTGATCATGATGCACTGTGGAACCAATGAACAAGTCGTTGATGGCTTCACCAAAGCAATCTCGCAACCAAAATTCATGAAGTTCTGATCTCTCCTTAGTGTATCCAGTTTTTGCATCAAGGGGGAGTGATGAAGTGTGATGGAAGTAACCATATTGTTACATGGTCATAATCATGTGTTAGTAGAGGTATTAGTGGAGCTTAGTTGTTAAGGAAGTTGGATAGAAGTGGTAGTGGAGGATGCCATGTCTTTGTTAGTTTTGCTTTGACCATGTTTTTAGGAGTAAATACTATATGATCTAGTAGTGGATAGTAGTTGGTAGGCCATGTAGTGTCATAGTAGCCTATTTAAATCCCATGTATGTTAGTGTTATTTGGTGCCTCAGAAAAAATTTTGCTTCTCATATTATGATATATTAGTTCTACTTATCTTTGTCCACTTCACTTGTTCATTCTTCAACAACAGGTGGCATAATCTTCCCTAGTTGTCTCCAATGGGTCATTGTTCTTCTAGTGGATAAGGAGTTGGGTCACTGCTTGGTTGTTTCACTTTACAATGCATTGCTACAAAATTTTCCATGGCTCTTTCTCTTCTATCTCCCAAAATATAGGAAGCTCTGTTAGAGAGGTTAAAGGTTGTCCATTGTATTTCTTCAGCTGAAACATATGGAATGTATTATGTATCTTTGCATTTGAAGGGAGTTGGAGCTTATCGGCCACTTTTCTTATCTTTTCTATGATCTTATATGGACCATCGTATTTTGCAGCAAGTTTGTGAGGAGTTGACTCCTTAATAGAGGACTGTCTATAAAATTGTACTTTGAGAAGAACTAGAGTACCTACTTCAAATTGTCTTTCAGTCCTTCTTTTATCACCATAAAGTTTCATTCTTTGTAAGGCTTTAAGAAAATGATCATTTAGCAACTTAAGCACCTAATCCCAATCAAGTGGAGAATCTTCCACAGCTTATACACTTGCAATTTTGGGCGGGTGGTCTTCCATAGACAATTTCATAGGGTGTATAAGCAGTAGAAGTGTTCCATGTGGTGTTATGCCAGAAAGATGCCCATGACAGCCATTTAGTCCATTCCATTGGCTTAGTATTGCAAAAACACCATAGATATGCTTCAATACATTGGTTCACCCTCTCTGTTATTCAATCTGTGTGCAGGTGGTAGGCTATACTTGGCTGCAATTTGGTCCTCTGAAGCTTGAACAGCTCATTCCAAAAGTCACTAGTTAAAATTCTATCTCTGTCACTAGTAACTGAAGTAGGAACGACGTAGAGCTTTACAATTTCATTACAAAAGAGAGATGCTATCTGTATTGCTGTAAAGGGATGTTTGAGTGGTATGAAGTGTGCAAACTTTGATATTCTATTAATAATTACCCAGATAGTGTTTTTTCCATAACTCATTGGTAACCCCTCAATGACATCCATGGAAAATTCTTCCCATACCTGATTAGGCATTGGTAGAGGCTCTAATAATTCAGGGAGAAAAATAGATTCACCTTTTTCCTCTGACACACATCACAGCATCTCACTTTTTGTTTGATCATTGATTCCATTCCAACCCACCCGAAAGTTTTTATGTTTCTTTGAAAGGTTCAATAATAACCAGAATGGCCTCTTACAAGTGTACCACGGTGATCATGATTTTTTTTTTCACATAATGCATTGTATGGAAAAATGATGACCCTGCCCTTGTAAAACCATACCCCATTCAAGAGTCTATAGTGGTGATGAGAGGGAGAACCTATAGCCACTTCTTCTACATGGAGTGGAAGTAAGAATATTGTTGTACCATCTCCTACACTTTAGAAAGTCAAGAAGGTTGGCCAACAATAATTGAGGTTGAAGTTAATTCTATAGTAGAGGTAATATTAGTTGCAAATTCTTCTCTCCTTCTAGATAATGCATCTGCACCTAAGTTCTCCTTTCCTTCTAATATTCAACAAGATAATCATATTTAGTTAGTTTGAGTAACCATGGGATCTGAGATTCTTGCTTGTATCTCTGGTCCAGTAGTATTAAGGCTCTTTTGATCTGTTTTGATTACAAACTTTCTTCCCAACAAGTATTGCCTCTATTTCTTAATGGCTAATAGTATAGCCATCATTTCCTTTTAATATCCATCATTTCCTTTTAATGGCTCCTAAACCTACAGCTGAAGTATCATACTCAACAACAAACTCTTTGTCAAGATTGGACATCTTAAGAACATGTAGAGACATGAGTACTTCTTTGAGTTTGGCAAAAGATTTCATGGACCTATCAGACTATTTGAAAGCCTCCACTTTTACAATTTCATTCAAAGGTGCTACCATACCCTGTGAGGCCAAAAATCCCTCTTAAAGCCTTCGGTGTAGCTGGTATTGGTCATTGGGCTATAGCTTCAATCTTTTTATTGTCGACAGTTATGTCATTTGGAGTAATGATATATCTAAGATAGCCCACTTGCTGACTACCAAACTGGCTTTTGCTGAATTTTGCATATAATTGATTATGTCTGAGTGTTTCAAGAACTAGACTTAAGGGTTGAAGATGAACCTCCCAGTCTTTGCTATACACAAGGATGTTGCCAAAGAAGACCAAGACAAATCTCCTTAAGTATTGTATGAATATGTCATTCATCAGATTTTGGAATGTAGAAAGAGCATTGATGAGATCAAAAGGCAATCGTAATGGCCATTATGTGTTTTGAAAGCTGCCTTGCCAATATCGGACTCTGCAACCCTCACCTGATGATATCCAGAATGGGCATCTAACTTAGAAAAGTATGCTGCGCCATTAAATTCATCTAATAGATCATCTATAAGGGATATAGGGATCTTATCGTTTATAGTATGTTGATTGAGATATTTGTAATCTATGCACACACGTCAACTTCCTCGGATTTCTTCGCAAGGACCACTGGAGAGGCAAATGGACTGATTCTTGGTCTAATTACACCAGATTGGAGCATTTCTACAATCTGCTTTTCAATCTCACTTTTTGGTAAAAAGGGTACCAGTATGGCCTTGCATTAACAGTAAAATGAGAGTCAGTTAAACGTATATGATGATCACAAACACGTCGAGGTGGAAGCTCCTCTGGAACAGAAAATACATCTTCAAATTCCTCCAAAAGCTATCAAAGTGAATCTGGTATTAGTTTTGTGTGTCATCAGTTGAACTGACACACACTTGCACAGCATAGACCATCCCTTTTGTTAATATAATTTTGGCTAACTTTACTTCTCCCATCAACTCCATAGAACTAGGTAATAAACCCTTCAATAGAATAGGTTTTTTCTTTTGCTAAAGTTTTTAAGTCTTCCTGGAAATATGCCACAAAGTTGGATTAAAGCTTTGCAGCCACACTACTCGCTGAATGACTTGAGAGTCACCAAGGGTATAATCAACAAATTAGCCAATGTTTCAACCCCTGGTAGAGATATTTTAGTACCAGGACAATTCTCTCTTTCTTCAAATTTCTCTCCACCTACCACAGTTACCAGAAAGGGTGACATCTCAACAACTTCCATATTTAATCTTGCTTCAGTAATGGAATCAATAAAGTTATGTGTTGCCCTAGTGTCCACCATAAATCCCACTTTTTTCCATAAATTTTGCCAGCCAATCTAATAGAACTCACACCCACTGTTCCCTCTATTTTATTAGCCGTCAGTGAAAGAATTTTGTTATTTGATATTTTTTTCTTCAACATCTCCAAATCCCCAATCCTTCTCTTCCTCGAATTCAAAGGAAATTTCCAACCTATAAACCTTCTATTTTTGCATTTGTGGCTAGCTTCATTTTTTTCATTGCAGAAAAAACATAACCCTTTATCTCTTTTTTCTTTGTATTCTTG